>PVLA01000110.1:38455-428595 GCA_004027455.1 Hydrochoerus hydrochaeris
TTTTTTTTTTTTTTTTTTTTTTTTTTTTTTTTTTTTTTTTTTTTTTTTTTTTTTTTTTTTTTTTTTTTTTTTTTTTTTTTTTTTTTTTTTTTTTTTTTTTTTTTTTTTTTTTTTTTTTTTTTGTGGTGCTGAGTATTATACCCCAGGCCAGGCCAGGCAAATACTCCACCACTGGTCTACACCCACAGTTTCAGTGTCAAACTTTATAATATTTGTTAATTTGTAAGAAAAATATCTCTCACCTCAGATTTATATTTCACTTTTTATGAGTGAAGTTGGAAATTTTTGTCATTTCTTTTCTGCCAAACTTGAATTCATGCATTTTGCATGAATTTTCCTATTAGAGATACTGGCTCTTTTTCTGTGACCTATGTGGCAAATACATTTTCCTGTTTGATGTTTTTGTTTTAATTTTCACGATAGTGCTTATTTTTGGTGTGCAGAAACATTTGGTTTTTGTGTAAATTGAATGTATCAGTCATTTCCTTTGTGATTTCAAATATTGTCATATTTATAGAAGTCTTGTTTGCTGTTCTTTTAACCTTTCCTTTTTATGTGTACCTATTTGATTCATTTGGAATTTTATGTGTAGGTATGAACCAGTGATGAATCTTTTCTGCTTTTTTTTTCCAGATAACTGATGAGTGGCCTGAAATTCCCATTTACTGATCAGTCAAAATCAATAAATGGCCTGAAATCCTCATTTACTGATCAGTCAAAACCAATCAGAAACACCATCTTTGTCATAAAGTAAGTCCCATTTTATTTGGCAGATTCTTTATTCTTTTGATGATTCTAGCAGGATAATATTTTTTTGTAGTTACTAAATTTCACTCAACTATTATATTCAATTCTGCCTTGTAAATATATAAAATGTTTCTATTAAGATTACATTGTAGTGGGAGGATGGGTTTCTTGCTTTGATACAGCTCTAGAAAAATCTTGGCACCAAATCTACTTAAGAAAGTCTTAAAGCTTAACAAAAATGCAGGAGTGAGTAATTACCCAGTGCAGCTTGGAGGTAAAGAAGGGGTGCATCTTTGATGGGAAGAGCATCTCCCTAATGCTAGAGACGCCTGTCCCACCAGGCTCATCTGGGCAGGGCCGCTCTTCTCCCAACACTGATAACACTGCCCGGGCCCTAAGCTGAGAGAAGCACAAGGCAAGAGGGAAACAGGAGTGTACTCTGTGTGCAAAGTACTCTGTTGCCTAGAGGCCACTGCTGTAGGTCGTGTTCCCCCACTTCCACCTGCTAGTTGGTAGGAACAGGAGCCTGCCTCGCACTGGGCTGATAGCAGAGGCCAGCGCACTCTGGCCACAGCTCCTGTGAGCAATCTGATTTGGAATCCTCAGGCTATTTTCTTGTTAAGAAAATGCAGGCACAGAGAGGCAGAGACCAAGTTGCACAACTTAAATTGTGGGGCTGCCTTCGATTATCCTCTTATTTCTAAACAATAATAATGATATGACAGTGCCTTACTCAGGACAGGTGACATTTCATGCCTGTGGCCATGGCCTGCACACACTGGAGAGTGACAGATAAAATTCATTCAATTATCCTAAAGCTTTTAGTAAGTGATTTTGTCATAGGGCGTGGTCATATTTCAAAAAACTAAAAGCAACACAGCAGAAATGACTAAAGAGTCTCACAGTGTGTGGGGCAAGCACACATCTAAACCATCACAAACCACTCACAGGAGCTCCACATGGTCCCTGTGATCTTCCACCCTGGAGGTGACCAGAGAGACACAATTCCAGGGTTCTAGACTCAGAGAATAGCATTCAAATCAAGCAACACCACATACATGGAGAAACTATACAGTAATTTCAGACAAAAAAAAAAATCAGAAAACCACTTTATGGTACTGGTTGTGGCCAAGAGTGATCACAGCTCATGGCTGACCAAATCCATTTCTTTTGCATTCCTCAGCACCCTGGCTGCTTTGGTGTGACCATATGCCGGAGTTTCAGCCAGTGGGATGAACAGTTTCACCAAAGTCTCCTGCATGGGGTTCTTTTGGACTCTTTTGTCTTCCACTGGTTTGATGCTAGGGATTCCAGTGACCTTGAAAGCCACATGTTGAAAATGGCAGAGCAAAACTATAGAAAGAACCTGGGTTGCGGATTGGCCAGAACCCAGTATATCTTGAACTCACACTGCATGTGAAGAAATAGACTTATGCCATCTTTGAGCCATTACACATATTTCGTTTTTGTTATTATGCCCCCAATGCTCTCTTAGTACACTAGCATGAAGCGCTCGTATTGAAGTCTGTCATTGTTGGAACAAGTATTTGTTACAGGTAATTGTTTCAGAGGACATGCGACTCCCTAAGTCCAAACTAAGTAACAATAACGCAGGTCACTTAAATAAACTATGATAATAAGCTACAGTATATGAACAGTAGGTGCAGAGCTGGTGTAGGAGTAGAGGGGTTGCAAAGATGAACTCAGATGGGAGGTCCTCAGGGGAAATGAATCCTTTCGTGAGTCAGCGCTTTGGAGGAGGGGGAGGACTGTTATAATAAGGATAAATAAGGGGCATCTGAAGAGGAAGAAACGGTTTTGTCATTTTTGACATAAAAAATAACCAACACAGTGACCAGTGGTCTTGGGTCACTGTCCAGGGAGTGACTTCTGTTACTGATGAAGTGGTCAGGAAGGCACCGTAGTACAGCACCCTTAGCGCTCGACCCCTGACTGTAGTTGCTGCACGCTGTGGTAGTAGCTTTGGTGGGCGAGACTCCAGCCCCAGAGCCCCTGCCAGCGTGGGTGACTCATGTCTAACCCTGGACCTTCTCCCTCACCTGGAAGCCCCAAGTGAAGGCCCAGCATGAGGGATGAGTGTCACTGGGCTTAGAAACCTTGCGCCAGTGGGGGAGGGTAGCTGGACGGTTAATATCCCAGGTTTCTGTCGCTGAGGTGGATCATCCTGGGGAGCACTGGGGACGCTGCCCAGGAGACCCTGGGGGATCTCCTCCATGCACATATGGTGGTGGCTTTGGCAGTGCCTCCCTTATCCGTGTTTCCACCTTCCTGCCTTTTGCATTTTCCCTACCCTGCCCTTCTCCCTTCTGGTATCAGCCCCCAAATAAACCACTTGAACCCAAGTCCCCATCTCAGGTCTGCTTGTAGAAGTCGAACTATAAATACAATGTCAAAATTTCATCTTTGGGACATTATTTTATTTTGGTAGACTCACAGGCTGGGTTCTGCTTCTAAACCCATCCAGCCACTGTTTCCCTTGAGAATCCAAGATCTGAAGCCCTATGTTTATTCATCGTTAACTAGCATTAAGTAATTAATGCAGTGCATATGCACACACATATTACTTAAGGCAATTTCAAGCAAAGATTTATCTAACACTTTCTGAATGCCAGGCACTGTGCTTGGCTCTGGGATTTGCTTTTGGTTCATTCAACTTTATAACAATATTCTAATAAGTATGCTGCTTGAGAAGTTGGCAGGTTTTTTGCAGGAAAACAGATTATGCTATGAAAATACTCTTCAGAGTTGTCAATCTTTTTCAAAATTGTTTTATTTACCCACTTAGATATTCTTCTTTTGTTTTTTGTGTATTTTTCTCAGTCTTTCTCTGACCTCACTCATGGTCTGCTTATTACTGATACAGATATGCTGTGTGTTTTTTAAATATAAGCTAAAAATCTCTGAATGGGGCATCCAATATTCAGATTCTTATTTAGAACAAAGAAACTGAAATAAAGTTCTGGGGAACCATTTCAGTGGTCCCCAGTTTTTGTTGATTTTCCAACGACAAACTCTAAAAACTTCAGGAGACTGTGAGTGAGACGAAGATGGCAGAGGTGGACTCGACGGGAGCCACCTGCGTTCTTTTCTGGCTTTTAGTGACTTAGGAGGCAACTCTGACTTCTTCTTCTCAAGGAACCCATCTGCTGTGTCACTTCCTCCATAATAATAAGCAGCACTTGCCCATGTCATTCGGTTCTGGCTCTGCTGTGTTGCGTACATTTCTCATTGAACCCCATTTTAAAGACAAAGAAAGTAAGGAGAGGGTGGTGCACTGTCTGTCATTACAAAGCTAGTAAAGGGTAGAGCTGAAGTGTGAATTCAAGTACTGTGGGTATAGAGCCCATAGTCTCTGGCATTATGCTAGACCTAAGGCTGACTCCACATCCTGAAAACCTTCCTTGGTGTTAATTCCATTGCTTTCTTTTGGGGCTTACTCAGCTAAGTGCTTGGTAATTTATCTGTAATGTGGGTGGATGCCCTGATGGTGCTTTAACCTAGTACTATGTCCCTAGCAGTGACAATTTTAGTTCCCATGGTGCTCAGTGATTCAATGTTTTAGGGAATTATGGTTCTGACATTGTCTTCAAGTAGCTCGTCCTGGGCTGACAGGGAGTTGAGTTAGTGGTCCAGGACTTTAGGGCTGACAAAGATACCCAGATTCTCAAATTAGTCTGCTGGGCACACTTACCAGCTATTAGCAGATTTCTGATCCATTTAGATATCCAGTCAGACAAAGAGACTCAGAAGATAAAATCTATGAAAAACTGAAAATTCTCTTAGCTCACACTATGACCTCTCACTGATGTTTCTTGTCCCCAAATACCTGGAATTGTGCCTATGTCCCATTTTTTGCCATTTTGTGATATTTTGGGGGCCACTCAGAGGTAGATGCCATTTGGCAGAGGTGGTGGAAGATGGACATGAGTCAGAAACACCAAGATCTTACCGCTTACGTGTTGGCTGAGTACATGTTTGTGGATCACTACCTTGGAAAGAAAGGGGCCATATCCTGTGATAGATAGGTAAGAAATGACCCATGTGCTCATACGTGTTCTTCATTCAGAGATTCCAACTCTACACGTTCCTCATGGAGGTTATGAACTAGCTGAGAAACAAATGCAGAGTTCCACTTAGCATAAGATGTTTGTGACTGACTGCTGATCAGTCTGCCCTGGGGACCAGACCATGTGATGATGATGTGACTTTCTAGTTATCCTCACCATCTTACCCAGTAGACAGAGCCCCTCCCCACGGCTGATGCAGGTGCAGAAGCCCTGCCTCAGTGGGCTTCCTCTCTAGGAGGAGCTCGTGGAGTATAAGTTGGTTCCTGAAGGCAGATCTTGGAAATAGTCAGATCATTCAGTCTCACCAATGAGTTTGCTCTAAGGCATTTCGGAGCCTTTAACATACAGCAGTGAATTATAGCTTCCTAAAGAGTGCAGGTAATAGGAAGCATCTATCAATTTTTTTTTTGTTCACAGAACACTTCTTGAGAATTGAGCAGGAAAATTAAGCTGGACAATTAAATGAATGTTCTGTGAAATACATTTTGGGAAATGTGGTAGTGGCATTTAGAGAAGGCTAATATCTCTCTGGACTGAGCTGGAAATAAAGGTTTCATGTTGTCTGTGGAACTTTATTTGGCATTGACAAATGTAATACAGAGGTAAAGAAAAAAGTGGACATTCTAACCAAATGAGAAAGTAGTATTGATCCAAAGTTATTGGAGGAAAAAGTGAAGGATTAAATTTTCTTAAAACAGGGAGGATAAAGATAAGATTGGTATGTTTTTCTTATATCATGGATTTGGTTACAATAAAAGCAATTTCTAGCAATTGATATAGGATAATGTTAGCACCTTAAGAAAGTTATTTTTGGGATACTTTGGTAATATAAGGTTTTCATATTTTGACAGTTTAAACAGAGAAGAAACAAGTGGGTAAAATAGCTAGATGGACTTTGCTGAGTACAGTGTTTGCTGGGATCTGTGCATCGCTTTCAGGAAGGAGTAGAGGTTGTATTTGGTAAAAGTGTCCCAGACATGACCCCATGTGGTGGTCTTTGTGCTTGTCTGCATAGAAAGACCACTGCTTTTTTTCTTGTGTCTCACTTGGCTGCCTTTGGTGCCACTGCCCCATTTTGCCGTGTGTTTGCACATTTCCTGGACAACACTTGAGTCATTGTAGCTTTGAAGGCCGAGACAGTGCTGCTCAGTTTTGTTGTCATTCCAGAAAATGATTTCAGAACAAAGCTAGGAACTCCTCGCTGAAGCCACGGCTTGCTGACCAGCAACTGTAGAATGGAACACTCTCGTCTGCTTTACCATTTTAATTACTTGGGAGTGATTGGTGCATTCAAGTTACCTGTCTATTCCATGAGCTCATCTTGACAATACAAAGACTGCTATGCAAGAGGACCAGTCACAGATAATTGCCTTGGGAACCTGAGGCCAAACAAACCTCCCATAGGAATGGACCTTACATTGAGTTGGCTCTGGGCAACCTTTGCTCATTTTGGAGGCACCAGCTCAGCAAGGCCAAGTCACCACCTCTCTGCTATTGACTTTGTTGTTCTTTGGGTAGCTAAACGTACCCACAGAATAACTATCAGATTAGTGACCAGCATCCCCATGTATTTTTCAATATCTATGGTTAACTGTGACATGATTGTAATGCTTTAATATAAATTTAGGCAATGGAAGATTATCTTTTTTTCCTCTTCAGAATTTTGAAAATTCCAGGTATGATTACATAGTATTTTCCACCAGAATATTCACACTTCAATTCAGATGGCATTTGTGAAATTCATACTAGGTATCAAGCTTAGCTCTATGTGTTTTATACTTGCTTTCTTATTTGCTATTTACTACAATTTTATGGTAAAATATTGTTGTCTTCATTTAATTGATGAAGAAACAGAGTAAGAAGCATTGACTAAATTGCTGTTTTGGTCCATTTTGTGTACTGTAAGCATAATGGGATTCCCAAGGCTGTGTGTACTATAAAGAACAGGGCTGCAGTTCTGGAGAGTGTGAGCCCAAGGCTGAAGACCCGCACATGGCCAGGGCCTTCTTGCTGTGTTGTCCTGCAGCAGAAAGCAGAAGGTCAAGAGCACACAAGTGCATTAGAGAGCAAGAGGTTGATCTTGCACCCCGAGCCCTTTCGTAATTGACATTAGTCGAGTTCTGAGAGCAGAGCCCTCATTACTGAGCACTTCTCATTAGGCCCTGTCTCCTGATGCGTTGGCATAAGGGCTAAGTGTCCGATGCATATACTGTGGGAGGTGCATTCAAACCTCCAAACAGCCTGCCGGAGAGCAGGGGACTGAAAACTACATCTTTTGAATCTGTCCTACTTCTTCCATATGACCTATGAGTGAGCCATGCCAAAGCCTAGTCATAACTCATTCAAACTATTCTTTGATTATTTATTTATTTGAGACAGGATCTCTCCTCCGTGGAGTTCAGGCTGGCCTCAAACAGCTCCTGCCTCAGCCTCCCAAATGCTGGGATTACAGGCATGTGCCACCCACCGGGATGGTCTTGGATTTTTAGAATAAAAAAAGTCACCTCCTTTTTTATGAGATGTTGCAACTTGAGGCCATGACAGAGTCTGCAGTCAGGATGGCATATATTTTAAGGAGAATTTTCAGGTTTCAGGGTTTCCCAAGAAGCACCTCTTGCAATCTCTTGGTGAAACTTCCTTGCTAATTGACATCACAGTGTTCTGAGAACCCCCAGGGGGTTACAAAGTGTGGAGGTCTGCCCACTCCCTTAGCGGGTCACTCGGACCTTTGCAGGGCTCCCTTGATGACTGAGTCAAACCCAAACTTTCCCATGTCCAGCTGAAGAGCTGCTAAGTCACCATCTCATCTTTTCTTCTACTCTGGTTTGGCTCAATCTCTGCAGCTGCCCTCCACTCCTAGCAGGTACTGTTCCTGCTTCCTTTGCAGGTCCTTGCCCCGAGGCTCCTCCTGCCGGTCTGTGTGCTCCTCACTCTTCCAGGCTCACCTGAGTCCTGTTTGCTCTGGAGAGCCTCTCCCACAAGGCTCCTTTCTCAGGGACTTAATCTCCCAATGTGGTCCTGGCATCTGAGACTTCTGGAGAAGGTGTCCCAGGACTGAGAAGTGAGGACAAAGGGAAGCAATGTTTGCTTCTCACTCCAGCTTACCTGAACTTTTTTCTGTTGTCTGAAGAGGAACTCTAGTTCTGAAAATCTCCCCATTTTCCAGTTTGATAGGACATCAGCCCCATGTGGTAGTCTTATCAGAGGGATCGTGAATAGCAGAGTTTAGACTGGGGTTCTGACTCAGGCCAGAAACACCCCACATGTGACTGACCTATAAAAATTAGGATGCTAATGTATTAATTTAGCTTGGGAAACATGGCATCAAGTGGACTGGAATGCCTTAGTCAGCTTGGTGAGGACACTTGAACCTTGAGAGCAAGCTAGCTCCCTGGGAAACCAAATGATCTCCTGGGTGTTTGGATAACATGGAAACAGAGCCAGATATTGCTTGGGCCTAGCAATACTTCTGAGCCAAGGTAAATCCATACACTGTAAAATCTCAGTCATGCTGAGTTGGGTCCCTCTTCAAGAAAAACTGTGTGTGTGTGTGTGTACAAAGGGTATGAATTATCATTGCTAGTAAGTTCTCAGGTATACTGATGTTGCAGGTCTGAGATCACACTTTAAGTACAACTGCTTTCTATCACTGGGCATCGTTATTATATAATCATGTCATCAATCATGGTAGGAAACAGTAGTGCTTACATATACGAAGCTATATCGTCCCCTTTCCTGATAGAATCTGTGATCTTTGGCTTATCTTTCCATGTGATTTTAAGACTTATTAAGTTCTGATTCCATTGCTTTCTCCAAATCTGTACAGGAGAAGCAGCATAGTGCACTGGTTTCCCTTGGCTGTGTGACAATTGCACCTTAGATCTGTATCTCCGCGGTGACTCTCAGGCTCCCGTGTTCCCAGAGTTGTGAGTATTCTCAAACCCTTTTGTTACACACTTACAGCTGATATCATTTTCTCTGCTACTCCTTCCACATATACCCATGCTCCCTGAGGTCTAAATCTCACACCATATGAAGACTTTGGTGATTTTTTTTATTGTGAAATATATTTGGAAGAGAAGATTCCAGATTTGTTTTCCTTTGCATTTCTTTGATTTCATTCCTCCTTTATACCCAGTATCCAGTAACCCTGAACAATGGCGCTCTTCTTCTGCCTATTTTTGTCTTGAGGTGCTACAGTGAAAGACACTTGGTTGTAATTTACCACTGATAGAGATTTCTTGCCTAAAACTTTAACAGAGGGTGAGTCACAATGTCATGGACGTATGAAGAAAAGCTGTGATCCATGTCTTGAGAGTAATTGGACCCTGGCTAATGAGGACCAACTGGTTTGTGTACACAGCCTAAATGAACTCATTGATGATTTTGCCCTCTTCCCCCATTATCTTTTAAGCTTCCTAAGTAGCTGGGTTGGCTCCCTAGGGAAACAAGAAAGCCTTGAACTGTGGGACTCGTTGCGGTAATGGTAATGGACTTGGGGGTCTGCAGCAGATATAGCTGGAGACTGTGCTTAGAAAAAAAAATCAAATATTCAAATGTTAGAGAGGGATTTTATTTTTTAATTTATTGGTTTCAAAAGTCTTTCTCCAGCTTGGGATGGAATGTTTGCTACATATTTACCTGGCATGTGGTTTTGGGTGATACTGTGAGGTCTTCAGTTTTGGTAACTATGGTAAGGTAGGTAATAAGGACCCCAATCCCTCTGTTTCCCACTGGAGCTGAGGTTAATGAGCGTGCCATTGAAGATGGGAGGCTGGAGGCTGGTAGGCATCATCACAACCTTTTAATTAAGCTGTTCTTCACATTGACATTTGTGCTCAGCCAAGACAATTCATTATCTGTGATTAGCCTGTTGTTTCTTGGGTGCATGCCAAAGGGCTCCTCTTTCTTCATGCTTCTATCACCATGAGTAGTTATCTGAGTCACTTTCTCTTCACTGGGACACAATACCTGACATCTACAGTAGAAAGGAGGACAGACACTGTGGCTCACATTTTCAGTCCATGATCAGCCACTCCAAGGAAGGAAGGCCATAGTAGAAGAGCCTAGATGCAGGTATGCTGCTCACATCATAGTGGCCAGGACATAGAGAGAAAGGAGGAGGAGAGAAGGGAGATACACAATTCCAGGTCACATTCCAAGTCAGGTGCCTCTTCTGACCAGACAGGAAGTCAGTTCTATCACCTGCCTTATCCAGTCACCTCCCAAAGCTCTGCCTATGAGTGCATCAGGGCTTGGGGGGACCTCCTTTACCCAAACTATAACTGCAGTGCACCAAACTTTCCTCCTTCTCTTTACTCTTCCTCCCTCTGTCCTCTTCCTCTCTTGCTGTCATGTGGCAGAGAAGGCAGCCAAGTGCATCAAGCACAGTGAGTAACAGGTTTGTATTGTATCAGCTCACCTTGGCTGGAGCTTTGTTCCCCAGAAGTCCTTTCCTTGCAAAGTTCTATGTTAAAACGAGCCAAAGTGACATCTGTGAAAGATTTGGAAGACACATGTGAAGCAAGACCCATATCCTTTCCATGCTTAAGTCTGTGCGTGGCCTGCGGTGCTTTGTGTGTTACTGCTGGGTCCTCCTGCTGCTGCTTCACCTCTTGGGCTTGGCAAGCATCCAGTTTCATGATGAAAAATTCCAGCAGAGTACTCTGTGGTTGAAGGTGGGGGCTTGAGAGATATGAAATATAACATAGTTCTAGTAGTCTCTCTTCCTGGATCCCATCGCATCCTGGCAATTCAGTGTGCCCTTGTTTTCCCACTTCCTTTTGATGATATGCTCTTCTGGTTTTAGATTTCACACCAGACCCAGAAGAGGCAGCCTCATGGAGAGGATTTTACCAGGCCCTCTGCTGTATAACATCAGCACTTATTAGCTATTTTCTGGTGGTCTGGCTTTTTGATTGAACAGTGCTGATACACCAACCTCAGTTTCATAGGCAGGGGAAATTGTAGTATCTCTGGTTGAGATCAATCAATAAGGAATTTGATCACTGGATTTTACATTTATCTAGTACTCAATGGAAGGACATTCAGGATTGTCAAGAATTTGGATCTGAATGACCAATAGCTGATTCCACAGAGAGGGACTTTATACAAATTAACCTGGAAAGAGGGTTCTTAGATCCTGCTAAGCCATTCTGAAACTGGCCTTGAGACTCAGCAACTTTTTTTTGGTATAAAATAAAATAAACAGTATATATGCATTTGAGGATAACACATTTTACTTCATAATTCTAAATATATCTTACTGATTGATTTAAATCTTCCAAGTTTTTAAAATATTTTTTGATTCTTATTCATGGGCTGAGAGGTGTGATGAGATGTGAGACAGTATTGTCTTTGTGAATCCTTCTCCATTTACTGATTTATGACAGGTATTTCTGCTATTTGGTGATTATATTATTCGTCAATTTTCATTAAAAAAAAAAAAAGACCCAGCAACTTTGAAGCAGTAGAAGAATGAAACTTCTTTCCTGGGCTGCTTCTTTGGTTTAGAACTCCTGAAAGACAGGTGCTATTTGCAAAGCTGTTTTATTTATTTATTTTTCTGTTCATTTTTGTCCCCTGTCCCCTTGAAAAAATACCCATCTCTCCAAGTGCAGTGTGTATTCTGCCTCAGATTAGTGTTACCTAGTTTTGAGCTTAGTACAAATGGAATCACTTAGTATGTTTCCATGTTAGACATATTTTTCCTCGACATAGTATCTCTGAGACTTGTCTATGGTTTGGGGTACCTCAGTAGTTCATTATTATTCACTGTTTAGTACAATGTCATTGAATAAAAATATGCTATTCTCCAACAATTCTTCTGCTGGCAGACTTCAGATTTTTTGGAGTAGTCATTTTGTTTTTGTTATTAATGCTGCTGTGAACATCCCCACTCATGTCTTTCTGATGGCCATCAGCACTTATTTTTCTTGGGAGCCAAGGGTGAGGAATAAGAGTAGCATTTGAAGATATTGTCAGTTTTCCAAAGTGGTTAAGCTCATTACCATCTCTACCACTAATGCATGAGTGCATTAGTCTTGCAGTGCCTGGTATAGGATGGTGTGTAGCATCATTGGTTGATTGGCCATTTTAAAACAAACCATAAGTTACCCCTACTGATATCTTACACAAGTGATGTGCTCCAGAAGGATCACACCGCTAGTGATCTCATCATCAGGCCATGGGAGGATGCAGCTCATTGATTGTGCTTACATGAAGTAAGTGCCCTTTCTTTCTTCGAGCCCCCTTTATTTTTCAGAGGACAGTTTTCATTTATTTATTTTTTATTAGCAAATGTTTGTGGTACAATATGATCACATTCCTTGTGGACAGTAGCTACATGTACATAACACATCTTGTACACAACATATCTCATGAACTAAAGTAGCTACATGTACAAAACACATTGTACACAATGTGTGATCTCCATTTTTCCCTCCCCGTTCCCTCCATTCTTGTCCCTCTCCCATATGCAAAAGATTTCTTCACTAGTTCTTATTACCTGTCTTTCATTTTACTGTCAATTTATATCCATGCAATGGGGCTTTTAACTGGAAGATGACTAGGCTCACCCAATCTACATTGAAGAGAAACCTTGCAACACTTAAGCTTGTGTGTCTGATTTACTCACTTAACATTATAGTCTCAAGGTGCATCCATTTTCCATGCATGACTCATTTATGCCATTGTGTTCAAATATGACTTTTTCTTTAGCCATTCATCCCTTGATGGACATGCCGGCTGCTTCCATGATTGAGCTATTGAGAATCGTACTTCTTCTGCCCCTGTAAAATAGCTTTGCCACTGCTCCCAGGTTGCAGCCATCCCTGTGTCCCACTCACTGCTGTACAGCACGCCTATTAAACTTCCCTTTGTCTGTATTTCTGTCTTGGTTGCTCATCTGCAAATCTCTGCAATGGTTCTGTTGCTCAACATCTTTGCCAGTACTTGCTATTGACAATCTTTTAATGTGTACTGTTCTAGGGTTTGTAAAAGAATCTCATTATCATTTAAAGTTATGTTTTCTAGTTGAGTGTCCTTTCATATTTATAAGCTCCTTCTCTCTCCATTTTAAAGAAATTTGGGTTCACGTATGAAAATACTATAAAATTCACCTTTTTTGGTTTTGATGAACAAATATAATCATGGAACTATAACTGCAATCTACATAAAATATTTACATTGCTTCCAAATTCTCTCAGTGCCCTTTGTAGTCTGCAGGTTTTTATTTTTAAATCCAATCCTGGCTTAAATTTCCTCTCATTTAGCTTTTAATTAATACACATTGAAGATCTTTTTTTAATGTTGGGAATGGAACCCAGGGCCTTTTACATGCTAAGTACTTGCCCTACCCTTTAGCTATACCTATTCTTGTGAATTAAAATTTAACCAGTTGCGGTCTAGGAGGAGCTAAAAATGGCCAGTCAGTGAGCAACAAAATACAGATCCTCCTGGGAGAAACAGCTCATATGCCAGAGTAAAACTGGAGAGATCCAGACAGAGGGAGATGGATCCTCTTGACACAGGAAGAAGTTAGAGCAAAGAAAGCTGATCAAACACACAGTCTCAGACCTACAATTGGAACAGCTAAAATTATCAGACACAGCACTTTCCACACAACCTGCCAAGTTTGCGCCCGCCTGAATTCGCACCATCCTGAATTTGCGCCGTCCAGCAAAGCCACCCAAATTTGTTCTCACTGCCACTCACAGGAGCCATAGCTATGCTGAAGTTGGGGGTTTGTGAGCCCAATGGAGAATGGAGCTGGTGAGGGGACCTTCATTAATCCATGTCAGTGCTGGGAATAAGACCCCCACCCCATGGGAAGGGCACAACCAAGTGGGCGGCATGTTGGAGTCCATCAGGAGGAGCCTGAACTAGGGGCAACAGTGACTTCATTTGGTTGCTCCCTTCCCAGAGCATCTTTGTGGGATTTGCTTGGCCTGGGTGACGTCCCTGGCCGGGACCCAATAAGCCATCCCAAATCGATTCCCTATGCCTAGCACACACTAACCTGGTGAAGGCCCCTGAAGTTTGACTGGCCCAGTGGGGAAGGTCCAGCATATGCAGCCCCTGCTTACACCTCAGTGACAAGAGCAAACAGGAGAGGGCAGAAATCCCTCACCAACATGCTTCAGAAGAACCATAACCAACAAGGAAATGGGCTGAGATCTCCACTATACACCTGTATGGAAGAAACCAAAACCATGACAAGAGAGAGAAAAAAGAAAAAGCCCCCAACCCCAAACCCTGAGAACACTGATCCAGGAGAGAGAAAAACAAAAGAGACTGAGGGCAGCAAACATGCAACATCAGACATGGCTTCAATGGACATTAAGAGATATCTTTGGGACCTTGTAGATGAGCTCAAAACTGAAATATTAAATAAGATAAAGCAAGACATAAGTAGATTAATAAAAGAAATGCTAAGCATCTTTCAGGAAGACACAGACAGAAGAAGGGAGGAACACAAAAAAGGGAGAGAAACATTTGATAAAGAGTACAAAGAAAATCTAGAATATATGAAACAGATACAAAGAAATTACCAGGAAATTAAAAACTCTATTGAAAGCTGGAAAAACTGGTTAAAAGAAACTAAGGATGGACTATCAAAACTTGAAGACTAGTTTGCAATGTGTGATCATGAAAGGAAAGATCTCTTAAAAATAACAAGGAAACAGACAGTAACAATACAAAGGCTAGAAGATGACAAGAGAATCTATAATTTAAGAATAAGAAAAGTGAACAATGAAGCATGAATACAAACAGGAGAATTACAAAGGCTATTCACAGAAATAATTAAGGAAAACTTCCCAAGCATGGAAAAAGAAAATGACATTTGGCTATGTGAGACATACTGAACTCCAGCCACCTACAACCAAAACAGAACTACACCTAGACATATAATGATCAAGGTACCAGAAATTCAATATAAAAACAGAATATTAAAAGCCATCAGAGAAAAGAAACATATTACCTATAAAGGAAAGCCCATCAAGTTCACGGCAGACTTCTTGACACAGATGATCAGATTGAGAAGAGCTTGGAGCAAAGTATTCCAAGCCCTGAAAGAAAATAACTTCCAGCCCAGATTGATGTACCCTGAAAAACTGTCACTAGATATTAATGGAGAAACAAGATGCTTCCATGACAAAGAGGAACTGGGTGAGTTTGTGACCACCAGTCCAACCCTACAGAGAATACTGAAGGACATTCTAGAGAGAGGAAAAAAAAATACCAGGATTTTAGGAACAGTGGCAGAAAGGCCTCAATGAATGAGGCAGGCAGTAGAATGAAGGAGAAAACTAGACAAACAGGCAGAAAAGTAGCATAGCAGAAATGAGGCAGAGAAGGATCACTAGAATCTCTAACATAGATGGCCTTGATATGCTATATTGTTAATAGTGCACTAGGATTTAAAACCCACCTTACACCACTCCGCTTAGATGTATTATATTCTGTTCCAGTCATTCTACCTGTACTAGATTTGAGGGCACAGACAGTTATCCTGAAAATAGCAGGATATACTACAGTAATCATCCTTAATTTCCTATTAACTTAATCTAAAGCTCTGTAAAACCTACACTGTTTTATGAGGACTGATCATAATCGAATCTGGTTTGTTGGATCACTGTTTTATATTGATAGATTTTATTCAAAGCTGTTATGATTGATAGTATCAAGTCTGAGAGTGTAGACAACTGCACTTAAGATGACAAGATTCACTAGAATATTCACTCTGATTTGATTATTACTTGCCTTTGAAGTTTTATACTGTCTACAATGTTTTATTTTTACTACTATTATTATTTACTGATACACTCAATTATACCGCTATATTCAATTATGCCTCATGATGTAGACATTCTATTGAAAATAATAAGAAACAACACAGTATTCATTGTAGATCACCTTGTACTATGGTTTTATATGACTTTTTGGTTTCATGTTTTTATAGGAATTTGTTTCGTTTTGTCTTGCTAGGTTTTATTTTTCCCTCTAATAGAGAAAGGGTAGAAATACATGTAGACTCATGCATGTGTAGCTGTTTACTCTCTCACTGTTTGAATATCTACTTTGTATGCTTTAATTTTGTAACTTGAACAATTATTTCTAAGAGGACAATATATAATTTATCAACTAGTGATTTCTTACTGTTTATCTTTTTTTAAAAAATTCTGTATTATCTCTACCCTTTTCATGTTTTTTTTTCTCTTTAAATAAAAAAAAAATTAAACAGTTGCTCTAGAAAACATGATTCCATATGGGAGCACTTGCATTTGAAGTATTTCCTCTGCAAAGGCCTGCTTAGGTGCCTGTGAATATTTGCTGCTGATTTTAGGCATATAGGTATTGGGCGGGATGAGAGAGATTTAGGGAGAGGATGCTGCCTGCTGCCTAAGGGTCTTCTTACGGCTTTTTCAAGAATCCACTTTTTCAAATGGCCCTTTTAGGTATAGATTTTCTGCCAAAAGGCTTGATTTTTCATGCAGTTTCTGAAATCCTCAGTCAGTCTTTGGAAATTAGACTAAGCTTTTTGTCTGACGAGAGACATTAGAAGCCACTGAGATACTGTATATTCATTTCTGATCACTGTGTTCAGCATGAACTTGTGCTTTCCAGAATCCTTTATCAATTTTCCAAAGTTTAACATGCTAATGAGAAGTTAAATTGGTAAACATGTCACCCCATGGGAGCAATTATTCTATAGTGCTTTATAACAATAATTCTGCATGTAGCTTAAGGAAGATAGAAGAGAAATAGGATTGGGAAAAGAAGTTTGCTGGGGCTGTTTGGAGTAAAATGCTGCATGTCCCGTGATATAAGGTCACTCATCAGTTTTCTCTGTGAGATCATTAGTGTAACTGACAGTCTCATTTCTGCTTTTTTGAAGTGCACAGAGCTGTGAAAGAGGTTGCCTTGTGTTGGGTTCTTCCGAGGTGAAACTTTGCATTCAGGTTAATAGGGGATTGCTTTTGGGGACAGCACAGCTGAAGGACTGAAGGTAGTGAAACTGGAGGAAGAATAAAGTTAAGGGAAGGCTGCTATTTTAAATAGGGCAGGCAGAGGCAGCCTCATTGAGACAGTGACAACTCAGTCAACACCTGAAAAATGGCGAGAAAGAGTTTTTACAAAATCTGGGCAGAGAACTTTTCTGTGGATGGAACAGCAAGTTCAGAGACTGCATGACAGTGTACTTGGAGCAGCTGAGAAATGATTAGACAAGTATGGCTGGGACAAGATAAACAAGGACAAGCAAAAGAAAGAAGCCAGAGGAGTAAGAGAGGAGTAGTAGCAGGAGATGTCATGGAAGACTTTTAGGGTGAGTTAGCAAGACATCAGAGCAACATAACAAGAAGTTGTCACTGTACCCTGCTGGACTGTTCTGAATGACTACAGGTACAGGCATCCTGGTTTGGAACTGCTTCCCTAGAAGACTGAGGAAATGTTTGTGTGTCTTTGCTTTTTGCTTTTGCATTGTTGCTTAGTGACTGATGGACCACTGCGAAGCTCCTCTCGCTGTCAGTTCTTGTTCTTCTTCCCTGCTCTACTAATCTTATTCCTTGTTAGTGGCTGCATAACAGCTAGACTTCAATGTGGCCACACAGCCTTGAGGTGGTAGATCCATATGAGAGGGATTAGGATAAGCCATTGAAGCAATTTCCTAAAACGAGATTGGGGATTTCCCCCAACCCCTCAGGTTATCTTTCTTTGATCTATGTAGCCAATTGTGTAGTTTATGTTAGACTAAAATGAGATGGTTCGAATTACACTTTCTTAAATCCTTGCTTTTGGTTGACTTCATCATGAATGTACAGTGACCTCCACAAAAATCTTCAGAAACTTGAACACAATAAATGAATTGAAATATATATTAGAGTTGTACATAATATTGGGAGCAGTGTGCACTGCCTAAGGAAAAGCAAACTTCTCATGATAATGTGGCTCTTCTGCTTATTTGAGCAGTGTAGAACAATGGGACAGAATTGTTGGTTGAGACTGTAATTTTTTTTTTTTTGAAAGACCTGCTTTATCTTGTTGGGTTCCTTGGTCATCTCTAGTTGACACATAATTGTCTGTCATTTGCTATGCTCCAAAAAGGTCTGATCAAACCTAGCAATGCAAAGGTTTCTGAGGCCATTTTTAAAAATCTCTAACTTGTTCACAATCCAGAGATACTTCCTTCCATTATGTGTTTTTTATATTTCAGATGCCTTAGAGAGAGGGCTTTAATTCCACCTATGGTTTTTCTGACATGGTATATAGTAAAAATTACATCAGAACTGTATAAACTTGCCAAATGTCTGGATTAGAGGAAGCAGAATCTTCTCTGTAGGCCTCAGGAGTATTTCTCAGGGCTCATCCTGTTTCTGGGTATTATTGTTTTAAACAAATCCAAGGGCCAGGGCATTACCCTATCTGGGCTTCTCCTGTCTCACTTTACAACTATGCTACTAACGAAGGAGAGAAGTCCTTTTGTAGGGCCCTGCAGGTCCTGTCAATGGGGGTAAAAGGATGTGATTGGTAAGGAGGCGATGCCTATGATAATTAGATAAGAGGATTCAACGGAGCTTCCGGTTCTCACATTCTATTCTACTTCTGGTCCAGGCGAATCTCCAGTCACTGAGCAGATTGGGTTGCCATGTGCTGAATTTTGGGAGTAGCCTATTAACAAGGCAAAGCATAGAGTGTGACAGGCTTTGTTCAAATTAGCAAGTTTAGTGGTTTTCTGAAAATGTAAATCACGTCGGTCATGCAAAAGCAGGGCCTGGCGCGGTACGGTTGGTGAAATATTCATGCTTGCCTGATAGAATAAGCTATCTGAGTTTTCCCAGCAGGACCCGAGCTGGCTGGCTTTCTGTGGCCTGATTGGAGAGGTTCCCCAACTCTACAAGACCATCTCTAAATGGGCTACTGCCCTTTGGCTTTCTTCTGTCTGGGAGTATCACGGTTCAAAGAGCATCAGAAATTTATTGTCCTTTGACAGACTGGCTTTTCAGTTAAGAAGAAATTCAGTTGTTCTTTTTGTAATTTAACTACTAATCTCTGAGAATATTCTTTCAATTGGCAATAGTTGCACTTCAGATAAACCTCATTGGTGATAATACTGCCACTGCACAGAGCTATTCGAGAATATTCTTACTGGTGAATTAATGCTAAGTCTTTAGAGAGATAGTAGGGAGCAAGCTTACTCCTAGACACTGCGGAAATTCAGAATTAGATCAAAGCAGCCCATCTGTATTCTCAAAAAATTGGATACTTTGGAAAGCTCTGCCAAAGTTCAGTATGTTCTATTTTAACAGCGTGTTTTCACTTTGACTAGATTTCCTTTATGTTTATCTTCTAGTCCTTTTTCCTCATGTCCATATAATAAATATAAAAAATAGAACACATTTCTGCCTTCCTGTTCCACCTAAGGTAATAACTTATTGTATTAGTTACAGAAAGACAATGAAAGCAGTTACTAAGAGGTGGATAATTTTCATAGTGTCTAAGCAGGAAATTTTTGGACTTTCTGCTAATTTTCTAGCAATAGTAAAATTCCCTGAAACATGTGGTCCTAAATACATGAAAGTGGTATATTTAGATCTGAGCAGTATGTGTTAATAGTAAAATAGTGTTTGGATTCTAAAAGCCTGATTTTGAAGCATTATGAGTTCTACCCTGGACTCTAGTCCTACAACACCAAGGAGAGCTCTTTCTACTTTTTTACATCATTCTATTTGCTAGTCAGTATTATATAATAATATAATGTGTTTATATTCAGTTTAGAATGTCCATTATTTGAGTAAGTAATAATTTTCAAATTATGACTGTCCCCTCCCCCTGGGAAATTACAGGGTAATAGAGCAGGACCAGATAAATGATCACCAGTGTTTCCTTAGGTTGGGAACATCTAAGGGGTGGGATGTGCTTTATTTACTTATTTATTTTAAAGATAGTAAAACCCAACAAAATAAAACAAAACAAAGCCAATCAAAACAAAGCAGCAAAACTGGTACAGAAAGAACTTCAAAGCAGGATACTAGGAAAACAACAGTAGCTATCTCAGTAGTATACCTCGTTATCTTCACAATAGTTGTCCATTCTGTCAGGTATAGCAAAATCAAACCAAAACAAAACAGAATAAATCAATCAAGACAGAATATTGAATAAAGCAAAACAATCAGAACAAACCAAAAACAGTGAAAACATATTGAATTTCAAAGACAACATAGAAGGAAATCCCCCATATTTGCTATTTTGCATACCGTCACCCTCCCAATAGATGCTCAGACAAATCAACCAAACAATTGAAGCATTCAGTTGCTTTATGTAGCTTAGTTGTTATCAACTCAGCCTGTGCTCTGAACCTGCCAGTCGCTTATGGGGCAAGGGTGTGTGTGTTTAATTCTCAGCCCTTGCACTAGTAGGCTCACCGGAGGCGCTATCTGACTTTTCCTGGAACCTGTGCAGCTTGCACCTTTACCAGAAAGGATGGCTAATTGGCTTTTTGTTGGATCCTCCCAGTCCCAGCACCTCCCATTCTCAGGAGGGCTGACTTATCTCTTCTTGGAACCCGTGTGGCTTGAGATGTGCTCTTTTTATTCACTCAGCTGATGATTGTTGTGTGTCTACTATGGATTCTGAACCAAACTCCCCAGGAAATTTAGCTAGAACTTTCCCTGAAGAATGTGCAGTCTAGCTGAGGAGAAAGACATGTGCTGATAATGAAACATTAAGAATGGTCAGTGGGAACTACAGGTAATAGAGCTAGAAACCTTTTTAGAAAGTTGGAGATGACTCTCAAAGGAGATGAAATTGAATTGGACCATAAGGAACAAGCAGGACTCTACCACACTCAGCATAGAAGAATACGATCTCTGAGCAGTGGAAGTGGCATATGCACAGAATAAGCATTGGCTGAGGTTGAGGGTATGTAGTCTGAACTGTAGCAGATGAACAGGAAATAATTTTAGAGGTAGAATGTTGAGTACCAGTTATGCTACCAAAAGAAGTTTGGGTTCTTTCTGTGTAGGCATTTGACATGTAGGCAATGGTGGCCAACTTGAATTTCTAAGTCCAAAATCAACATGAACAGACTTCTTTTCAGATAGATCAATTTGGAAGTATTTAAATGGACATTACCAACTGGTCATATAAGACGTGAGGATCTGATTTGAGAAATAATGGAGAGAAAGAGACAAATTCAAACAATATTTTGGAGACTGAGCTATTAGGAGAAAGAAACGAGTCATGGGAACAAGTGGAGGTGTTTAGTCACTTCTTTGTCACTGAGACACAAGACCAGACACCCACAACTTAGGGGAAGAGAGGCCTATGTTGGTTCATGGTTACAGTGATGGCTTTGAGGCAGAAAACATGGCAGAGAGGCACAGCAGAGGAAAGTTGTTCGAGGTACTGTGGCCAGGAGGAAGAAGGAAGGAAGAAGCCAGAAAGGAAATGTACCTTCTCCCAGTGTCCTGCCTCTTCCGGCCAGGCCCCAGGTTCCAATAGCACATTCAACTGCCAAACTCATGGGTAGAGGAATTGACCTAGGAGTAACAGCACTCTTGTGATCCAATTGCCTCTTATAAGTCACGCCTATGAGATCGTGAAGCCTTTGTGGGACATTCTCGACCGAAACCCTAACAGGAGGTTAACGGATATGTTAAGGCCAGTTACAACATTTCTTCACTTCTGCTGCAGTTCCTGTGATGGCAGTTCCTGTGGAAATGGAAAGTGCAAGGAAAGCCTGACTTGTGCCTGATTCCCAGTAACCTCAAACTACTGGGAAATGAGACTGGGTAGAAATCCTGCAGCCTCTTATGCCTCACTGGGAACATCTGGAAGCTGTTCTACACGGCTCCTCACAAAGTCCCATGTGGAATTGCAACATGAACTCAATCGCATTCCCTCTGTTCTTACTCTTTCTCTCCGCAGGCTCTCTGCTCTCCCCCTCTAGCTTTCTGGGTTGGCCTTCCAGTTAAACTCTCTGTTGTAATTTCTCGTCCGGTGTTCTGTTTTTGGAAAAACTTATTGAAGACATAAGATTAAAGGACAACTCTAGAATCCATGGCTGGACAAAAAAGGAAACCTGGATCTATATATGAAATGTTAGAGGGAAGAACGTAGGGGAATACTAGGAGATGCCAGTTGAATTTGATTTGAACACATGAAATTTGAGGTGCTTATGGAATGTCTTCTGGCAGAAGCATAGTGGGGAGAGGTAAGAAGTTTATCAGTCAGTAGCAAAAAAGTCAAGGAAGAGAAGGAAATCAGTGAAATGAAGTGATTTTTTTAAGATGCTAAAAGGGAGGAGAGGTGAGTGGAATGCCAACATCTTAGGGCTAGGCAAAGACAGACCATGGCATTGTGTTCACTGTAATTTTATTAGCCCTTAGAGAGTATCTGACACAAAGCAATGCTTAGTAAATGTGTGTGCAGTGACTGAAGCAGATATGGAGACTAAGGCTGAGGAACTAGGAAAATTAGGGCCCCGTGAAGGAGAGGGTATAAAAATGCAGCCATATCAAATGTCACAGTAGGTTCACCTGAAGTTTTGGCTGAACTTGGTCACTGGGTCTCTTTGATGACTTCAGTGGGAGAAGCAATGGGGGCAGGTCAGAGAGTAGATGGCAGAGGGCTAGGAGTACTGTGTTCAGTGATGGAAATGATGGGAAATATAGCAAAGTATAATGCAAAAAGCAGTATATAAAAGCCATCTAAGATTACTCCATCCCTACTTTTCCCTCCAAATAATTACTCTTAACATATGATGTTATTAGGGTGAGCAATGTGACCCATTATAGAGAGCAAAACATTTGAATACTGACGATTTCCTATGGTTCAAAGTACACTATAGTTCTTTGAAGATCAATGATTACTCTTTCCAGAGTGGGAGAAAGGAGAACAAATTTGTAAAAGTAGCTTGTCAAGATGGCAGAATTGAGGTAAAAGTTTAAGGTTTTCAAAGTTAACCAGAAACTTTTTTATTTTTTAGGGTAAGAGCATCTTAACATATTTTTATAAGCCATAAAGTAGAAGAAAGGTTGGTGACAACTGATGACAGTTGCTTCACAGGGCTGGAAAGGTGAAAATTGTTTTGCCGTCCATTGATCTGGGTGCACGCTGTTCCCCCAGTGGCGGTGCCAGGCAGGCAGCTGGGAAAGCTGCCATGCGAGGACCGGACCGCGGGGTGCCAGATCTTGGAAAAATAGCTTCTTTGCTGCAATTGCAGGGGCCCGGTGAGCTTTCTCCTTCTGGGTTTTGCCCTGTAGATGAACCCAAACAGCTTGGAAAAGAACATGCTGAGGCGCTTATCAAGGAAAGAATCACATCTGTAAACAGGCTGTTTGAATGATCTGAACTGAACCTCAAGGTAGGAAGCAAGATGCCTTTTGTTTATTTTTGGAGTGGAATTTTTGTGGCCCAATCTGCAGACAGTTGGAGAGTTTGCTTCCCCATCTGGAGGACCACTGGAATATTGAGACAGCAGAGTGCAGTTATCCTCCAGATGTCTCCAGAGAGCCTACCAAGGCTCCGATATTTAAATGTAGCCACCATGGAATTCTTGCAGCATGAAAGTAAGCAGCAGGAGGAAACATGGTTAGTATTTGTTTTATTTCTTGAAATAATAAGAGAAGAATAGGTGCTTATCAAGCCTCTGTTATATTAAGTCAATCAGCCTGAGCTATGATTAGTAAGGTTGGTATTTACTGCACAAGTGAAAAAAATTATTGTAAAACCAAAACACGATCATGAAAGAGACCTAAAATCTCCTCAGAGAAAGGCCCTACCCTGTGATATCCCATACAGGAGAAGTGAAATTAGACCCTTTATCTCCTCAGCTACAAAAATCAACTCAAAATGAATTAAAGACTTAAACTTAAGACTTGAAATTTTGTAACTATAGGAGAAAATGTAGTGGAAATTCTTGAGGACTTTTTGAATAACACCTCAAAAGTATGGGGAAAAAATCAACAAAGAAACATCAGAGTTGAGCAAAATGTTTGAGCAAATCGATTTAATAGATATCTACAGAATGTTCTTTCTAACAACAGAGTACACACTCTTTTCCAGCAGCACATGGAACTTTCTCCAGATTAACTACATACTACCTATTAAAGCATATTTAAGTAAATGTAGAAGAATCAAAATTATCCCATGTAGATTTTTGGATCAATGCAACTAGGAGTCTATTGCAAAAGACACCACAGAAACTATGCAAACACATGATAATCAAATAATATCCTCTTAATTACTCAATGTGTCACAGATGAAATTAAAAGAAAAAATTAGCCAGCTTCAACAATAAGATGATAATGCCAGTACAACATACCAGAACCTAAGGAATACAATGAAAATAGTCCTACGAAGAGAGTTTATAGCTGTTGTAGTTTCATATCAGAAAACAGAGCAAGCTCTGAAGGTCCCAGGAAAAACAAGAAAATCTACATGCAAAGGTAGTAAGAGGGAAGAGATTATAAAACCAGCCAAAATTAAGACAAAAAACCTAAGAGTTGGTTCTTAGAGAGACTAACTCAGAATATTGGTGCACCCAGCTTCATAAAACAAAAGCTACTAGACACAAAATGACAGATGGACACCAATAGAATCATAGTGGGAAACCTCAACACCCCATCCTCACAAGTATGCAAGTCAACCAGGCAAAAATTAGGAAAGAAATACCAGAGGTAAACCACACAATTGAAAGATGGATTTAATCTGTAGAGTATTTCATCCAACAAAATTTTTCTCGGCAGCACATAGGACGTTTTCCAAAATAGACCATGTCTTAGGCCATAAAGTGTGATTGAATAACTATAAAAGAATTGAAATAATTCCATACTATTGGATCATAGTGGAATGAAGCTAGAAGTGAACAACAAAAGAAACTATAGAAATGGCACAAAAACATGGAATCAAACAGTACATTACTGAATAATCAATAGGTCACAGAAGAAATCACAGAAGTAAAAATGTTGCTACAATCAAGTGGCCTACCACGCCAAAACCAATGAGACACCATGAAAGCAGTTCTAAGAGGGACATTTATAGCTGTGAATGCAAACACTAAAAGAACTGAAAATCCTAAAATATGACCCACTGATACATCTCAAGGTCTGAGAAAAGCAGAAGCAATCTAAATATAAAATTAATAAAAACAAAGAAATAGTGAAAACCAGAGCAGAAATTAATGAAATTAAAACTAAAAAAGGACAAAGGATCAATGAATTGAAGAGTTAGTTCTTTGAAAGAATGAACAAAAGTCCCAAGAATGGACCATGCTACAACTGAGAGGGGGCGACCAACAAGCCAACTTGCCAGCCTTTCTGGTAAGGCACACAAGCCACGCGGGGCCCAGGAAGAGAAAAGTCAGACAGCGCCTCTTGTGAGCCTACCGCGTGCAGGCTGAGAATCACCAACACCCCACACTCCGTAAGCACCTGCTGGTGCAGAGCACAGGCTGAGTTGATAGCAACCGAGGTGCAAAAAGCAACTGAATGCTCGCATTGTTTGGTTGGCTTTGCAGGCCTGGGGCAGGTGGCCTGAGCGTCTACAGGGAGGATGACTGTGCAGTGTGGTGAGTATGGGGGTGTGTGGGGGGTTCCTTCTAGCTTGTGTTTGAAATCCAATATTGTTCTCACTGCTTTGCTTTGCTCTGTTTTGATTTATTCAGTCTTCTATTTTGATTGGTTTTATTCTGTTTTCTTTTTGTTTGATTTTGCTATATTTGATGGAATGGACAACTATTGTGAAAATAACAAGTATATTATGGTAGCCATTTTTATTTTCTTATTATCCTGCTTTGAAGTTTTGTACCAATTTCACTGCTTTGTTTTGATTGGATTTATTCTGTTTTGTTTTGTTGGATTTTATTTTTTTTTAAAAAGGAATAAACAAGATGGATAAATCCTTAGCCAAACTTACTAAAAGAAGGGAAAGAAAAAAATTCCTTATCAATGAAATTAGAAATGGAAAAGGCACAATCACCATTGACATTGGGGAAGTACAGAGGGTAAAGAAACTAATGAAAAACATGCACTCCAGTAAATTGGAAAACCCTGAATGGAGAAACTTCAAGACATATGTGAATTACCAAAATTAAAACAACAAAGCATGAAAACTTTGAATAGACCAATAATAGGCAATGAAATAGAGGCAGTAATAAAAACTCCACCTAGACATAAAATCCCAGGACCCAGTGGATTCATTGCAGAATTCTACTAGAATTTCAGGGATGATCTAATGCCAATATCCCTCAACATTTTCAATGAAATTGAAATTAAAGCAGTACTGCAAAACTTACTCCTTGAAGCTAGCATTATCCTGGTACTAAAATTGGACAAAGACTTAAAACAAATACTACAGGCCATTCTTATTAATGAGCACAGATCAAATGTTCTCAACAAGATACAGGCAAACAATGCAACAAATCATTAAAACAATCATGTAACTATTTTGAAGATAACAATATGCAATATATTAACCATAGAAGTATTTTTTGTTTTGAAATTCTGTATCATTGTTTAAAAAATAGGAAAATAAAAATATATTCATATTTGAAAAAAAAGTCTTGCATCATGGCCAACTTAATTCATTCCGGGGGTGCAAGGATGGTTCAAATGTACAAATCAATTAATGTAGTACATCACATAAACATGAGCAAGGACAAAAGCCACACAATTATTTTGATAGATGTAGAAAGAGGTTTTTGAAAAAATGTAATATCCATTTGTGATAAAAATCCTGACAAAAATAGGCACAGAATGATCTTATTCCAAACTGATAAAAGCTGTTTATGACAAACTCCCTGACCACATCAAAACCTGAAAGCTTTCCTCCTGATATCAGGAACAAGACAAGATTGTCCACTCTCACCACTTCTGTTCAGTAGATTTCCAGAGCAATCAGACAAGACAAAGAAGTAAAAGGGATATTTATATAAAAGGAAGAAGCCAAACTATTCTTTTTTTTTTTACTTAAAGAGAAACAAAGGCATGTAAAGGTTAGAGATAATACAGAATTCCAAAAAAAGATAAACAATAAGAAATCACTAGCTGATAAATTACCTATTGTCCTCTTAGAAATAATTGTTCAAGTTACAAAATTAAAGCATACAAAGTAGAAATTCAAACAGTGAGAGTGTAAACAGCTATGCATGCATGAATCTCTACATGTATTTCTATCCTTTCTGTATTAGAGGAAAAAACAAAACTTAGCAAGGCAAAACAAAACAAATTCCTATAGAAACATGAAACCAAAAAGTCGTATAAAACCACAGTACAAGGTGATTTACAATGATTACTGTGTTGTTTCTTATTATCTTCAATAGAATGTCTATATCATCAGACATAATTGAATATAGAAGTATGATTGAGTATAGAAGTAAATAATAATATTAGTAAAAATAAAATACTGTAGACAGTATAAAACTTCAAAGGCAGGTAATAATCAAACCAGAGTGGATATTCTAGTGAATCTTGTTATCTTCAGTGCAGTTGCCTATACTCTCAGACTTGATACTATCAATCATAACAGCTTTGAATAAAATCTATCAATACAAAACAGCGATCCAACAATCCAGATTCTATTACGATCAGTCATGGTAAAACAGTGTAGGTTTTACAGAGCTTTAGATTAAGTTAATAGGAAATTAAGGATGATTACTGTACTATATCCTGCTATTTTTGGGATTGCTGTCTGTGCCCTCAAATCTAGTACAGGTAGAATGACTGGAACAGAATACAATATATCTAAGTAGAGTAGTGTGAGTAATGTGGGTTTTAAATCCTAGTGCACTATTAACAATATAGTGTATCAAGGCCATCTATGTTAGTGATACTAGTTATCCTTCTCTGTCTCGTTTCTGCTATGCTAGTTTTCTGCCTTTGTTTGTCTAGTTTTCTCTTTCATTCTTCTGCCAGCCCTACTCATAGAGGCCTTTCTGCCACTGTTCCTAAAATTCTGGTATTTTTTTTTCTCTGTCTAGAATGTCCTTCAGTATTCTCTGTAGGGTTGGATTGGTGGTCACAAACTCCCCCAGTTCCTCTTTGTCATGGAAGCATCTTGTTTCTCCATTAATTTCTAGTGACAGTTTTGCAGGGTACATCAATCTGGGCTGGAGGTTATTTTCTTCCAGGGCTTGGAATATTTTGCTCCAAGCTCTTCTTGATCTAATGGTCTGTGTGGAGAAGTCAGCCGTGATCCTGATGGGCTTACCTTTATAGGTAATCTGTTTCTTTTCTCTGACTGCTTTTAATATTCTGTTTTTATATTGAATTTCTGGTATCTTGATTATTATATATATGTCTGGGTGTAGATCTGTTTTGGTTGTAGGTGGCTGGAGTTCTGTATGCCTCACATAACTGAATATCATTTTCTTTTCCCACGCTTGGGAAGTTTTCCTTAATTATTTCTGTGAATAGCCTTTGTAATTCACCTATATGTATTCCTGCTTCTTCGTTCACATTTCTTATTTTTAAATTGTAGAGTCTCTTGCCATCTTCTAGCCTTTGTATTGTTACTGTCTGTTTCCTTGTTATTTTTAAGAGATCTTTCCTTTCATGATCACACACTGCCAACTTGTCTTCAAGTTTTGATAGTCTACCCTTAGTTTCTTTTAAGGCGTTTTGCCAGCTTTCAATGGAATTTTTAATTTTCTGGTAGTCTCTTTGAATCTGCTTCATGTATTCTATATTTTCTTTATATTCTTTATCGAATGTTTCTCTCCCTTTTTTGTGTTCCTCCCTTCTTCCATCTGTATCATCCTGAGAGATGCTTCCTGAGACCATTTCCTTTATTACTCTACCCATATCTTGCTTTACCTGATTTAATATTTCAGTTTTGAGCTCATCTACAAGGTCCCAAAGATATCTCTTAATGTCTATTGAAGCCATGTCTGATGTTGCGTGTTTTCCGCCCTCAGTCTCCCTTGTTTTTCCCTCTTCTGGATCAGTACTCTCAGGGTTCTGGGATGGGGGCCTCCTCCTGCCTCTCTCTCCTGTCATGGCCCTGGCTTCCTACACAGGGGTTACAGTGCAGGTCCCAGCCCCCTTCCCTGTTGGCCACATTTCCTCCGAAGCATTCTGGCAAGGGAACTCTGCCCTCTCCTGCCTGCTCTTGTCCCTGAGCTGTAAGCAGCAGCTGCCTATGCTTGCCCCTCCCAAGGGGGCCAGTCAAACTTCAGGTGCCTTCACCTGGTTAGTACTTGCTAGGTGCGGGGGATCGATTTGGGATGGCTCATTGGGTCCCAGCTAGGGGCACGGCCCAGTCCAAGCAAATCTCACAAATCTGCTCTTGGGAGGGAGGAACCAACTGAAGTTACTGTCACTCCCAGTTCAGGCTCCTCCTGCCTGATTCCAACATGTTACCCATTTGGTCGCACCCTTCCCGTGGGGGGCGGGGTCTCATTCCCAGCACTGACCGTGGATTAATGATGGTCCTTTCACTGGCTCTGCTCTCCGTTGGGCTCACCAACCCCTGACTTCAGCACTGCTGTGCTTCCTGTGAGGGGCAGCGGGAACGAGTTTGGGCAGCTCTGCTGGTCACTGCAGATTCAGGCCTTTCCTAACTTGGTGGGTCGCTGTGAACGAAAATGCTGTGTCACGCAATTTTTAGCTGTTTCAGTTGTAGTCACAAAGTATTTGATGAGCTTTTTTACATTTTAATTTCTTTCTGTGTGAAGAGGATCCGTCTCCCTCTGTCTGGATCTCTCTAGGGTGTTTTATTCTGGCAAATGAGTTGTTTCTCCTGGGAGGCTTTGTATTTTGTTGCTCACTGATCGGCCATCTTGTCTTCTCTCTCCACCAAATTATTCTTATTCTTAGATGACATGGCAATTTGCATAGAAGACCCAAAATTCCACAAAAAGATTCTTAGAACTAATAAGTTCATCTAAATAGCAAGATATAAAATGAACACGTTAAAAATAGCTTTCCTATAAACCAAAAATGAACTACTGAGAAATAAATTAGGGGAAAAAAATCCCACTCTAATAGCTTTAAGAAAACTAAATACTTGAACTCCTGTAATCTTAGCATTCAGAAGACTGAAGCAGGAGGATCACATGTGTTCAAAGCCAGATTGAGCTGCATATTGAAACTCTGTCTCAAGCGAAGCAAAGCAAAGCAAAGCAAAGCAAAGCAAAGCAAAGCAAAACAAACAAAAAGAAAAACTAAATACTTATGAATGAACCTAAGCAAGGAAGTAAAAGACCTTAACAACTCTAGTACTCTGAAAAGAAATTGAAGAGGATATCAGAAATGAAAGACACCTTCTGTTCCTTGATATGCAGACCCAACATTGTCAAAATGACTATATTATCAAAACCGATATATAGATTTAATTCAATCCCAGTCAAAATATGAGCAGTAATATTTGCAGAATTAGAAAAAAAATTCTAAAATTTTTATGGAACTAGAAGAGACCCAGACTAGTAAAAAACATTCTGGGTGACAAGAGCAAATCAGGAGGTATCACAGTCACAGATTGTAAGTTATATTACAAAGCTACATTTTCAATACAGCATGATACTGGAACAAACACCAGACATGTAGATCAGTGGAAACAGAATAGACGATGCAGAAACAAACTCAGGCACATTTAACCATCTGATCTTTGACAAAAGGACCAAAAACATATGCTGGAGAAAAACAATTGGTTCTGGAAGAACTAGTGATCTTCAAAGTAATGAATCTAGATCTGTGTCTTTCACATTGTACTAAAATAAAATTAAGATGATTCAAGACCTAGATATTAAAATAGAAATAATCTGGTGGAAGATAAAATAGGCTAAGTACTCAAGAAAGTAAGTATAGGCTAGAACTTTTTGAACAGAACCCCAATTGGGCAAGAAATAGCACCAAGAATCAACAAATAGGATTTTATAAAGTTAAAAGACTTCTACACAGCAGAGGAAATAACAAAAGAGTGAAGAAAGAACTTGCAGCCTAAGAAAAATCTTTGCTAGTTATCCTTGAACAGAGGACTAATATCTAGAAAATATAATAAAAGAATTAAAGTCCCCAAAGTAGAAAACAAAGTCAATTAAAAAATTGGCAATCAACAGTTAAGATAGTGATACTACTATTTGATATTGGTTCACTGAAAAGAAAGGTGTATACCTATATTTTTTTATCAATTTTTCATGTTATAGTTGTAATAGGAGCAACTACTTAGAAGCTAACAAAGTGCAATGTATGCACCATTGTTATTCACCTATGATCTTATTTTGAAACTTTATACTATTGTTTTTACTGTTTTTTCTTTAAAATAAAAAAAATGAGCAATCAAGATGAATAAAAATTCTCCAAAGTAGAAGTACAAATGGGCAATAAGCACTTGAAAAAAATTTCAGTGTCTTTGGACATTAGAAAAATGAAAGTCAAAATAATCCTGAGAATGCATCTTATTCCAGTGAGACAGACCATCATTCAGAACACAAAGCCCAACATGCTGGTAATCGTGGGGGCAGAGGGACTCTTTGCATCATGGGTGAGAGTGTGAACTAGTATAACTTATGGAAATCAGTGTGGAGACTCCTCAAATAACTAAAAATAGATATTCCACGTGGCTCAGCTTCTACCCTTTCTAGGTGTTCTCTCCAAAGAATTAAAGATATCATATTACAGTGATAGATGCATACCCAGGACTATAACAGCACAATTTCAATAGTTAAATCTTGGAAATGGTCTATATGTCCATCAACCAATGAATGGACAAAGAAAATGTATATAGACACAATTGAGTGCTACACACCCACTAAGAAGTATAAGCTTGAGTCATTTGTAAAAATACTGATGTACCTTGTGACCATACTACTAAGTGAGATAAAGCAGAGATAGAAGGCTAAATATGGCACAGTTTCTATCATACAAGAGATCCAAAGTATACATGATTTAAAGAGCAAAATAAAATATAGATAATAAGAAACAGATTTTGCAGGAGGGGATTAAAGGAGATAAGGAGTATTATGGTTGATACATTTTGTCAACTTGAGAAGTTTTAGAAGTTTTAATTGAGAGACTCATCAGGGAGCCAGGGTTCTTATTTTGTAAATATCCTCAGCCTGTGCAAGAGGAAGACCCAGAGATTTTGTGAGTGCTACACCAGCCCTGGTGGAGGGTGGCCTGTGTACATTATACTGGAGGAAAAGAGGCTTGTCCTTGCTCTTTTTTGCTCTGGCTGCCATCCTGAAATGCCCCAGTGCCATGCCACCCTGCCTTGGAGCCAGCTGATTATGGATTGAAACTTCCACAAACAGTGAAATAATACTTTCCTTCCTTCATTTTGGGTATTGCGTATTTTGTCCCAGCAAGGAGAGGAAAGTAATCAAGACAGGGAGCAAGGAGGAAAGGGATGGGAAGGGGAAGTAAAAAGGATTAAGATGTGGTATGTATATGTACTAACTCCCCATGATGGATATAGTCAATGTGTATCAGTTATGTTTCATATAGAGATGTACCCTCAAAGCCTCATCTGCTCATAGGTGGGACTTTTGGGAGGTGTCTGGATCTCAGGCGTGTGATGCTCATCATTGGATCAGTCTACTGATTGGTTTGTAGCTGGGTGTGATTTTGGGAGGTGAGGCCTGGTGGGAAGAGGTTAGTCACTGGGCTGTGGCTTGGAAGATGTTATTGCCCTCCTTCTCCCTTGATCCCTCACTGTTTCCTGCCTGCTATTTCCTGAGCAAGGCTTCTCTGCCATGGCCTTCTGTCATGCTGCCCTGCCTTGGAACAAGCTATGGGCTAAAATCTCTACCAACTGTCAGCCAGAATAAACTTTTCCTCCTTTGACTTGTAGGTATGTGGTATTTTTGTCTCTGCAATGAAAAGTAACTAAGACAGTATTGCAAACATGCACTACCAACAAAAAAGAATGCAGTCTTAAATACAGTTTGTAGGCAAGAGGATCCAGAGCTTTTTCCAGCTTTTCAAAGACTTGACCTGAATGTTGTGTCTCTACACAAGTCCTTCCTAGTTCAGACTTTTTTGTAATTATAGTTTATCAGTGAACTCAGCTCTGCTAATCAATTGTGGTATTTGGATTCCTTAGTGATTGTAATGGTTCCTGTAAGAGTTGAGTGTATAAACCATGGAAATAGATATGAACCCCAATTGTGTGACCTGTGGCTTAACCTTCGCTTTTCATACTTTCCTGGATTCAAATGGATGAATCATTTGATTTGAGCACCAGAGACTCAGGAAGCTGACTTTGAGAGACATCACTTGTTTGTTTGGTGTTGGATGTCCAATTCTGATGTATCAAGAGGCATTGTTTGTGGTAAGATAAAGAGGGATTATTAATAATGGCTAGCTATAAAAAGTCAAAGAAATGGCCAACAAATGTAAACACAACTAGACAAATTAAAGCAAAACAAATAAACAAACAAAAATAATAGTAGTACTGTTTCAACTGCTTATGCTATTGATTTTTTATTTCTTTTTGCCGCTATCAGTATTTCACTTATTACTTTCATAGCTTGTACACTCCCAAGAATAGGTAGGTTTGCTGACTTGGTGAAAGGAGACAATCAGAAATTGTAGTGTGTATTGTCTTTAAAGCAAAACAAGGAATTCTAGATTTAGAGACAATGAAATAGAAAAATAGCTCAGGAGGGCCAGGGATTTAGCTCAGTGGCATAAGTGCCTGCCTGGCAAGTGTGAGGTCATGAGTTCAATCCCTGGTACCACCAAAAAAAAAAAAAATAGCTCAGGGATTATGAGAACCTTAAACTTGCAAAGAGCACCCCTTGGTAATCCAGGGTAATTCACACACATTGTGACAATGACCTGATTCTTCGACAATGTGTCAGGATTTATCTGCCTAATGTCCTAGGCCCTGGTCTCCTAGGCCTGCAACTGCTGGAGTTGGTAAAGTGGGGATTATTTGTGGGCTCATCTCTAGTCATGGAATCTCTGGGAAGGAGTGATGATACATGTATTTGGATTTTGTAAGGTGCTGAAAGGATCTATATTTTCCACTGAAGTAGAATTTATTGCTTATGTCATGTTTATAAAGGGGTTTCGTGCAATATGTTTGATTACTAGTGTACCCAAGATGGGTGGCTGGTACTTAATAAACATTTGTTGCAGTAAGAGCCCTTCATATCAGGGATGAATTTCTAGGCGAGTCTTCACTGTTCTGTATTCTTGTCATGGAGTTGATCTGTTCAATACATATAATACCCTAGGACTGTAATAAAGAAGTCTCTTCTTAGTTTTCTCATCCCTCTTCTTCTCTTTTTGACAGGCACAATAGCACCCATATATTTTTATTTTTCTTCATTGAGAGACATCAGAAAGTGTCAGGTAGTAACCTGTTGTCACATGTATTGGGCTACTTACCACAAGTTGTGCGCATGTGTATATTTATGACTTCATGATTATGATAAATGCACAGCACATTACAAGCCCATCTTTTCTTTTATAAAAATAAAAGGAAGCTAGAAGTTGTGTACAATTAGAAGCAATGGCAGACTTTAGGAAACACAAAGCTTGGGTCACTCTTTGGCTGTGGAATGGACTGTGATTACAATACAATCTAGTAGCTGGAAGAGTGGTCCACACTGCAAGGGTCCTGGTGTTTCAAAACAGCCTCCACCCCTGCACCTCTTTGATGGAGCATTGATGTGGCAGAGAGTGTAGACCCCACCCAAGGAAATGGAAGTTGGCTTCGTTTCTGAATGCAAATTTTTAAATTCTCTGAATCTGCCTTATCTTCAAAAATTCATTTGAGACCAGAAAAGGAGGGTAGCTGTGAAGATTCTGAATTATAGAAGGGACAATTGCCTGTCACCTGCACTTTATGATAAGAAGGAACTCTAGTAAGCCAGAAAGGGAAGCAACAGCTTTGAAAGTCTGTGGTGTAGACCTTGAAACTATCACGAAACCATTATGCCTTTTTTGGGTTCTTCCTCAAAAAAGTAAACATCTCTTTAAATGCTATTGTTCCTCCACATGTGATCAGACACTTAAGTTTGTGGAGAAAAATACAAGAAGTGTGGCCTTGGTATGTACTGCATCTGTGGCCCTACCCGTATGCCCTTAGGGACAGGTTGTCATTCTCTTAGCTCACTAGTTGGTCTTCTGAGAACCATGGTATTTTCTTTTCTGAATACTTGTTATTATTGAAATACAAGGTACACACAGAAAACTGTGTAAATCCTAGGTGGTCACCATCATAGATTTCTACACAGTGAGCATTCTTACAAAAGCAGTTAAGTCAGGTTGCAAAGCACCACAGCTTTCCTGTTTGCATCCCCCTTGTGCCTGATTCTACAAGATTCTTTAAGAAAAGCGACTGATCTTCTCACATTTACCCCTGTAGATTTATTTTGCTTCATTGAGAACTTCATATAAGTTGAACTATATAGTATATATTCTTCTGTGTTTGGCTTCTTGTAATGTTTGTGAAATTCATCCATGATGTCACATGGAGTGATAATTCATTTTTTTTGCATTGCCTTGTAGTATTCTGTGATACACACAGTTCATTCATTCCACAGCTGACAAATGTTTACGTTGTTTCCAGGTTGGGTTTTTTTTTTTTTTGCTATTGAAATAGTGTTGCTGCTAACATTCCCAGGCATGTCTTTTGTTAACTATAACACATTTTTGTTGAATATGTACCTAGGGGTGGAATTTCTGGGCTATAGGCTATGCATACTTCCTCATTTAGAAAATAAGAAAAGAGATTTCTGGAATGGCTTCTCTTGCTCTTGTAGTCTGTCGGGTTTCCTATTGTTCCACAGCCTGATGGCCCTGGGTGACTAATTAATGTATGCTGACGGGTGTGCAGCCCTATTTTACTGTGGTTTAACTTGCGATACTTTGATGGTGAGTGATAGCGGATCTCTCTATGAATATTGGTCATTTGAATATTCTTACTTACAAAATATCTTTTCAAGTCCATTTACTTATTTTTAGAAATATTGTCTCTCTTTTACTTGGCTCATAGGAGATTTCTGTATATTATAGAAGTCCATTGTCATAAGATGTTTTGAAAATACCTTCTTTAAATCAGTGTCTTTCCTTTCCATGCCTTAATGTCTAGTGATGCAAGTTCTTTTGAGTTTTTGTGCCTCCTAGAGGAATAAAAACGATTTCCTATTTTCCTTGTTTATTTTTCACATTTAGGTCTTTGCTCTCTATATATTAAGAACTCCAAATTTTTCCTCTTAGGATTTCTTTGACTATTTTTAGTCTTTTTCATTTCTTTCTCCATTTCAGAATCACATACATTTGCATAGAAAAACCTGATCAAAATTATGATAAATTGAAGAAACTTGTGGTTTTTATCATTTTTTAAAATTTTATTTAAAGGGAGGGGAAAAATAAAGCAAAACAGAAAAAAAGGGTGGAAACAATAGAGAATTTCAAAAAAAATGAACAATAAGAAATCACTAGTTGATATATAACTTATTGTCTTCCTAGATGTAGTTGTTCAAGTTACAAAATCAAAGCATACAAAGTGGACATTCAAATAGGCTGCAAACAGCTCCATTCTCTCATCCAACAAAAACTTAGTAACATAATTATCATTCCTACACCCTTAAATATATATGCAGTTATATCCTTTAGAGTACCTGCTTTTCCTCCTTTTGCTTTTTAAGTCCATTATCTGTTTAGTTATATCATGTTTCAGGTTGCTCAGTACCTTGCTGATCTGTTTTGTTGTTATTTACTTTTTAAAATTTTTTCCTTATTTATTATTTTTTATTTTATTTATTTATTTTATTGTGAAGGTAGTAAAATACAGCAGAACAAGACAGGACATAGCCAACTGAGGCAGTGCAGTGAAATTGGCACAGAACCTCACAGCAGGCCACCGGGACAACAGCAATAGGCACAATAGTACATCTGGTTTTCTTCACAATAGCTGTTCCTTCAATCAGGCAGAGCAATATCGAAGGAAATACCGAAATTACAAGAACAGAATATTGAATAGAGCAATACCATTGATCAAAACAGAGCGAAACAGAGAAAAAAATATTCGCCCTCAAAGAGATGATAGAAGAAAATCCCCCTTATTTGCTATATTGCATATATTCAAACTCGCAAGACATGCTCAGATCTCCGGCTCTCACTTGCTAGCGGGGTGGTGGTGGTGGATGTTTGATTCTTAGCCTGCGCCCCGGTAGGCTCACAGCCGCCCACCAGAGAGGTGAACTGGCTGCCCGTTTTCCCAGCGCCCCAAGGTCCAACATGGCGCGTTGTGGATCTCAGGAAACGCTGAGATGGTTCTCTCCCTGGGGCGGCCGCAGCTTGCTAGGCCACAGATACTTACCAGAGTGGCATGCTGGTGGCTCAGTTTTTATGGTTTTGAGACAGGGTTTCATTATGAAATTTAGGCTGGTCTTGAACTCTTTTTGTAGCCCAGTCCAGCCTCAAACTTGCAATGAACCTCCTGCTTCAGCCTCCTGATTGCTGGGATTATAGGCATGTGCCACCAAGCCAGGCCAGAAATGTATGTTTTAATGTATTTTTTTGACTCCGTTAACAAGGTTACTTCTCTTTATATTTGAGCAGTTTACAATATATATCCATGATTATTACTGTGTAATATAATTGTATAGTTGCATATATTTATGTGACATAAATATATACTTTACTACTTTCTAGAACATTTACAATTCTCATGTTTTGTATTGTTATGTGCTTTTATGAAATATTTATTCAAAATATTTTACATGCAGTAAAAGTTACTCTTTTTAGGTGTATAGTCCTAAGAATCTGATTAAAATATTTATAAATATGGCAATTTACCCATAATTTAGATACTGAATATTGCTATCATCCAAAATATCCCAAATATTTTCCATTTCTTCTTATATTCAGTGTATTTCCTCATCTCAGTCTCTTTTAGCCACTGATATAATTTTCATTACTAATAGTTTTAGCTTTTTACTAAAGAGTCATACAGTTATACAAGTTATATAGTAGGATATTTTGTGTATAGCTTCTTTCACATATGTAATGCTTTTGGGAATCATGCATGTTGTTGCATGTCTTAGTAGTTTATTTTTTATTATTACAGGCAGCTGTTGTGTGGGTCCAGCATAATTGGTTATTTGCTGGTTGATGGTCGTTGTTCATTGTTTGGGTGATTATGAATGAAGCCGCATGAACATTTCACAGGGGCGTGCGTGTAGACATACGCTCTCATTTCTCTTGCAAGACATGTAACTGATAAAGGTCTGTGTCCGGAATAAATAAAACACCACTCAGTAAGAAGAAAATAAATAATTCAACTTACAAATGGGCAAATGATTAGAACAGACCCTTCAAACAAAGTATGTGGATGGAAATAAGCCACAAGCACATCAAAAGATACTCAGTATTATTGGTCACCAGAAAAGTGCAGATTAAAGCCACAGATAAAAATATGCACGATTTCGATGGCTAAAGTTAAAAATAAAATGGAAAGACCAATTTCTCATGAGGTTGTGCAGCAGCTGGAAATTTCATACAATGTGAGTGGGAATGAAGAATAACTAGCACAACAATTTGGTTTCATTCATTTTAATGAAATGGGACCACAAGATATTATTGTTTTGTTACAATTAATATTCATCTTATTTACCCACATGTTTATACTTTCCATTGCTCTTCATTTCTGTGTTTCTTTCTAGGATTATATTTCCTTCCGATTGAATAACTCTTTGCAGTGTCACTTTCGGTGACTGGCTGCTGGTGACAAATTCTTCCAGGTTTTGGTTGTCTGGAAATGGCTTTACTTTGCCTGAGCTTTTATAGGATATTTTGTTTGGGCATATGAATTTGCTCTTATGGTTAATTTCTGTTAGCATTTCAAATATTTTATTCCATTGTCTTCTGGCTTCTGTTTTTTTCTGTTAAGAAGTCAGCTATAAATCTCATTACTTATGTGGTTTTCTTTGACACAAAATTCTGGCTCTTTGGAAAGATTCTTTTATTCAGATGCGCTAAATATTCCTGACACTTCTCCTTATAAGAAAAATATACTCAATCAGCACTTTACATATCTAAGAGAACGTATGGTGAATTTATTCTTCCATGAGTATCTGATCAGCTTTCTAAGACTCAGTCTTGCTTAGTTTGACAACATCCCTTGGAGACAGTGAGAGGCTGATTTTCTTTTTCTTTTCTTTTTCTCTTCTCTTTTATTTCTTTTTTTTTTTTTTTTTTGTCTTTTTGAGACAGGGTCTTGCTATGCAGTTCAGGGTGGCATTGAGCTCACTTTGTAGCCCAGGCTGGTCTCAAACTCGCAACAATCCTCCTGCCTCAGTGCTGAGATTACAGGTGTGAGCCGCCATGCTCGGCCTGAGAGGTTGATTTTCTAAATAAGAAAGAGTGATTAGAGGGCTTGTCTGAGGCTACCTAAGGCCTCAGAAGAACCCTGCAATAAAGCTTCGTTCTTAGTCCCTAAAGCTTTTCTTCTTCCAGTATGCAACAATGGCCAGGTTTCTATGATTAATCCTTCATTTACCAGGGGTCTGGGGGCCACTCAGAGCCTGCAAGGGATCTGGGTGAAATGCAGGCAGGGCGCTTCCATGAGCATTTAAGGTCTGGAGAGAAGACAAAAGCCTTTGAGTGAGTGACGCAGCTGTTGTCAGCCTCTATCCAGTTTGTTTGGATCCTGGAGTCCTGGCATTAATTATGTAAACTGACTTAAATGAGCCAGTGTTCTTGTTTTAAGTTGTTTTTATTGAGGGAAAAATGAAAGGGTGCTGTAGAAACAGGGAGAGGGAAAATAAATCAAACCCAGCCTGGCTTACATAATAAAGCATGTTATTTCATGTCCCAGAATTTCCTATATGCAGCACTGGGGACTGCTTTCTATGCATGCTCTTCGTTTTATCTGCTGTCTCAGAAACTGTATCACTCATGAGGTGAAATTAAAGTTTTAGTAGTGAAAAGTCTCATATTGCCTTGTCTCATTGTTTGGGTGTGTTAGGTGGAGTAACAGGGAAAGATGAAACAATAGGTGTTCGAAGGTAGTTTTGTTCTGCTTGTTTTTGTCAGTGTTTAGTTAACTCTTTTATTGGCACACTCGGAGGCACTATTCTTTCCACAGCAGTGCCTTGTGTTAGATGAAGGTCAGAATCCAGGACCGTTCAGAGATCTGTGGGAAACAAATTAATCTTTGTCAGGCATAAACATGCCTAAGACTGCACCTTAGATAAAGTATTCACTATAGTTAAATATTATTATTTTTAGAGGCTGTTTCCCCTCCCCTTTCATCTCCTCCCTCCTTCCCTTATTCTTTTCTCTCTTTCATAAAAATTTTTCTCCCTCCTTTACTACCTTTTGTTGTCAGCAAAAATTCTTGCTATCAGCTGCTTCCAATAACGTGAATCTGAAGCTAGGGTCTGATTTTCTTATAGAAAATTGAGTCTTGTCAACTTTTCAAAAAACCTTTCCTAATCTTTCTGGGGTTTTATCAGAGTTCATAGTTATTGCACAGAGGCAGACTGGAAGGAACAATACTTGTTTATCAAAAAAAAGAGCTTGTTTCTAAGTAGCTTTCATAAATATTGAAAAATTGCTTTCAGCACAAAGGCACATTAAAACAAAAATTGCTCATACAGAAGCATACAAAATCTACATTAGAAGTTGAGAAAACTTTAAAAACAGGTATATTTTATAGTTTTATGGTCTTAATATATTAAGGATACACTTATATGAAATATATGTTACATACACATTTATATATGTAAAACTTTAAGCTATTAGAAATTTTACATGTGCACACATATGTATATGCATGTTATACACACATCTAAATATATGTAAAACCTAATGTGTATATACATGCATAATATACTGATGAAAAATTTCAAATAATTTAAAGAATGATTTATTTAGTGCTTCACTAACATTCACTGGGTGATCACAGGGTGAATTTCTGCTCAATTTTCTCAACCAGAGCTTCTGTAAATGGAAGGGGCTTCATAACTTTGGTATTAATATTAGATTCATTTTTTTTCCTAGGATACATGGATTTGTCTTCAATTCTTGGAGAAGTTCTTCACAAGATCCATCTCTGGTGATTAAATGTGCTAATCAGATGTGGGAATATCCGAGACAAAGCAATTAAAGGAGGAAGATTGTGGATGTATACACATTAGGGAAAAGGGCATTGTGGGGTAGTCTGGAGTATGCTAAACTTGTATTGTGCAGAGAATCAAGTGGATGCATGATCCTTCAAACGAACCCTTATGAAGAGATCACAGACTTTGGAATTTGAGAGACCTGGGTGGGAAGCAACTCTTCCCCCTACAATGCACATGATTCGAAGCAAATCTCATTTGTCTGAGTGCCAATGACATTGCTTTTACATATGAGACACATGGATTATAATGGCTACATGAAGAAGAGGGTGAAGATGGAAAAGATGCTAGAGAAAGAACAGAAATAAAGCGAATCTAGAAGAGTGGAAGAGCTAAAAATTGGACAGAGATACAAAGAGATGAAAGCTAAAAACTGGAAAAGGTGAGGATCATAGGAATTGAAAGACCCTGTTCTTGGTAGGAAGCAGATGTTTAGTAAATTGGTGCTGCTGTTACATTGCAATTGTAATTGTCTTTCTCTGTTGAGTCACAGGCAAAGACACATAATTTGATCTGAAAAGTGACCTTAACTTTGGGATATTTGGGCACTAAATTATTTTCAAATTATTCTCACCAAGTCAGGATTATTTAAATGTTGATAAAGAGAACGTACTTATATTTATTACTTCATTAAAATGATTCCAAGATGAATGTTGTAAAGTAAAATAAAATAAAGCAGCACTTATTTATCATCATAAAACAAACATCGCAGAAAGCCAGAGTCATATCCTTACACTTTTAAAAACTATTTTCTGATGTTTTTGACATTGTGGAAACCTTTGAGAGCCCGTCTCATCTTTGATTTTTAAACAAGTTGTCTTAACTACAAGATTTTTTTTTCCTTCTGAAGATTTCTCTAATTTTGAGCAAAAGGTATAGTTAATTATTTATTTTTTTTAAAATTAGGTAACCATTGGGAGTCATGTAGGTTGAAAAATCAGTCTATTACTGAGTAAAATATATTAATGAGGAAGAAAACAATAAAGTAGATGAAGCACCCCAGGGAAAAATGAGCTTCTATGACCTCCTGTGCAGCCAGTCAAAATAGGGGACCGATGCAGGGACAGGCTTTCCAGAAAACACACAGAAAACCCAGATGGCCCCAGTTTATACATTTTCAGAGGCGCTTGGGAAAGGCAGCTAAATCTTGCAAGTTGCCATTTGGTTCACTAGGAGATTTTCAGATTTTCAGAAAAAAAGATGGAAAAGAGATGAGACCAGAAAAGGAGCAAAGCAAAGAAAGGAAGTGAGATGAGGACAAAAGATGATAAAAGTTGAAAATGATGAGGAAATTAAGAAATAAAATCGATACAAGAAAGAATTTGAGGGGAGAAGAAAGATGAAATGAAATATGGAAGTTGTAATTAAAAGCAGTAAAAATCTTGTAAGAATGCTTAGATATTCCCGGAATCACTGTCTCACTTTTAACTCCTTTGTGTTTGCAGCAGAAATAAGTGGTTCAGGGAAAAATCAGAAGGACGGTAGGTAAATTCATCTCTGCATCATTTTGTTGGGCGAGGTGAAACCTGGTTTTGATGGTGAGTTGACTTCTGTTTACCATGTACTAGTAACTTTTATGATGTGGTTAGAACAGCTTTGGGATTCAGCTGTAAGGTAATTTTGTAGTTTTGTGATAAGAACATTAACAAATGCAACAATGGCAGAAAATGAGGTATTTATGAAGAATAACTTAACAGTGTTACCAGAATGGCCTCACTTGTCAGTGATTCAGGTAAAAATCAATTCTCAAAGAAGAAAAGGAATAACCAGAACTTGGGAGTTAGAAAAATAAATTTGGTGATTATAAACCTAATAATGATTGTAAATCTAATTAGATTAGTCCTCTGATTTAAAAGTGGGGATTTCTAGGAGTGGCCCTATTGATCTTTTTGAGTGAATAAATGAAGTTTATAAGTGTGCGGCATCTCTAGTCTGTGCCTGCTAGGTATTAGCTTTCATTCCACGTTGTGACAATAAAAAAAAAGGTCTCCTATGTTTTTAAATATCCCCAAAGGGTAAGTGTTCCCTCTGGGTATAACCGCTGCTGTAGAAGGGTTTACTCCATGTGGTGAATTAACTCATGGTCAACTTGGAACACCCAGCTGACCGAACCAGTGTGGCGCTGGGTACGGAAGGCCCACCTGAGGATTGCTGCCAACGGTATACAAGGAGAACTGGGGGGCAGGATGCTGCTGTTGATTCTGGCTTCCCAAAACATGAACTCAGCTCTTCTCATCGTTGGAGGAACTCAGAGGAACTGTCACTGAAGATGGCTGTGATTTTCTTTGGAAGAAACTTCGGTCCTTACCTTGAGTGTTGTTTCCTGGCTCCAGTGCAGATCCCTCATCTTACGGGCACAGATCCTTCACCCCACTGGTGCAGATTTTCTAGCTTCTGCCACTGACCTCTGGGCCTTTCCGGTGCAGATCCTTGCTACAGACTTGTAAGAGACATTGCTATGGGCGCATGTTCCCCAGTTAGACTCATGGGGAACATTGCCATGGGCTCTAGATCTTCAGCTGGACTCATGCAGGACATTGCCTTGGGATCCAGGCCCTCGGCAGGATTCTTCGTGTCTCTAGTGTGTGGACAGATCTCCCGCACTCTTTTGCATTTAATTCTTTGAGTGAATATTATAAAATAATCCTATAAATTGTGTGCCCTGTATTAAATTTTTTCCCTCTTAAATTCAGACTACAACACTAAAGTTCACCAATTCACTACATGAAGAAAAAAAAATTGACTAGATTTAGACCAAGATGCCATAAATCTATGCACCCTTGTTTAAGGGTTTTCCAAGGATACTTTTGCATGTTTAGTTCCTTTGTTGTGTATATACATTCTTTGGGAGAAAATCTACAGGGATGCTATTGTAGCTCTTTCCCCAAGGACACCAAAGAAAATACAGTCCAAACAGTAATTTAGTTTGGGCTCTCCAAGATGAAGATCCAGGGATAAGCATCCAAGTGCAGGAAACTTACTTGGGAAGTGTCAGAAAGCTGTAGTTGAAGAAACAAAAGGAATAAGCAAGGCAACCTTGGAGAAATATCTGTTCCATGCACTGTGGAACCGAAGTAAAGCTCTGCTGGACAAGTCTGAAGGCTGGTGTAAAGCATGCATCTCAGCTGGGGAGCAAGAGACTGTCTGTCACTGAGCAGGGGCTGCTCTCAGGATGAATCTGCAATAAGCAGTATAATGGCTCCTCAAACACACACACATTCCAATACCTGGAACATGAGAAGATGCGACTTCCAGGAGGAGGGACTTTGCATAGTAACTGAGGTATAAACTTTTGTATGGAGAGATTATCTCAGAATGTATGTGTGGGCCCAGTGTTGTCACAGGGTGCTTGTGAGTGAAGGAGCAGAGGCAAGAGAATGAGAGAAAGAAAAGATGTGACAATGATGTCAGAATCAGTATCAGGAACTGAGGGGGATTTGACTATTTACTGTTATTAGCTTTAAAGATGGAGAGATGGGAGGTAGCCAGGAGCCCAGGAATGTGAGTGAGCGGACTCTAAAAAGAGGAAAAGGCAAGAAAATGAATTTCTGGCAAACCTCCAGAAAGGAATGCAGAGCTGTAAACTCCTTGATTTTAGCCCAATGAAACCCATTTATCACTTCTGACCTTCAGTGTTATGTCTGTATGTACATATGCATACATGTGTACAAAATGAATACATATACTTCTTGATATATCTCAGTAATAAACATGGGTGTTTTCGCTATCAAATTTGTGGTAATTTGCTACTCAAGCAGAAGCAGTAGGAAACTCACAGGAGTAATCACTTCTCTAGGTCTTCTGACCTGCTGCATACTCAGATGTAAACTCTGATTCTGTGATTAGCAAGTTGGCTTGGCACACTGAAGCAGGAGCAAAAGGTATTTGCAAGTTGGCTCCAAATGTGCCCACTGCACAACTTGTGGTCAAACTAGGTCTTTTTTTTTTTTTTTTGAGATAGGGTCTTGTTGTATAGTTCAGGTGGGCCTTGGACTCTCTGTGTAGCCCAAGCTGGCCTCAAACTGATAAAAGGGAATGAAACTCCCGACCTACTATGTCCATGAGTTCATGTTCTTTAAAATAGAAGAATGAATTTTAGGAACAATGGAGGTTAAGAGTAGAATATATTTATTGAGAGAAAAAAGCTTCTGTCTGAAGAGAGACAGAGGGGTCCTTGGCGGGTTGCCCAAGACTCTGTCTTTTCCAAGGCTCAAGGAGGGGAAAACTGGGAACTCACAAGGCAGATGGGCATAAGGTGGGACATAACTATAGTTAGCCAATAAGATTAATAGTTTAGGTAAAATTGATTACATTTGGGACAAATGGGGAAGGTGGTCATGTAGAAAGCAGGCATTCTTAAGGAGCAGTGACTCTTCCCTAGGGGGATGGGAGCTATTTAGGGTGTCAGTCCTCAGGATATGGGTACATTTGTTCGGTCTTTTGTCTTGAGGCCTGGCCCACAGCAGGAGGCATCAGTCTCCCCTACAGTTACCAGGTATCTGCACTGGCTCCATTGAGGACTTGCCCTGTCTCATTGCCTATAATATTTCTAACTCAGTTGCCTGCAATACTAGCACTACAATGGATGATGAATGAGACTCTCTTAACACTTTTTCCCTCATTACACTTGTCTCACCTCTTGGTTTTCCTCTATAAAAATTCCTAGAAAATACAGAGTCTTTAGCAATCTACTTTGGACCACTTCTGTCTCTCTCTCAGGCAGAAGCTTTCTTTCTGTCAATAAATACTTCTGCTCTTAACCTCCGTTGTTCCAAAAATTCATTCTTAAATTTAAGAGAACATGAACTTGTACTGGACATATAGCAGGTTGTGAGTTTCATTCCCCTATATCAAACTCAACAGTCAAAGTTAAGTAATCATGTTACCACTTTAATTAGGTTAAAAAGCGTTGGATAGAATCACTCAATGTGGTTAAACTGTTTCTTTGGTCAACTCAGAAAGCATGAGATCCTCATTCATGACTTCATTATCTCATTTATTCATTAATAATCGAATTAGTGGAATATTATACTTGTGTTAGCTTCTGGAGAAAATGTGGTTAAAAAGTGAAAGAGAGATGAGGTCTTTGATCTTTTTCAGAAAGATGCAAAAGCCTGAGATAGGATGTGCTTGGATAGTCCAAGGAAAAGCTAAAGGTCCGTCGCTGTCTGAGCTGCAGATTGTAGAAAGAAAGGGCATTGCAGTGGTTTCGGGGACCAATGACTCCTCTGTTCAGAGCCTCAGAGTGACTCCTTAAAAGGAGGACATCTTTGGAGATGAACACAAGAGGACAAGCGAGTAGAGCATGGGCACATTATTTTTTTCTCTAATTTACTTCTTGACTATGCTAGGCTGTGACAAAACATAGTTTCCATTTGGCATCCTATCTATTTACTTCATTTCTATTGAGCTTGTGGGCTTCAAGTATCTGAGATGGCACCTGAGGTTCAGTATCTTCCCATCTAAGACTGGATGCTCACGTTAGTTCCATTCCTGTATGGGCAGATGGATATCGGAGGAAGACCTCTTCCTCCAATGAGTGAGGCCTCCAAGCAGTGAGGCTGGTTTCCATCAGTATCTCAGCAGGAGCCGTTAGCATCATTGAGTGTAGAATTGTGAGCCTAAGGGTAGGGTTATTTACAACAGATTGAGGAAAACCAGTGGGGTAGAAACCATTTGGTGCTGTTAAAGTAAGTGTGGGAAGTATTTACCACCCTCATCCTAAAAAGGGAAGGAAAGGGAGAAATAACCAGAATAGGAAAGATTAGTAGCTGTGTCCATGAGAAAAAGACAGCTCAACAAAGATCAAAAACCAAAGCTGGAAATATGGGAGCTGGGGAGGAAATACCCTAATTCTTCTCCATCTGCTCCCTGCCTCACTCCTTGCCTTTCCCGGAGGTGCAAACTGGCGATCCCTTTCTGTCCTCGACAGAGGTCAGCTCCTAATACACAGAACAGAGAGAAGGTCACGCAATGACCTGGGGAAGCACGGACGAGAATATCCAGGATCTAGGTCACAGCTATCTTGAGTAACACAAATTTTACATTAACAGTATTTTGCTTCACAATCATTTTGATTTTGTAATCCTTCAGAAACAACCCAGAATAAATCTAAACTCTATTTAAAAATGGAGAAAGATTTGTTATACAATTGATTTCCATAAATGAAATTGCTTTTAGGTTAGGATAGTGTCACTAAGAAAACGATATGAAAGCACTGCAAATGCCTTTATCTGCAAATAATTGCTTTGATAGTTTAAATAACCGTAATCCATTTTTGAAAAGGAAATATGCCTCCCCAAACCCATCGGTACTTATTTGCTTACCCAAAATGAACGTAATAGCACCCTTACTTTAAAAAAGTATTCTTTGAATTCACTTCTACCTCTCCATGTGGCATCACCAAACTCAATCTGGCCAGGTAGGGATTTTCTGTAGTCACATGTTTGTTTCTGGTGTGTCCATTATGAACATAACAACAACTATTACATAAGCAAACCATAATGGGTCTAATTTCTCACTTGATCTTGTATATTATTTCTTTTCCTTTGTGTTAGCTCTTCTGCACCTGTGTTTGAGTTAACTCTTGGCTCTGGGGATGTTTATGGGATGATTAGAATATTTAAAAAGCAGTGAGTAAACAGATCTCATAATTAGTTGATTGCCTGTGTAGCCAGACGGAAGAGATGGTTGTATTGTTACAGGAGCTCAAAAGAAAGCACCCTCTTTTGAGAACCTAATAAACTTCCACCTTCTCAGGCCTGATCTGGTCATTTGGCGTCAGAGACCACGAGGTCATGCCTAGGATAAAAAGCTTTCTCTAGCATATTTGTTGGAGGTATTTTGTTTTGAATGGGTAAGAATTAAGCTGGGAGATTTAGTCACTGAGAGACGACTTGAGGAATAGATTGGGCAGGATTGAGGAGGTGGCATTTTATCTTAATTGTCTACTGGGATGTGAAGTATTATGCTCCCACTTACTAAGATAATAAGGAGGAAGAAGGAGGAGAAGAGATAGGTAAAGGGAGAAGGTCAGAGAGACAGACAGAAATTACTACAAATAGTGTGCAATAAACTTGTGTGTTTATTTCTTGACACGTTCCCATCACCATTTTAATATTTTTTCATTGCTTTGGTGCTTCCCAACCTTTCCTTATCTAGGACAACTGCCTGCATTCTGTTGGCTGATTTTTCTATCTTCTCTCTCTAATTCACCACTTCCAATAGACCTCTCTATGGTACATTTGCACTGTGGTTTTGGGGTATTGGAAAGGTGGTTAGTGCAACAAAGAACTAAAATTATAATGCTTTTTAATTATGATTTATTTAAATTTCAATAGGTACATGAGATTAGTTGTTGCCATCTTGGATCCCAGAGTTGTGGATCATAATCTTTGCAAGAGTAGGGACCACAGCAGCGAAATGGGACCTCATCCTATGTCTACAGCAGGCAGTCAAGAGATATTTGTCGTACGTTATAAAAAAGAAAGGAAGAGAGAGAAGAGGGGAGAAGGATGAAGGATTCTCACAAGAGAGTGAATATTTATATGGCTGGAAAGTTAGAAAAATGGGAAATAGGGAAGCTGCAAAGTGTTTAAGAAGCGTCACTGGCTGGCGGCCTGGGAAGATGTCTGAATTCACTCCCGCAAGTATGGTGGCTCAGACTGGGCGTCCCATGCAAACACGAAAGAGCTGGCATATTGTGGCGGTTCTGCCCACCACCAGTTAATCTTGCATGTCAGTCTTACATTTTTAAAATCGTGAATTCAATGGATTAGTTTCTAAGATCCCATTTAATTCTGACATTGTAAATATGTCTTAAGGCACTTACTGGCCTTTAAAAAAGCAGAACCATGTCATATAACTTTATTTATAAAAAGACATCTGCTTAGTTTTTCACTTGCCAATGCAAAAGATTTCTCGGTCAGACACCCCTTGCAGCTGGGCATTTCTTATAAACCCTCAGGCCGGGGAGAATGCAATTTCTTGAAAAAAATTTGTGATGACCAAAAGTTGCAGTAGCATGTTTTTTAAAAAAACAGCAGCAAAACTATTTTAGAGGAACTGGCTTGACAGTGTAAATAAACACTGACTCATTGTAACTACTGCGTTCAATATTTACAATGCTAAATTTACAGGCATTCACTACCCATGTGCAACCTCAAAAGCAATGAGTCATTTATCATTTAAAAAAGACAAATTTTCTCCTATTAAAAGATAAGAATGTCTACTAATTAATTTTCATAGTCAAACCAACACATTTGAATATAACTTTTAATTAATAATATGCACACAGCAAACAAAAATTTGGACACGGGAAAAAAGTCCAAAAGTCCAACACCTATGCATGACAAAAATGAATGGAAAGTTGGAAAGGAAGGTTTTTACCTCAGTCTGATAGAAGCTATCTATGACAAACCCACAGGCAACATCATGTTAAATGGTCAAAACCTGAAAGCTTTCAATCTAAATCAGGAACAAGACAAGAAGTCCACAATTCCACTCCTATTCAATGTACTTCTGGAAACATTAGCCATATAAGTTAGACAAGAAAAAGAAAGAAAAAGACTAAGTATAGGAAAGGAAGAAGTTAAATTATCATTATATGCAGATGGCATAATGCTCTACATAGAAGACCCCAAAAACTCCACCAAAAGACTAAATAGATTAAATTTAGAATATTTAATAACAAATTCAGTAGTGTAACTGGATACAAAGTAAAGGCTCAAAAATCAACGGTATCCCTACACACAAATAACAGACTCATTCAGAGTGAATTTAAGGAAACTGTAGTTTCACAATAGCTTCCTAACAAAATGAAATAATTAGGAATCAATCTAACTAAGGAAGTAAAAGAAATAAATATTGAAAACTACAGTACTCTTAAAAAGGATATTGAAGAGGATATCAAACAGAAAATGGAAAGATATCCCTTGCTCATGGGAAGGAAGATTCAACATAGTGAAAATGGCCACATTTCCAAAACTGATATATAGACTTATGTGATCTCAATCAAAATACTAATGGCATATCTCACAGAACTAGGGAAAACATTCCTAAAATTTATTTGCAACTGAAAGAGACCTAGAGTTGCAAAGGCAATTCTGGGCAACAAAAGCAAGACAGAGAGCATCACAATCCCTGACTTGAAATTATACTACAAAGCTACTGTGACAAAAACAGAATGGTATTGACCAAAATACCCACCAAAAACAAAACAAAACAACACAACACAAAACAAAATGAAACGAAACAAAAGACCAGTGGATCAATGGAATAGATTAGAAGATGCAGATGCAACTCCAAACATACTCTACTCATTTTATCTTTGACAAAAGGGCCAAACATGTTCTTTGGAAAAAAATAACCTCTTCAACAAATGGTGCTGGAAAAACTGGCTTTCCACATGCCAAAGATTTAAACTAGACACACATCTTTCACCATGCGCTAAACTAAAATAAAAATAGATAAAAAATCTAAATATTAAAACAGAAACACTAAATCTAGTGGGAGAGAGAATAGACATAACTCTTTTTTAAAAACATTTATTTAAAGAGAAAAAAAAAGCAAAACAGAAAAAAGGGTGGTAATAATACAGAATTTCAAAAAAACCACTAAGTAATCACTAGTTGATTAATTATATACTGTTATCTTAGAAATAGTTGTTCAAGTTACAAAATTAAAGCAAACAAAGTGACATTCAAACAGTGAGACTGCAAACAGTTCTGCTCAATGATCCAACAAAAACTTAGTAATATGGTTATCTATCTTACACACTTAAACATACATGCAGTTATATCCTTTAGAACACTTTCTTTTCCTCTCTTTTTTACAATAGCAATTTTGGGTTTTATTACTCCTACAGTTCTTATTACTTTTTACACTACAGACACAATATGATATTTATAAACATGATTCTTATTTATTTCACTAATGAAGATAGCCTCAAGTTGCCTCCATTTACCTATGAAGGCCTCAAGGTCATCCTTTTCCATAGGTGAGTAATATTCCATTATATAAAGATACCACATGTTTTTCATCCACTCTGCAGTTGATGGGCATTTTGGTTGTTTCCAAGATTTAGTTATTACAAAACCTGAAAAGGTCATGTCACAGTGATATGTGTGCACCCATGTTCATAGGTATAACTCTTGAAGATGTAGGCAAAGATTTCATGAACAAAATACTGATCACATGGGAAATAATGTAAAAATCAACAGCTGGAATCATATTAAAAAGCTTTTTCACAGCAAAAGAAATCACCAACAGAGTGCAAAGGCAGCCCACAGAGTGGGGAATGAATTTTAGTCAGTTGTTCTTCAAAGGACTAATATCTAGAGCATATACAGAACTGAAAAAATATCAGGCCCCCTCCAAATTTAAAGGCACAATCCAAAAATGGGCATCTGAGATGAATAAGCACTTCTCAGGAGAAAAAGTAGAAATCACAAAGAAATAATTGAAAAAATGTTCAATATGGCTGGTAACTCGAGAGACGAAAATTAAAACAATACTGAGATTCCATATCACTCCAGAAAGAATGACTATTTTCAAGAAATCAACCAACAACAAGTGCTGGAAGGGCTATAGGGAAAAAGAAATCCTTTCCCTCTGTTGGTAGGCGTGAAGACTGATACAACCACAGTGGAAATCAGTGTGGAGATTCCTCAAATAAACTAGACTAGAGGTTCCATTTAATCCAGCTTTTCTGTTAATTCTTATCAGAAGAATTAAAAATATCACACCACAATGATATATGTACAGCCATGGTTTGTAATAACTAAATCGTGGCAACAACTAAATGCCCACTGAGTGAGGAACAGATAAAAAAATATGTGTTTTTAAAAAATGCAATCAAGTACTGCTTAGCCATAAAGAATGATAACCCTGAGACAGTTCTAGATAAACGGATACACCTTGAGACCGTACTCTTAAGTGAGATAAATCACACATGCATGTGTAGATACTGTGTTGTTTCCCTGATGTGAGAACTTGAAAGACTAAGCAAGGACCAAAATGTACAATAGATATTGTTAAACAAAAAAAAAAATTTCAAAAGGAAAGAAGAACTAGGGAGGGGAAAGGGGAAAGGGAGAAGGAAATAAAAGGGAAAAAGAAGGATAAAATGGAAACGAAGCTTTGTAAATAAGGAGGGGAAGAGGAGTTGAAGGGAATAGAGGGAAATGGTGAAAAAGGAGGAATCAAGATTTATCATGTATAGGTACAAACTTCCTATGATGAACATGATCATTATGTATATATAAATTGTGCCAAATATACTTCATAAAAATAAATATTGTTTAGCAAAAAAGAATATTTCATTAATCCTTTCATCTTATTGATACCACTGCTTAATTTGGTATATTTTTTTCTGTGCATCTTTCTATTTATGTTTATAGTTTTAGTTTTGAAGAATAGTCCACATACATTTGGGTCTTTAATGATTAACCATGGATGTCTCAGGCCTCTAGAAAGACATAGAAATAATGTAGTTTTCCTTCTTTGTTTGCCACCTACATTTCAAGGAGCACTTTTGACATGTTTCAGGTCTTTTTGTTTTTAAATAATACTGTGATACAACGCTCAATTCATCTCATTCTTTTCTTCTCTTCCCTTCTGAAATTTATATTCCCAATAGAGAATAAAAATGCATGGTTCCACATGCATTTATAGTATTTTCTCATCTTTGAAATGTGCATCGTTTCCTCTATAACTTGGGATTTTTCATTCTTTAGAAAGTTTTCAATATATGTCTATGTTGATAGATACGTCTAGTTCACCCATTTTTCCTATTTATACGGTGTTGTACTTGTGCTTTACTCAGGTATTTAACCTACAAGGTGTCTTCAAAGTACATGATGAATATTTAAATTTAAAAAATTATTACAGTAAATGCTATAGTGGTCATAATACCCCTCAAAATACTTCTTGCTTTGAACATATTTTCCTTGCCACTTTCTGAAGCAGTTCCAGATGTCCTCTTTTGCATCTTTTCAAGGTGTGATAAAAATATGGTCCATGCTATGCTCCTGCCAAGTGCCATCCAGTGGTAATACAGGCTCATAAAAACATTATGGTGTGTCTTCTTTCATTTTATTCACAAGATCTGGAGTTATGAGACTTCTCCCTCTTTCCCAAAGTCAAAATAACCATGAAAGGCAAAGGTCTGAATTGATTCAAGACATTGATGTACCCACGACAGTGTAACTAAAGACACAACACCTACACAATTTAAAGGATGTGAGATGTTATTTGGCTCATGATTCCAGGGAATTCAGTCCATGGCCAGCTGGCTTAAAAGGGAGAAACATTGTGGTGGAAAGGTCTGGCAGAGTAAAGATGTTCAGTTCATGAGGTCAAAAGGCAGTGCAGGGCATCAGTGGCATAGAAAAAGACCAGAGAGACCAGGTAGAGGACCCAAGGTCACAATTCTGTGACCTACCCACATGCATCCAAGAGTGCACTGTCCTGATACCCTCAGGGGCTCCCAAGTGAATCATGTTTAACCAATCAAGTTCGACCAACACCAAGTCTTTTTTTTATATCTCCTAGAGATTTGAAAATCAACTCATGTATCTATAATTATATCTATCTGATTTTCTTTCTTCTTCCTCCTCTTCCCTTCTCTCTTCTTCATCATCCTCCTTCCTTTCCTCCTCCTCCTCCTCCTCCTCCTTCTTTTACTTCATGGTCTTTTTTGGTTTGCTTTTCTCACCACCTTTCTTCCCACTCTGCTTGCTTCCGGTTTTCTTCTCAGTACCCTACATGAGCACTGTCTTGGTTCCTTTTAAGGAGGTAGTGCTGATGATAGATGAAAAGTAATTTTAGGTTGAGGTGAAGACTCTTGGTATTTTTGGAATACTTTAGGCTTGTAATAAATTTTGTTTCCATCCAGATGGGCTTGTCACTGACTTCCCAGGTTGTGTTTCTATAACATGAAATGGTGGTATGAGAATTATATCTGTCATGAGCTAGGCACCTTATTAGCTGTATCTCATAGGATGTCTCATTGAACTAGTCCTCCTAGAGCAATCAATAGGGAAAAGAGCAAACAGGATTTCACTGGAGGGAAGAGGTCAGAAGGAAATTTGGAAATCAAATGGGATGCTGTGATAGGCAAGCAACCCAGAAAGAAGCCCTTGATGGGAAGACAAGCCAAGTGCTTTTGCAGAGGGAAAACCTCTAATCTGGTAGTTCTTAAGGCATGGCTATATTTATAAGAGTGCAGGAACCAAATTATTACAACTCAAATACCACCAGGGGTAGCATTGTGGTTTGGTTGAAAGAGTTAAACTCTTATTAGCAGGAAGAAAATGCTCTTTTGGAACTGATCATCCCATCCTAATGGTGGTAACTGAGATTTCATTGTAAAGAAAGATTTCAACTGTTCCGGTTTTCAAAGAAGGCATTGTTCGCAGCAGCTGCGTGTTCCACGCAGTTTAGGGTTTAATACCTTCAAGCATAAACACCTCCTTAAAAAATTTACCCATTATTTATGGGAATCATTCTAAAATGTTTCAATACTCTGTCTTTTAAAACAAAACAAACTTATGTAATTCAATCTTTTCTTTCCTGAATCAAGAGAATCAGTATACATTTTAGTTTTTATATTGTGTCATAATACAGTGATGCTTTTGGGACCTATTAACATGTAAACGTCTGCCCTGTCCTGTTTGAGTCCCTTATCCGCCTTTATTGTTTTATTGTGCTTTCTCTCTTGCTTTTATTTGTCTTCTCGTGTGCTGTCAAACATGTTGCAAATATTTATAAAGTGAAAATAATTAGGCTTCAAGTAAAGGGCCAAGGAGCTCTCCTTGTAGTTCAAACAACTTCAGTTAAAATGTGTTGAGTCCCTAATATGTGACAGGCACTGTGCTAAGTGCTCAGGGTATAAAGATGAATAAAACCTCCCTCCCTAAGGACCCCACATACGGATGAGTTATAAACATTCCTGTGGATAATAGGCCTGTAATTTCTCCTATAAACTCTGACACACCTGTTTTCATGATTTGCCAAGCAGTCTTTCTCAATCCTGACTCTCAGCTGTATTTTCACTACTGAATAGCTAAACTTCCAAGAGTTAGTAAATTCCACTTATGTATGAAGTAGCCATTGCATAATAAGAAGGGGTAGAGCAAAGGCTGAGAGGAGTCCATGACTGTAAGATGGTTTCAGAAAGTCTATAAGGCTTTGTACCGGCTTGGTGTTTCAGTGGCTCACTCTCAGGACAGAGAATCTGGGGCAGAATGGTTTTGTGAAACTGAACTTCAAATGCTACCCTCTGTTTCAAAAAAAAGAGACAGTAGAGAGTGTTACCCAGTATTAGAAAAATGTAGGCATACTGCTTGCACAAAGAGAAAGCAAAGAGTCGCAGCGTGGTACTGGAGCTGTGGGCCACTGTGCCCACATTTAGTTCCAGACCACTGTGTTCCTGGTCTGGAACTAAACAGGGAGGGGGTTCTGGGGCACTGTCTTTTGCTTGGCATTGAGTTTGTCCCCCTGGATGAGACCGGGCATGGTGTTGGTGTTCCTTGGACATGAGAAAGGTTCAAGATAACCAGGATCTATGCATATATTTTAGATTGTGTAAATCTGCAGGAAAGCGAGCCCTGCAACCAGGCCTGAGTGCAGGGTTTCTTTTTTTTTCTTCATTAATTTTATTTAAAGAGAAAAAAAGCAAAACAGAAAAAGGGGTAGCAACAATACAGAATTTCAGAAAAAAAAAGCAGTAAGAAATCACTAGTTGATAAATTACATATTGTCTTCTTAGACATAGTTGTTCAAGTTACAAAATTAAAGCATACAAAGTGGACATTCAAACAGTGAGACTGCAAAGAAGTTCAGTGATCCAGTAACAACTTATCAACATGGTTATCAATCCTACACACTTAAACATACATGCATCCATATCCTCTAGAGCACTTAATTTTCTTCCTTCTACTTTTTAAGTAAATTATCTGTTTAGTTATATCCTGTTTCAGGTTGCTCAGTAGCTTACTGACTTATTTTGTTGTTATTTACTTTTTAATTACCTTATATAATTCTGTTGCCTTGTTTTTCAGTTTCTCCTCATCCATGCTCCATGGATCAGCTTTGGCGGAGTTGGGAGTTTTTTGGAGGTATTTTGTTATTTTGTTATCTACTTTTTTTTTTGAAGGTAGCAAAATACAGCAGAACAAGACAGAACAAGCCCATGCGACCACAGTGCAGTGAAACTAGCACAGAACCTCAGAGCAGGTCAGCAGGACACGAGCAATAGGCACAATAGTACATCCCATTCTGTTCATATTAGCTGTTCTTTCAATCAGGTAGAGCAAAATGGAAGGAAATATTGAACTTATAAAAACAGAATATTGAATAGAGCAGTACCATTAATCAAAACTGAGCAAAACAGTGATAAAAATATAAATATTTGCCTTCAAAGAGATGGTAGAAGGAAATCCCCCTTACTTGCCACGCTGCATACATTCATCCTCCTAAGAGATACTCAGACCGCTGGTGCTGACCTGCTAACGGGGTGGTGGGTGGTGGATCGATGTCTGATCCTTAGCCCGCGCACTGGCAGGGCCCCCCTGCTGCTTACCAGGGCGGAGAGTAGACTGCCTGATCTCCCAGCAAACAAAGTTCCAACATGATGCAGAGCTCATGGAATCGCCAATAGTTCTCGCCTTGGTGCTCCTGCTGCTTGCTAGGCCCCCAGCTGCTCACCAGGGTGGCCAATAGGCTGCCTGTTTTCCCAGTGTCCAAAGTTCCAACATGATGCAGAGCTCAGGAATCACTGATAGTTCAGGGTTTCTTGTCTGGCTCTGAATGTGGGACTGTCTAGGAGGACTGAGAGTCCTCATCTGCCAAAAAAAGAGTTCACTGTGGATGTTTCAGCTCCAGGCACCTGAGAGAGGAAAGTTAAAACCATTAGGCAGAGTGGGGGAAGCAGACCAGAGGAGGGAAGCAAACCTCCCCACGCTGACTCTTCTTGGTTTTGCTGAGACTTTTCCAGTTCTAGCATGCAACTGTCCATGCTCTAGGAACACCATGAGTTCCAAGAATGTCAGGGTGACTGGTAAACCCAAACTCCTCATTCCTCAACATAAGCCTGAAACCTACAGTGCCCAGGCTCATGAGAATAACTACTGAGAAAGGCAACAAGGTCCTTGTTCAGGGCACAAATTAACTCCTGATAAAATGCAAAATAACTTTAAATTAAATATGTTTAAGTTGCTGGGGATTTAGCTCAGCAGCATAAGTGCTTGCCTTGCAAACATGAGGTCATGAGTGCAGTCCCCAATATATATATATATTAATAAACATTATAAAACAATGACAGTCAGAGCTTTGTATTAAGGGGGATAGATATGGAAAAAAATCTGTTGAAAATTCTGGATATGAAAGGGTTGTATTATCATTTAAATGTAAAAATATCCTAGCTGGTTATTCACAGTGAAAATAAAATTTGTAAATGTAATGATGTTACTGAGAAATTAACCCATCATGCTGCACCTAGTAAAATCTTAGAAGAGAAATTAATATGGTAGAAGATGAATTGAAAGGCCCTGAGGATATACAATTTTTAAGGAGATGAGAGGAATGATTGAGAGGAAGTATAAAAATGAGTTATCACTGATATTCTTAATAATGTTATAAGATATGAGTCTTCAGATGGAAAGTGAACACTAAGTACCGAGAATATGAAATGAAATGAATTCAGAAAGTTTAATTGAAGTTGTAGAACATCAAGAATACAATGGACATTTTGAAAAGTTACCAGAGAGAAAGAAGAGGAGTTACTTACAATGGAGTGAAGACGAGGGTGATGGCCAGCATCTCAGCTTTGAAAATAGATGCTTTGGAATAATGGGATAGTATCTTTAAAATTAGAAGGGAAAGAAGCTAGAATTCTATATCTAAACTGTCACTTGAGAGTGAATATGAAGGGAGCGTATTTTCAATCATTTATTTATCTTTTTGGCTCTACGAATCGAGTTCAGGACCTTGTGCCTGCCAGGCAGGTGGTTGTGCTGATGAGCTATAACTTTGGTCCGCGCATATTTCCAGATGTAGAAAAAAGCAAGGGAGTTCACCAGTCACAGTCTGTCACTGAAGTTGATAGTAGCAATTCAAGGTAAACTATCATTTGAAAGTGAATTTCAAATGCTCCTATCTGTATAGGCACCAAAACTGGGTGTACTTCTCATCAACCTTCAATGAATGTACTAAGAAAAACAGTATCCTAAGGGCAAAGGAAAAAGACATAAATCTGTATATATATATTAGATAGCTAAAATGGCTATACTACTAATTGTGTTAGTTCTTGGGAAAGAGCAGTTAATACTCCTATGATTAGATCAGTTTTGCATGTCTGTATATGGTGATCTAAGCAACTCATTTGAAGATCACAGTACGGAATATAACAGCCACTGGTAAATTCCTGTCATCTTGTTTTGAAGCTTATATTGTTATTGCTTTGGATTTGTTGTTGTTGTTTGCCTCTTTTACTTTTTGTTTTTCTTTCCTGTGTCTTTTTTCTCCTAAATGAAAATAAGCAATTTTAAATGAAGACATTCATAAGTTAGACCAGTAACCACTATTAACTATAAGAAAAGTAGTCATTGACTCTTTATTTATTTATTTATTTATTTATTTATTTATTTTGGGTGCTGGGGATTTAACTCATGACCTTGCGTTTGCCAAGCAGGCACTTATACCGCTGAGCCAAACCCCCAGCCCTGTCAGTGACTCTTTAAAAGATAGAACTAAAACCCTGGATAAAAGCAACAAGGTGTGGGGAGGGTGGGTTGTAGACAAGAGTAACTCTAATTTCACCAGAGATGCTCACTGGTGAGTTTGTTCCCATCTCAAATATCTGTTTTCTTTTTATTTAGAAAAGTACTTTGAAACTGAAATGCTTGGCCGTACCCATTTTTTTAAAGCTGAGGAGATTCGAGAGGAGGCAGATATTTTACCAGTTTTTCTGCCACTCAGTGTGGGAGAAGAAAGGGAAGAAAAGCAAGAATGGAAGATTTGGGACAATTTGTAAACTCAGTGGCCTTCAAAATGTGGCTTCAGGATTTAAGACAAATTTCCTAGAAAGCTTGGCACATGTATTAAAAATGTTTTTATATAAAATTTTAATAGTTTTAGCTTATTACTTGGTGTTATTTGCACTTCTTGTTCTTTCACCTCAGTATGAATACTTGTGAATGGACTACAGTGCCTTCCTGCAAGGATTTAAGTTCAGAAAGTTTAGAAGAGAAAGAAGTCGACACCATGGCAGTGGAGATTCACTGATAACCAAGGGTGGCCACAAAAATGACCTCTTACATTTTGATGTCCTATCTACTCTTAAGCTGCCATATGCCTTAAACTGAAAGCCTTGGTTTGAATCAAGTTCTCGTAGGGCTTACAGTTTTCTGTCTTGTGATGCCCTTTGTTGAATGCTGACATGGTCTGTTGTTTTATGTAGTTTCTCAATCTCTGCTTAACAGTGGAAGTGTATTTCTTCCCAAATAGGCTCAGGCCACAGAAATCTAGTTTTAAAGCTTTTGCTTTTAATGAAGAAAGTACAGAAAAAGGAAGAGACCAACTAAGATGAAATTTTGAAGGAAGTAATTGCATTTGCATGGAGGTTTTGAGCCCACATTGTTGAGTGGTTTCTGGCATGACACATGGTTTTCCTGCATGATATCCTGGATATTTACCACAAAAATTAAAGACATATGCTAGGAAGTCAAGGAAACCTGTGATCTGCAATAGGACTTATTAATCCATTCATTCACTGTTGGCTTATACACATGTATGCAGAAATAGGTGTACATATTACATATACAATATATATTCATTTATTTTTGTTTTCTTTCTCACTGTCATGGTGCTAATCATCACAACTCTGGTAGGGAGATGAAAGAAGCAATAAAAATCGCCTAATTTACAGACCTTATTTTATGGCAGGAGACAAAGAAGATATGTTAACATACTGCTATTTAAGAAAAAAATTGATGATGATATAATACAAGTGATGCCACAGGAAATGCATGATTCAAAGCTAACATGGCAATATATAAGGTCTGATAGAATACACTAAATATTTAAATTAAAAGTTGTTACAATGAAAGACACATTGCTATTAATTCGCCTCAAAATCCTCCCCTTTAATTTGAACACATTTATTTTAGGTGTTTTGGTTATTTTGATTTTGGAGAAGGCTAGCAGTTGCCTGGTGTCAGATTCAAGGATTAAAGTAAATAAAGACAACTAGGATGTTTTTATTACACAGAAATTGCCAGAAATATTTAGCATCTATTCAGGATGTTGAGGTACACCTGAAAGGAGACCTCCAGACCTGCTTCGGGGGGTGGCATGAGCAACAGGACAAGTGCGTTTGAAGCAAGGAGGAGGGTTTTGGAGGGGACTAGTGGCAGTGTCTGTTACTGTAATAAACTGAAAGGATTTTAAAGTTTAAGCACCATAGCTTTTGATCACTCTGTTATCAAGAAGCAGTTTTGAAAGTTATTGAAAAGAAGAGGTAATGAGAGTTCGGGCTACTGGAGGAAGTTGTGAGGCAGAAAAAGAACTGAGAAATCATGCCAGGGCAGAAGTTGCTTTTGTGTGCTTGGGAGAGAGAAAATGTATTTGACTATGGCAGCTGGAAGGGTGGAAGACAGTACTGGAAAGGGAAGGTTGAATGTAGACTGTCGTGAGTGTGAACTCTAAGTTACTTTAGCAGACTGACTAAGGTTGTGTTTAGCTAGCAGTTAGTTATGTAATGCAATGGCAAGGAAGCAGCCAGAAGCTACTTGTGAATTCTCCAAGTAATAGTTCAGATGGCTCACAGCATGTATGGGAGAAACAAAAGAGACACATAGGGAGAAGTAAGGAGATGACAGACGATGAATCTAAGTTAAAGTCAGAATATGACAGGCAAAAACCAGCAGGGAGAACCTTGGATAAATGCAGATTTTGCAAACCTGGATGAGCTGATGTTAGCAAGGACAAATAATGAGCCTGCTTTAGTCAAGTAGATTATTATTTGTGCAAACATTAGTGGAAAGTACTTGTTAGAAACTTCCGAATTTCTATTGCAAATACCTCTTAGAGATGGGGGATGCTGTGCAAGTGTTCTTTGGCTAAGTTGAGTCAGAGACTTGTGGTTTACAAACAGATCCTTAGAAGTCACTTTGGGACACTTCATACTCCTTTAGAATAATATAAGAGAGAAGAATATGATTACATACTTGAGTATTTCCTCTAAAGCAAGCCTGTCCAATAACATCTTTTGCAATCTTAAAGAAGTTCTAAATCTTAAAGAAGTTGTTGTCCAGTATGGACTCTGCTAGACCCACGCATCTCCTGAGCACTTGAAATGTGGTAAGTGCAACTGAGAAATTGATTTTAAGTTTTAGTTAATATGAATAAACTTACTTAAATACCCTTACAAAACTAGCGGGTGCTACAATAACGCAGTGGTAAAGGATCTCTGAAATCAGCATGCTAAGATAGTATGTGGCTTTCTTGTTATTTCAGCAGACATATTTGCTTTAGCAAATGTTATTGAAACCTGAACTTTCTTTGGCAACAAAAAATTGTCATTTGTAAGAGAAAGAGTCAACAAACGTTGAGTCAACAAGTAATTATTCTTTTTTATTATCTGTCTCGGGCTGATGTTAGCAGTAGGGGTGGGAAACACAGTCACAACCCTGCCCCCTTTTTCATGAAAAAGAAAGATATTAAAACAAAACCATGTTTTTGAAGATTATGATGAGAAAAATAAAGCAAGGTAAAAGGTCTGAAAAATATTGCAAAATATTATAATTGTGTTCTTTACGTTGGGGGGACGTGGAGATGGAGGACATGGCTCCTCAAAATGGTAGCATCTCAACAAAAGCCTGAACTGTGATTAGAAATTATCTAAGAAAAGAGTGGAAGTATGAATATTTCTAGCAGAGGGCAGACTTGATAAGTTCAAAGAATGTTGAGTCTAAGGTACAGCAAGAAGGACTTTAGGGGACACCTGAGTTACATTTGTCCTAGAAAGGAAGGAAGTGTCTTTCTTAGGTTCACCTGTAGGTTCTGTGTATTATTTTTTAAAAATTTACAGTTGTTTAGGCTCTCACACATATGATTCTGTTTGGTTCATTTCTTTCCCTTTCAATTAAAACATAGAAATTCTAAGTGATTCATTAAACAATAGTTCCCAATTTGCACTGCCTCCCTGTTACAGAATTTTGTGTTCCATCTCTATGCCATGGACACTGTAGTGTTTCTCCCTGGTATGTGCCGAGACTATTTCTCCAACCCATTGCTGAATATCTTGGCCATGTAAATTGTTCTTTCTGAAGGAATGAGAGTGAGGAAAGGCATAAATATGCTTTCCTTTTTTGGCTTAGCTTCTTAAACCTCTGCCTTGCTTCACAAATAGAATCTGTCTCATGTAGCTGCTGGTTAATGATCAGGTAGAAATTTAAGCACAGCTGGCAGCCTAGAGATAAACACTACCCATCCAAGATGAGATTAGAAAGCCCCAGTCTCCTAGAGATGTCAGAGTAAAACAAATGAGACATTTTTATAAGCCAATGAGCCCTTGGGGTATTCAGTACATGACCCAATTGTAATTGAGACCTTATTAATATGGAAGGGTGCTCCTTATTGTACTGGTTGAAAGGCTAATTATGTGCCCAGATATTCTCAAGCAGTGTTTGAATTTATTTATTCCTTTTTCTGGTTAAAAATTTCAGGCATGGCACGCAATATCAGAACTGGGAGTGTTTTGTCAGGGTCAGCTAAGATAGCAGGTATTTTACACTAGTCTTGCTTAGATGTCTGCTATAGTTTGCAGGTTGAATGTCAATCTGATAAAGGTGTGGTCCCTAGGTGGTGCTAAGGAGGTGCTGGGGCCTCATGGGAGGTCCTTAGGTCACTGGAAGCATCCTTCAAAGAGGATTTGGGGATCCTGGTCTCTTAGTTTCTTTCAGCTTTCTAGTTCATGATGCATGTAGTTTGCTCTGCCACATGTTTTCACCATAATGTGCAGCCCTCATCAAAGATCCAGGGTATATGGTCACCCAATCTTGGACTGCAACTCCAGAGCTGTGAGCCAAATAAATGTTTTCTAATTTACTTACCTCAGGTATTTTGTTATAGTAACACAAAGCTAACTAAGACATTGGCCTCAATGATGGTTTTGAGCTGTTTTAGAATGGTTTAAACATAATGAGGAGAGCACAACCTGTGTAACACATCTTCCCACCCCACAGGTGTCCTTATCCTTTAACAAAGGCAGGAGACACACTGGGAGAACATGAGAGAGATTGCTATTCTCAAGCAAATGTCTTAGCTTAGTAGGGAGATGAACAATTACACAAGTCATTCTGACAAAGACTGAAAAAATTATAACGGTATAGTAAGATTCTGGGCATCACTCAAAATTGTTTCTTGCAAATACTTTCTCCTCTTTAGTAAGTCAGTATAACTAAATGGCATGGCCTAAGTGTTTGTGATTTTTTTCTCATTAATTTTCCATGGGCACAATTTAGCCCCTTCTTTTAGCTCTGAAAATTTGCACAACCTTGATCCTCACTTCCATATTCTTGTTTTTAAGCTGGTGGAAACATCTGATGTTACTTTAATTGGTACCCATTAATGAATATACTGAAATGCTCCCTTAATTTCAGTCCCATTGTGGGGTCTTAGGTTTGTTATCTCTAGTTATTGGTTCTGATAAAGAAATGTCACTTCATTTTTAAAAAGAATTACTATTCAAGTCCACTGAATGGGTGATTCTTTAATTTTCTTGTGATGTAACTGGTCAAGCATCTGCTTTTCTCATTCACATGAATTTGTGACTTTTTCTTAATTTTCTCCTTTTGTATTAAGCTGTGCATAAATTATACCTTAGGGTTTAGATGTTTGAAAAAATAGCATTTTAATGGTCCTATATAAACTCTTTATATAAATTCTGTTGAAAGGAAATGAAATAAATACTTAGTAAAATCCTACTGAGTTAGAAGTTAATGATGGAAAAGGGAAAATATCTGAGTCAAAGTAATTTATTAACTGTTTCTAGTTTTTGACAAGATCACCTTAGGAACTCTCTGTTGTCTTAGTTATTACCTAGAGAATTGAGTGGTCTATAAAGTTAGGAAGAAATCTGAAAAGCTTTTTTCTCCTTCTCCTTCCTTTTCTCCTATCTCTTCCTTTCCCCTCTTCTGTTTATTCTTCTTTTCCCTCTCCTACTCATTCTTCTTTCTCCTTCTCTTTCTTTTTGTGCTCTTCCTTCTTCCTTTTCCTCTTTCTCCTCCTTTTCTTCTCCTTCTTCCTCTTCTTCTCTTTATCTTCTTGGTGTTATTCATTATCATCATAATTATTAATTTGCTGTGCTGGGCATGGAACCCAGGGTCTCACTCATGTTAGGCAAGTGCGCATTACCCAGCCACAATCCCAGCCCCAGGTCAGCTTCCTGGGTGTCTTCTTTAATCATTATAAAGGAAGATATTACAAGAAATGGCCTGCAGAAGCTACAATGCTGCCATTGTTTTTTGCAAAGAACATATCGTATACTGTATAGTGGGATCTTGGAAAGCTTTGTCTTCAAATTGGGAATTTAAATCATCTGGATTCAAAGTGATCTCAGTATAATTGTATTGAAACATACTGTCTTGTTTTCTATTTTTTCATCTGCCATTTTGATTTCTCCTTTTTTTTCTTTATTCTCTCCTTCCTTTTATTACTTCCTTTCCTTCTTCCTTCCTTTCTTTCCTTCCTCCTATGTTTCTTTTCCCCATTTCTTTCCTCTTTCTTCCTTCTGGGTGAGTTGTTGGTTTTTATATCCTTTACTGACTTATATTTATACTTATTTCTACATATCTTTATGGTTAGCCTTGAGTTTATAACATACCTATGTGGTAATGGTGAGAAGTAAAGGCTGAGTTTTCTGCAGAACTGTAAAAGAAATGAGTCCTGAGTTCCTGGGATCTCACTGCATGTAGGTGGATAAACAGCAAGATGTACTTCGACATCATTGTAAAACTATAGAACAAAGACCAGTTACCTTAACAGCAGCACGGGGTGAAGGGAAACTGCTTAAATAACATTAAAGTTTGACATCTGAAGAGCAATAATATAAAGCAGAGGAGAGTAAAACTTTATTTTCAAAGTTCTAAGAAAAAATTTACTACTAACTTAAAATTGTCTTAGAAATCTACCTCTCAAGAGCAAAGAAAAAAATGCAAGTAAAAGTCTTACCTATACAGTCTAACTTAAGGAATTTCTAAGAAATGTACTTAGAAAAAAACAAAACTGATCTCAAACTGCAGCTTTTCAGATTTGAGGAACTGTAAGCTGAAAGTTTAGCATGCATGCTTATCTAATTAAACATTTATTATGTGCAAGAAAAATATCCTACACATAGGTTAAAAAAGAAAGCTGAAATATTAAACAGGACATATCAAGAGGATAATGCAGACTAGTAAAAAATTCTTGTTTTGATCTGGATACTAAATGTATTGATTAACTATACATTGAGTTGCATTAAGTTATACCATGCAAGTATTTTAGAGTAACCTTCAAGAAGGGAAAAGTAAGAGGAGAAGTGGTAGTTGTGGGAAAATAAAGGTAAAAAATATAAATAGAAAAGGGAAAAATTAAACATATAATAAAATAAAATTATAGTATGAATCATTGTAGATCTATACCTAAATAATTGGTTTTTAGAAATTTCAAAGATAATAGACCGCACAAAATATAGAATCCAGCAAAATATATTACATATTTGTGACATAATTAAAATTTCATGATATAAGAAGGCTAAAAGAAAGTAGATGGAAAAGATAAACTAGGGATCCACTAAACGAAATCAACTGTAGCAGCAGAATAAATAATATATACAAAAGTAAGAACTATGATGTGTACCTAAAATACCAAAAGAAGCAACAGGAAAATGCTAAAATTAATAAACTTAAAAAAGATGTTGGATTTCAAAGTAACATTTAAAAGTAATTTGAATGTATCTATATTAGTAGAAAATTTAAAAATAAGATTCAGAAGACTTTTGTTACAGTAATTCTGTTTGCATTTGTATGTATGTGTGTATCATTCTATCTGTATATATATATATATATATATATATATATATAATCTACTCAAGATAATATAGGATCATTTATTTATCTGGCCTCTATCTGCCATCTTTCTATTTATCTAATCTTTCTTCCTTAGAATTAAATCAGAATTCCATGTGGGAAATTTTGAGTAAAAATATAAAATTTTATTGAAAGATTTAAAACAGAGCTAAGTAGAGGTTTATGCTCTGGATGAAATATTTTTAAGATGTCAAGTCCCCTCAAAGTAATTGATAGTTCTTGTATAATCCAATGAAAACATACCAAGGTATTTTATGGAAATAAAAGGATATTTCTTTTTTCATTTTCTTTTTGTGATGCAGGGGACTGAACCCAGGACCTCTGCAAGATAGACAAGTACTCTACTACTACACCAAATCCACAGACCCTTAAGGGCTGTTTCTAAATCTCGTATGTCTTCAAGATTTCTACTACTTTGTCTCCCAGCATATTTAGTGTTTCTGTTTTAATATTTAGATCTTTGATCTATTTTGACTTTAGTTTAGTGCATGGTGATAGGCCTGAGTCTAGTTTAATTTTTGGCATATGGAGAGCCAGTTTCTCCAGCACCACTTATTTAAGGGGCTATGTTTGTTCCAGTGAATGTGTTTGGCCCCTTTGTCAAAGATAAGGTGACTGAGTGTGTTTGCAGTTGTGGTTGTGTCTTCTAATCCATTCCATTGGCCTTTAGGTCTGTTTTTATTCCAGTACCATGCTGATTTTATCACAGTAGTTTTGTAGTATAACTTCAAGTCAGGGATTGTGATGCCTCCTGCCTTGCCTTTGTTGCCTAGAATTGCCTTTGCTATTCTAGGTCTTTTCTGGTTCCAGATGAATTTTAGGAATGATTTCTCTAGATCTGAGGTATGATAATGGTATTTTGATTGGAATTGTGTTAAATCTGTATAATAATTTTAGGAGAATGGCCATTTTCATGATGTTTGTTCTTCCTTCCATGAACAAAGAATGTCTTTCCATTTTCTGAGATGCTCTTTGATTTCTTTTTGCAGAGTACTATAATTTTCACTGAAGAGATCTTTTACTTCCTTTATTAGATTGATTTCTGAGTATTTCATTTTTTTGGATGCTATTGTGAAGGTATGGCTTCTCATTTCTCTCTCAATGAGTTTGTTGTTTGTGTAGAGGAATGCTATTAATTTTTAAGTGTTGATTTTGTATCCAGCTACACTACTGAATTTGGTTATTACATCTAGAAGTCTTTCAGTGGAGTTTTGGGGGTCTTCTATGTAGAGTACCATGTCATCTGCAAATAATGATAATTTAACTTCTTCCTTTCTTATCCTTATTCCTTTTTATTTCTCTCTCTTGTCTAATTGCTCTGGCTAACATTTCCAGCACCATATTAAATAGGAGTGGTGATAATTGACAGCCTTCTCTTGTCCTGATTTTAGAGTGAAAGTTTTCAGTTTTTGATCATTTAATATGATGGTGAGTGTTGATTTGTCATAGATGGTTTTTATCAGATTGAGATAGAGACCGTCTGTTCTGATTTTTCCATGTGTTCTTATCATAAATGAGTGTTGGACTTTATCAAAAGCTTTTTCTTTGTCTTGAGATGATCATGTGATTCTTATCTTTGGTTCTATTGGTATGATGAATTATGCTTATTGATGTACATATATTGAACCATCCCTACACTTCTGGGATGAATCCCACTTGGTTGTAGTGTACATTCTTTTTGATGACTTGCTGAATTTTTGCCAGTACTTTATTGAGAATTTTTCCATCTACATTCATTAGGGAGATTGGCCTACAGTTCTCTTTTTCGGTTGAGTCTTTCTCTGGTTTTGGTATTAGGGTAATGCTTGATTCCAGGAATGATTTAGGGAGACTTACTTCCCTTTCAATTTCACTGAGGAGTTTGAGGAGTGTTGTCATTAAGTCTTCCTTAAATTTCTTGAAGACATAGGGGTCAGCAGAGAATTCATTAACAAAAATCAAACTGCTAAGGAAATACTTCCCAGAATGAATGACTGGAATCTCATCTTATTAAGAAGTTTCTGTATATCAAAAGAAATCTCCAACAGAGTGAAAAGAAAACCCACAAATCGGGAAAAAAATCTGTTCCTCAGTCAAAGGACTTCTCCTAGAACATATAAAGAATTTAAAAAAAGTCAGACCCCTGAAATTCAAAGACACAATCCAAAAATGGGCATCTGAGATGAATACACAATTCTCAGATGAGGAAATACAAATGACAAATAAATACATGAAAAAATGTTCAGCATCATTAGTCATTAGAGAAATGCAAATTAAAACCACACTGAGATTCCATCTCACTCCAGAAAGAATGGGCAGGATCCAGAAAACTACCAACAACAAATGCTGGAGAGGCTGCAGGGGAAAAAGGAACTCTTCTGCACTGTTGGTGGGAGTGTAGACTGGGGCAACCACTGTGGAGGTCATTCTGGAGATTCCTCAGAAAGCTGGGATTGGAGGTCCCATTTGACCCAGCTATTCCACTTCTGGGCATATTGTCAGAAGAACTGAAAACATCATACCACAATGATATATGTGCACCCATGTTTATAGTAGCACAATTGGTAATAGATAAATCTTGGAAACAATCTAAATGCCCATCAACTGAGGAATGGATAAAAAGATGTGGTATTTTTATACAATGGAGTACTACTCAGCTATAAAGAAGGACCACATTGAGGCTTTTATAGGTAGATGGATATGACTTGAGATCATACTCATAAATGAAATAAATCAAACTCACATGTATAAATACCATATTGTTTCCCTAGTGTAAGAAACTGAAAGAGTAAACAAGATACACAATCTTCAATAAATATTGTGAAAGGGTAAGAAACTGCTCAAAGAGGAAAAAATAACTCAGATAAGGAAAAAGAGAAAAGAAGGAAGAAAAAAGTTATAAATTTGTATATATACACTTAGGATTACTAAGATGATTGTACTACTAATTCTATTAGTTCTTGGAACAAAGCAGTTAACACCTGTAGGATTAATCAATTTTGCATGACTGTCTTTGGTAATTCGAGTAAGACTTTTGAAGATAACTATGAAAACAACAAAATTTGTTATTCCTACCACCTTGTTACAAAAGCCTACATTGTTATTGTTTTGGGCTCTTTGTTATAGGCAAATCTTACAAGTACATATGCAATAGCTCTTTGTTATAGCTATTTATTTGACTCTTGTTTCTTGTTTTTCTTATTTTTTATTTTTTCCTCTAATACAGAAAGGATAGATGTACATATATAGGCTTATATATGCCTAGAACTTCACCTCAAGAGTTTACAAGAATTGATTTTAGTATGTATGATGGTATGAACAGCTACACTGAAGAAAATGAGATATTGTGGTAGCCATTGCTGATTTACTATCATTTTGTTTTGAAGTCTAATAAAATTTTATTCTTGGTTTTGATTGGTTTTAGTTTGTTTTCTATTATTTAATTTCAATATGTATGAAGGTATGAATGGCTATTTTTAAGAAGACAGGAGACCTTATTGTAGCCATTATTGATTTCCTAGTATCTGGTCTTGAAAGCCCTTAAGGCTCTCATTCTTTTATTTTGATTGCTTTTATAATGTTTTGTTTTGTATTAACTCATTGTGTGTGAAGGTGTGGACAACTATTTTGAAGAAAACAAGAGACATTGGTAGCCACTGTTGATTTCCTGCTGTCTTTTCTGAAATCCTGTGTTACTTGCTTTGTTTTGCTCTGCTCTGCTTTGTTTGTTCTGTTTTGTTTTATTCTCTTTAAAATAAAATTAAAAAATAAACAGTACATGGAAAAGCACAGGGCCAAGAACCCTTTAAAGAGTGTGTGTGTGTGTGTGAGAGAGAGAGAGAGAGAGAGAGAGAGAGAGAGAGAGAAAGAGAGAGAGGGAGAGTGATATGGGGCAACTGCCTTTCTATATATCAAGAGTTATTATGGAACTACATAATTTAGGCAGAGTGGTATAACATAGCAAAGAGAAAAAAATGAAGAGAATAGATGAGAATACATATACAGCCCTATATATAACAGTTGCTAATGAGGATTAGTAGGTAAGCATCAAATCTTCACTGAATGATGCTGAGATAATTGGTGATCCATAATAAAAAAATGAAATTGTTTCCTTATTTTGTGCTATGTACAACTTGCTTTATTTTCCAGCCCCAGTACTTCCAAGGAAATTTTTCCATCACAATGACCATCAGTACAATGGCAAACGTCATTCATTTTATCTTATAGGAGGGAAGGTTTTCCTCCTATAAGATAGAGATTCATGAAGATTCATGAAAAATAAAACCTTAAATAGACAAACTGGTGGAGCTACAGAAGGGTAGGAAGCTGACCTGGCAGTTCAGCAGTTGGTTGTCACAAAAAGGGGATATACAAATGCTAGATTCAATTCCATGGTGTTCGTGACTGGAATCCTTGTGACTTCTAAGTACATTTCCTTTTCTTCAAGGAAAGCTTCAGTGGTAAGGTTGTTGCTGGTTCAACAAGTGAAATCTGGCAAGTCTTACAAGTACATATGCAAACTCTAATTAAATTCTTCAAGTAAAGCTATGCGATTCTTTGCTTTGAAAATAATACTTAGCCACAAAGCTACTCTACATTCTTCTGCTAATAAGTATTGACTGGAGTTTGAGGAATGATCTTTTTTTCTGATCTGGTTGATGGATTCAAGTGACAAGTTTTATGTTTCGTTGGAGACTGATATTTTCTTAGAGGAGGTAAGAAAAGTTTTAACCTGTCTAAGATTCACAGCGGATCTCACAAGTGTCTGTATAGAGATAGATGCTACAGTGTGAGACAAAGGAGAGAATTTCATAGTCACAGTGAAAACACCCGAAGACTTCAACCTGACCTTGGCAAACGTTGGACAAACCCTGAGTTCTCCTTGGTGAAGTCAGGAGATTTTAAGAGGTGGAGATGAGTGACGCAGCACACATGAGACACCTTGCCTTTTGGGAAACTAAAAGACTAAAGAAGACAACATATATCATAAAATTTTAGGCAATATTTTTCCACAAGCTTAATAGGCATGAATACTTCTCAGCCATCTATCTCTGTGCTATGGTTCTGTGGTACCTTTGGGGACAACCTGCAAGAGAAACGTGGGATTTTTTTTCTTCCATCTGGATTTTAGTCATAGTCAGAAAACTTTTCCCTATAGGCAGGTTTTAGTGAAATCTGTGATGTTTATTTTAAGTATTGTATGACCTCATTTTTATGGGCACATTCTTTTGTAGTAGTATATTCTTAGGTATGGTGTGAGGTCGACATTTAGTCTTATCTTTTTAAAAATAGTAAACTGGTTGTGTGAGTACCGTTTCCTGAAAGTTCATTTTTGCCGTAATGATTTAAGATGCCACCTTAGTCGTATATTAAAGTTTCATGGTTATTTTAGTCTATTCCTGGATTGTGTAGTCTTTTGCACTGTTTATGGTGTTCCTTTTAAAAATGCCTCATAGGAGAATTTGGAAATCAGTATTTCAGGTAAATCCCAGGTGATTTTTAATTCCCATACAGTTATTCCTTTCTAACTTCTTCAGGAATTTTAGCAAACTTACCACTTCAAGACAGTAGGTTTTCAGCAAGTTACAAAAAGACAGATTGTAAGAAAAAATTATAGCATGGGGAGAATAGTTATATGTAGCCTTCTTGGTGATTTATGCTCAGTTTTCATTTATAAAAGTGTGCATCATTGAAACAAAATAAATTTTAATTTGTTTTTCCAGCATAGAGAATTGACCTCAGGACCTCACCCATGCCAAACAAGTGCTTTGCCACTGAGCAAGTATCCTTTAGTATCTTTAAACAAAATAGTCTGACTCAGATATGCTAATGGACTGCTTGCGTATGTTCTCAATATTAAGTATATGGGTTTCCCCCTAGTTTTGAGGTGGACTTTAAATGTGTAGCAACTCATATTTCTCATGCAGATGACTGAAAGCTCTCACTTTTTAATGAAGTCTTGTCATAAACTATGTGATTTTACACACAAAAATAAAGGTTGAGCCCAAAATTTGAAAGAATGGAAATATTGAAAAGACTGTAAAAATAGCTGGTTTGGCAGACTATTAAAGCAAACTTAATGGGCAAAATACTAGTTGGATAATTGGATTTCCTCCTCCAAATTGTAACGCTAGAATAAAACTTAGTCTGTAACCAAATGCGATAATTTGATAGATGGGAAAACTGAGGCCCAGAAGAAGATTAGTTAGTTTGCAGAGTTCGAATATTGAGAGCACACATCTTCTCACCCCCTGCCCACATTCTTAACCTTGAACTTGTGGTAGGTCCAGAGTTATGGGAAAAATAGAAAGGCCACTTGCTGGAATTTCCTGCTGTTCCTAAACAGGATGCCCTGTGGTGGACTTGCCCAGTATTTGCAGATATTGCTACTTGTCTAGGGCAAAGTTAGGACTTCACAGAGATAATATCACTTTCACTTGTGGTTTCTTTTCCTCTTCTTATATATTGTTTCTCTAATTAAACCAAAATGTCTTCTGTCTCCTTTGCCTTAGGCTCAAGGTAGCATCAGTGATCAGTAGGATTCGGTGGGAAGAGCTGTTAACAAGTCTTTAGAAGTCACGAAAATGACATCATAACTTCTCTTCATGGGTGAGATATTGTTAGATTTCTATTTGAGAAAATAATGGTACTTGTCATATATTTCCTCTAAATAAATCTGGCTTTAATAGCAAAAGTCTCTGCTTTCCTCACTTCTGTTTATTTTCAGTCCCTCAAACTGACACGTGCTGTCAATATCTCCTCACTGTAAGTGTAAGCAGAAGTATTTAAAGAAAGCAGTATTGTTTTATTTGGGGGTTAGCAATTTTCCAGGGCCCACTGGCAGAAGTGCTTAGTTCTAAAGAATTGCATGTGTTTGCTTTGTTCTAAATATAGTCCCAACAGTACACAGGAGAGCCTCAAGGCTTCAGACCAAGGCACTTGGAATTCAAAAAAACTTTAAATCTTATGAAGCAATATTTCTTGCCCATAACTAAACAAATAAGCTAACTGCAGGAAACAAACTGATGGAGATCAGATTTTCTTCTCAAATCTTATGGTTGTTTTAAAAAATTTTTCCCTCTAAGACTAAAACCAAAGTCAGCCTCCGGTGCCACAGTAACTCCCTGTGATATTGGTGAGTGGCAGCCAGTGTGTGGCCACGCTGGACCATGGGAAGGATTGCAGTGTAATGGATGTGACTGCTTTTGCAAAAGCACATCATTAGGATGTTTTTCTCTGAACTCTGTCCTTCAGAATGTGGTTTTTTTTGCAAGGATCTGGCATAATGCCAAACAGCTTATACGGCAGTCTTCTGCCTTTGGATTTACATTGACTGAGTGGGGAGGTGGGTGTGTAACATGTGGTATTAATATTATTAAATTCTGTTTTACATTGTCTTGCAAACTGGAAACTGTAGATGCTTGTGGCCTAGGGACATATTTTCTGAGACATACAAGTTCTGTAATACATACAGTTTTCAATTTGAGTGATGATGTAAGAAAAATTAACACGAACATATTAAAAACCTTTATAGATGGTGACCTTCTGTATTAGTTTGGTAGCAATGCTGTAACAGAGAAACACAAACTGAGTAGATTAAGCAACTGTTTATTGTCTCACAGTTGTGCAGGTTACAAGTCTAAGACCAAGGTGCTGGCAGGGTTGATATTTTCTGAATACGGTGAGGGAGAATCTATTCCCTGCCTCTTTACTGGCTTTTGGTGGATCCTTGGCAATCTTTAGCATTCTTCGCTTCTCAGTGACAAGGATCTCTGCCATCAGAGTCAATGGCACATGCCTTGTGTGTATTTTATCTTCATGTCTTAATTTTTCCCTTGTATAAGACTCCAGTGAAATGATGAATGCCCACCCTAACGATCTCATCTTAACTTGATCATCTGAAAAGACATCGTTTACAAAAAAGTCACATTCCTGGTTATTAGCAGTCAACAGCTTTTGGAGGAGTGCAGTTCATTCCTGATTATCTTCTAAATAAGTATCGTCACTTCAAGAATAAAATTGGTATACAGAGAAACAGCACTATTTCACTTTTCTTGTCCTCAAAAAATGATGACTTAATGTATAATAGTAAGTTGGGTTCAAGAGAAGGCAAGACCCCCATGCCAGTACACTCTATCTTACAGGACATTCATTCTGCATTATTCTGACATTTATTCAGTTCCACTATGGTGGAACAGAAGAAAGGACTCCAAGGCTGCTTATACCACAGAAATTGTGTTTGCTAATCTCTTAAAGTAGCAGTTCCTGCACATTTCTACCTACAATATGACTTATGACTGAATAGCTAGTTCAGCATAACTATATTACAGGGAAGAAATTATGTTTTCCTTAAAGGAAAAATTAAGTTCAGGAAAAATGTTCTGATTTTATTATTTTAAAAGTTACCTTAATGATAATAGTTATCTTGTACTATAGATGTTTATGTAAGTTCATGAATAAAATATGAACCCTTTCAGTATCCATCCAAGTTATATAATCTCCACTGATAAATGAAAAATCTTATGGGATTGGCATTTGTATCATTTTGTTCTGAACTGGAGATTTGTATTCTTTCTATTGCATTTTTACATTTTTCTGACTGCTCCTGAATTCCTTGTGAGTAAAATGAGTATTTTGCAGTCAGCATATCCTACACCAGGGAGGGTGAACTCTGAGAAACAGAGTGCCAACGCCAAACTGCAGCCCAAACCCACTTATTTGTTGCAAAGTGCCAACACTGTAAGTAAACCTGGATATGAGTTTTTAGTTTAGAAAAAACAACTCATATATTTGCATCTTTTGTCTTAACGGGAAAACATAGCAGTGTGCATGCCATGGGTTCATCACCGTTGTCCTAGACTCTGCATATCCATAGCTCTGTTTCTTTTAAAAGTCACATGTCACCTCTCCTGTGTATACATAATCAAAGGATAGTGAAGTATGAATCCGAGTGGGAATGTAAAACTGATGCCTGACCAAAGAAGGTTCAGGCTTAATAGGCCATTGTTCTCTAGGGGATGTCTCCTTTGAGAAGTTCCAGGGAACAATGACCCATCTAATGATGTTAAATCACATAATAATTCATCAATTAAAAAAAAAGCCAGCAATGTTGATATTGGCACCGCCACCCTAGAAGAGAGGTCAAAGGAAATCTCTACCCTTGAAATTATTAGCTGTGAGTTTGTATTCAGATGTTCCTTGGCAAGTTGCATTTTCTTTCAGAGTTTTCAAGAGTCTCCTCTGTGACACCACTGTCCCCTGGCCACCTGGGAAGGCGCTTATAACCAGGGAGAACTTTGAGATTTATTCAGCTAAATTTTTCTCCTGGAAAACTTAAGAAGATGAAGTCTGACAGAAAAAAGAGTCATTTTTAAAGAAGCTAATTTCTTGGAGGATTTAGGCACTTACCCTTGTTTATTGAGCTATCTAGTTCTCTCTTTCCTCAGTCCAATCATGTGCCATAAAATATCCCAAACATTAAGGCAGCCCTGACATATAATGGGAATGAAATTGTAGTTAAATACGATAGTCATCTTGTTTCCATTTAGGAGGAGTCTCTGATTAAAAAATGGGCTTTGCAGTGTCATTTTGAAGATTTTTATTTCATCCTTTGCTTTGACAAGTATGTGCAAAGACCAGAAATTGCATATGTAATACAGTATTTCACTTCCACCCCTCCCAACCTGGCAAGTACACCAAAGCTATTTCACGTTACTCTTGGTGGTATCTAGGAACATGTATCTCTGAGGACATAATTTATTGTAACTAAAAGATTGTCTTATCCTAGCAGTGCTTCTAGGATAGGAAATCTAGGGAGAAGGCTTAATCATATCAAAGGCTACTTGGCTCAAATAAAAATATCATACAGTATATAAATAGAATGGAATGTTAAGTTTAACTGTTCCTTTGCTTCTTTTTTCCCTCCTTTTCTTCCTTATTTCTAGTTTGCTTGCTATTTATTTCAGATCAAATATAGGTGTTCATTTTATAATAATTAGGGTATATATTTTCTATTTTCATTTGTTATACTGTTTTGCTGGGTTTGAAGTTGAAAGCTGGGGAAGTCAATGTCTTTTGGTTGTGCCTTCTAAAAGTTCCCTTTGCTTCAGAGGACAAGTGGTTTTGCCTGTGAGATCAAACACACGTTTGACACACATGGCGGTGAAGATACTTTGACCCTGCACAGCTGCATGGTGGAAAATTTGACTGATGGCTTATCATCCTAACATGGTTTGATGAAAAAAAGAGAAACGGAAGAGGAAAAAAAATGGGGTAGGATTCAGAAATAAAACTAAGAGCTTCAAATGTAAATGCATTTTTTTTTCAAATATCCACTATTTGATCCATTTGAAAAATGTCCCAAGGGATTTCCCTGTCTGTCTCTGTGTGTCGCTATGTGTCTGTGTCTGTCTGTCTGTCTCTCTTTCATGCCATGTGGTGAGCAGCTTTGCTCCATGTCCTTCTGCCAAGATTTCTGCTTCACCACAGGCCCAGAAACAATGGAGCCAGGTGACCACAGATACTTTTGATACCATGAACCAAAATAAATCTTCCCTCCTGTAATTGTCTTAGACAATTCTATAAGTGACCAGTAACAACTAGTCATTATTCTATCAGTTTAGACCACTTGATTAAGAACTTCACCTCCTCTTGCAAAGACATAACCAAGCTTTCTCTTCTTTAGCTTGACTTTTTTTCAAAAGAAATTTTTAAAAAGTGAGAATGTCATAGATTTAACTCACGATCTTATTCTATTTCAAATTTTGACCACGATTCACTATGACTTGCTGCCCTGGCTGTATTTGCTATGTTAGAACTAGAACCTATAATATTGGTAAATTTATTTTATCATTTTGATGACAGTTTGGCATAAGTATTAACCATTTTATAATGCCTACCAGATTATTCTCCTCCTTCAAAGTCACTTCTAATTACTCTGTGTAGATAGGCATTTCAGATTCCTCACGTAACCTTAACCAGAAGTTTTCTGCAGTTAGAACTTTCATGTTTGTCTTTCTACATGTAGGAAAAAAATTGGCGTCATCCTTTGTGTTAAAGGCACTAATTAATTAGTAATGTGAACTAATGGTAATCCCCCTGCCTCTTCTTGTCATCAGGTGAATTCAGTTATTTTCCTTTGGCAAAAGAACATCTTGCTATGCTATTTAAATTGCACCAAACATGACAGATGCTGAGAGGAATGCCTTTTCTGTGGGAAACCACTAAAACCATTTGGAGTTCAAGTTTTATCTAATCTAGCTTTTAACAATAAAGTTAATCAAAAGATGTTTGTACAGCTTTGTTCATCATAAAAGGAAGTTATGCAAACTATGGCCATAGACTTACCCTCTGAGCCTTCATTTTTCTAATAGATTGAGTCTCTTAAAAAATCCCGCCACAGTTTTCTTCTAGGTGTGTTCAGATTGCTATTCTCACCAACCATTGGAAATCTCAGAGATTAGAACAGCAAGGGAAATGGAGCAACAAGGCGATCACTAGACTGTTTGGTAAACTTCTCACGTTAGATTTTTTTCCCCTAGAGTGCATAATCGCTCCATCATTAACTAAGAAGACTATTACTTTTAATTGTTATTGTGCATATTCATGACAAATTATTATCAACAAAGTGTATTCAATGAATGACTCTCCAGGGAAAGAGTATTTTTGGGTTTCTTCTGCTATTTCTTGTCTGAGAAGAGAGGGACTACAATGTGTAAGTAGTTGAGTCAGGTAGAGTGGATGGGAATGTGGCTACTAGAGCATTCCACAGAGACAGGGAAGATTCATTAGTGATCCTGGCAGAAAAGCTGTTCAGATGGCTAAAGGATTTAATTAGGATCAGGTTCTCTAGAACTTGCAATGGGGTATCTTTTATTAAAAAAATATGCAATTTTCAGCTCTATTGATCTCAGGATGAAGCAGTGAAAAAAATTGCTGAGCTGGGGGGAGCCACCTCCCCGAGCAGCCTCGTGGTCTATGGGAGGGCTCCCAGGCCAGTGCTCTCACAAAATGGGATTTCTTATGCCAAGGATTTATCGAGTCTTTTCAGGAGAAATCTGTACAGAAAGCTCTAGAACATAAATGATTTCTCCTAGGTTTCCTGCTTTGGGGCAAAGAGCCAGAGATTTATAGCCTTCTAGCTGTCGTTACCAGCAGGATATCTCTAGCAGTCACAGCCTCTCAGGAATTCTTAGTATTTATTTATTTTTCTTGGACAAGGGAAGTTTTCTGGAAAAAAAAAAAAGAATGTCTGTAAATCATTAGCAGCAATGGATCCCAATGGGCAAGTGGATTCCAACAGGTCTACAACTTAACCTCAAAGGACCCAGAATTACAGAAGAAAAATGTCAAGTGTGAACAGCTCTAAGGGATCTTGATGAGAGTATTGAGACAGACATAAAATGGTTTGAGAGTTCTTGGAACAGAAGCTCAGAACAGGCAGTGAATCTTTTCCAATGGATTCTAGGAAGTGGGGCGAGACACATTATCAGAACAACATTGTTCTGGGTCTCTGTGCAGGGGAACGGTATTAAAGAATATGTCACTATGATGGTGCATTCTGAATCATCCTGCCTTGTGGATAACTTGATTCTGAGTGCCACTGGATGGAGAAACTAAATTTACTTGCTATCTCTCATTTTGAGTTCATCTAATAAATGAAATCAGTGTCCAACTAATGAAGAATTGAGTAGAACTTGGGATGAAGGGAAGTACTCAGGAGGCCACAAGTTACACATATAATCAAAAGGCAGTGCGTTTTTTGTGACCCTACCACCCTAAACATGCCCAATCTCATATGATGGAAATGTAATGTTGGGTATATATTAGATATACTTTCTTTTGTGCCTAACCCTAGCTCCAGCTCTACAAGTTTGCCAATTTTCTGGTATGGCCCCAAGAATAAGACTTTCAGAAGTGTTAGCAACAATCTGAACAATACTCTTCAATTTTCTGTTTCCAGGATGTTCATTATTTTGAAATCTTCTAGCCTCTAGAACCCTTCAGACTCCCAAGGGATATTTTTTGTTAAGGACATTACTCATATTTACTGTTAGCTTTCCATTGCTGTGACAAGACCCCTAAATCAATTAATTTATAAGGAGGGAAGGTTATTTCTGTGCTTTTAGAGGTTTCAGTCTACAGTCCTTTGGCTCCATCCCGTTAGGCCATGGCAATGCAGTAGAACTTGGAAGGAGCACATGGTGGAGATCTGTGGTGGCTGTGAGAAAAGACAGAGCCCTGGGGTCCTGCTGTCACCTCCAAAGCCACAGGTCCAGCAGCCCAACCTCCTTCCACTAGGCCTCACCTCCCGAAAGGTCCCATCACCTCCCAGTGGCGCAACAGGCTGGTGACAAAGCCTTAACACATGCGCCTTTTGGGGATGTTCCAGATCTAAATCATGGTACATTCCAGTCTCCATGTCTGGATAAAATTCCCCCAAACTATTGATGCTCGGGTTGGTGTATTTTGGGGGAAATGTTATACACACGGCAGGTTAAGATCATGGATTATTATTTGCAACAAAGACAAAATAGTACCCATGAGGACAGCACTCAGGGTATTTGCTACTGTATGACATCTCTTATTTCACTTTAGTGTCTTAGGAGTTGTCACTTAAGCAGTTGGTCCTGGTGGTTAATTGATTCTACCTTTTAGCTGATGCCTGGATTCAAACCCCAGTTCCACCAGATACTTTCTATATGAGCTCTGTGTTTCAGTTTCTATCTTGTGGAAAGTAGGAATAGTAACAGCTGCCTTGGCATGTTGACATGAGGGTTAACACATGTCGCTGATAGGGGTTTATAACCTTAGCTAGCACAGACTATCTCCATTTTTAAGGTTGGTGGTCCTGTTTCTTTACTACACATATCAGACAGTCTGGTCACTGGTAGAGTCTATTGACAGAGTACTGGGAAGAAATTTCTTATTCATAATTCCAGAGAAATGTTTAAGAGACCTAATCCTGTCTTGTCAAAAAAATGGAATGGATTATGGTGGGGAAAAATTATTGAAATTGTTAGTAACAATGCTCTGATGCTCTACATTTCCAAAGTAAAGGAAGCAGTTGTAAAATCACTCACTTCTTACATGAGGCTCATTTTAGGTCTGAAGTATGTGATTTAGTGAATGTGGGAATCAAGAGACTTGGCTTCTGTGAGAATTTATGTCAGAACTTCATTTATTATGCAGTTTTGTCCAGCATGACGCACCAAGGAGGATTCTAAGGTTGGGTAAATCCTACCTGTGTTCCCTCTGTCTGTAATATCTCCATTTTCTGGACAGATGCTTTTGTCTGGATGGTGTGCAGCAATGCAGAGCTTCGTACAGTTTGGGGATAATTTAATAGCTACAAAAAGTTTTAGTTTGAAATGAAATCTGTCTTATCATGGCTTCTATCATTATTATAGTTACTTTCTTTGCAGCCAGTTAAAACAAGTATAATCCCTCACTCCCATAATCACACTCTTAGTATTTGAAGATAAGTTTTTTTCCTGGGCTTCTCTTTATTTGACTAAAATCTCAAAGCTCTCAGTGTTCCTCCTTACTCTGACTGCACTTTGAACATGCTTCTGTCTGTTTTTATAGAATAAAACACTATGCTTGGTGTATGAGCAGCATAGAGTAGGGTAGAGTCAAGAGGCTATGGTAAACTCCTCTGTTTTAAACATAATTTAATGCCATCTAAGATTGGAAGACTTTGGCAGCCATACAATTGTTTGACTCATACTGAATTTGCAAAATCTATGATTGCTAAGTCATTTTATTCTATGCTACTGTAAATCATGTAACTTACCCTTGTTTTAGGAGATAAATTCTAGGATTAAACATTGTTTACATGAAATTTTATCTTCTTAGATTTGACCCAGTGTTCTACTTTGTTGGTGGCTTTTTAAAAATTTTGCTTGTAATCAATCCATTTTACTTCTAGTATTAGTGGGGACAATGATATTTATGTCATGATCCAGTAGATGGGTAGTCTCAACTATAAAAGAGCCAAGATTAATATTATCTTGCCAATCTGTTGGTATGTCACTTACAAGTTAGGAAACCATGTCACCATGCATTCATCACAATGTTCATGTGATATATTTAATTTTTAAATTTATTTTGCATTTTATTTTAAAGTGAATAGAACCCAACAAAACAATACAGAATAAAGCCAATCAAAGCAAAGCAGTGAAAGTGGTACAGAACTTCAAAACAGGATAACAGGAAAATAACAATAGCTACCATAGCATATCTTGCTGTCTTCACAATAGTTGTCCATACCATCAGACATAGCAAAATCAAACAAAACTAAACAGAATAAAACCAATCAAAACATAATATTGACTAAAACAAAATAATAAGTCAAACAGAACAAAACAGTGAGAACAATACTGCACATTGTTATCCTGAAAATAGTTGCTTAGGTCACCAGATGCAGGAATAAAACATTAGATTTTGGAGATCTGTGCCATGTTGGAACTCGGGGTGCTGGGAAAACAGGCAGCCAGCTCACTGCTCTGGTAGGCGGCTCTGAGCCTACCGGTGAGCGGGCTAAGAATCAAACATCCATCTCATCCTCCCCCCAACTAGCAAGCGAGAGCCTGAGATCTGAGCGTGTCTTGCAAGTTTGACTATATGCTATATAGCAAATATGGGGAATTTTCTTCTGTCATCTCTTTGAAGGCAAATATTTTTATCCTGTTTTGCTCTGTTCTGATCAATGGTATTGATCTACTCAATATTCTGTCTTTATAATTTTGGTATTTCCTTTGATATTGCTCTACCTAACTGAAGGAACAACTATTGTAAGAAATCCAGATATATTATTGTACCTATTGCTGTTACCCTGGTAACCTTCTGTGAGGTTCTGTACCAATTTCACAGCACTGCCTCAATCGGTTTTGTCCTGTCTTGTTTTGCTGTATTTTACTACCTTCAAAATAAAATAAATAAATAAAATAAAAATAATAATAAATAAGAAAAAATCTAAAAAAGTAAATAACAACAACAAAACAGAACAGTAAGGTACTGAGCAAGATGAACTATGATATAACTAAACAGATAATGAACTTAAAAAGCAAAAGGAGGAAAAGAAAGCACTCTAAAGGATATAACTGCATGTATATTTAAGTGTGCAGGATTGATAACCATGTTGCTAAGTTTTTATTGGATCATGGAACAGAACTGTTTGCACCCTCACTGTTTGAATGTCCACTTTGTATGCTTTAATTTTGTGACTTGAACAACTATATCCAAGAAGACAACATGTAATGTATCAACTAGTGATTTCTTACTGTTTATATTTTTGAAACTTGGGGGCCTGGGGATTTAGCTCAGTGGCATAAGCACCTGCTTTGCAAGTGCAGGGTAGTGAGTTCGATCCCCGGTACCAATTAAAAAAAAAAAAGGAAAAAAAAAGAAATTCTGTATTTTTCTACCCTTTTTTTCTGTTTTGCTTTTTTCCCCCTCTTTAAATAAAACTTAAAAAAATTGGATTTCAAAAACAAGGCAGGAGGAAATCCCTACAGTTGTCACAGTGCACACTGCTATCCTCCAAGTAGACGCCCAGACCACCAGCCCCAGGCCTGCAGAGTCAACCAAATAACACAAGCATCAAGCTGTTCCCTTCCCCTCAGTTGCTATCATCTCCCCCTGAGTCCTCCAAATCAGTGCGCGGTAGTGTGGGGAGGATGCTCTTCTGGTTTTTCAGCCCATGCACTGGCTGGTCATGGGAAGGCATGTTTTCTCTTCTGGCTGAGTCTCTTACCTATCAGTGTGGTGAAGCTTGTTTCATGGGAAGGCAATGTATTTGATTTTAATGTCCCCATTAAAATCAATATGAAAGGCATCACGAACTTTTAAAACATCTGTAAGTATAGACATTATCCCAAGGATGTGCTTTCTATGCAATGTTTAGAGTTCAGATAATATGTAACCTACAGACCAAAAATGGCTTTTAATCTTCCTACAAGTTATGGAATGTGACCCTGGCAGGTCGGAAAGGTTAGCTAAAATTGGGTGAGATGAGGGCTGTACAACATGCATTCGAGAGAGAGTCACGAAGCCCAGGTGGATGAGTGGGAACATCTGGGTCACACTGGGTTATGGGATGTAGATAGTATTCTGGGATCAGAGCTGCTAGATCGGAAAGCATTGGTGGTAAGTTCAAAAGGGTACCCAGTGGCTTGTGTGAGGCCAGTGTTGCAATCAAGGATCTAAGAAGGAGAAACTCTTTCCAGTGCTTCCAGGAGGCTTAGGTTTCCTGATTCTAGGTGAGACCAAGCGTACATCACAAAGGTGAACTTCACAAGCAGCCATGACCTCTAGGATGCATAAAGGAAAATAACCTGGTTTTCTTTTCCTAATACAACGGACTTAGGATTTCTTCTGAAAGACACACTCGTCACTCACTGAATATGGCTCCTCCTGGGTTCCCTCTGACATGATACACTAGGTCACCAGCCTTTCTCTGGGAACACTTTGAAGTGCATGTGTTTTAGTACTCTCTAAGTGTGTATTTAAAGCATATGTTTGTTTTGAGGCAGTAAGTTGACATTCACTTTCTTGTCCTGTCTTTGTGGCCTGTGTGGCAAAAGGAGCTGCTTTCATGGTGGAAGAAATCATAAACTACTAACTCCCAGGAAACTGGAGCAATGACATCTGCTTGGCCTCCCTCTCCATGGATGACAGCTGACTGGCAGGAATCTGTCAGTTCCCTATGTGTTTCTTCCTTATCCCTGCAGAGCTGATTTCTTAGTGAAGGACAATTTCTTCTGAACCTGTGTTTTACTAATGATATATTTAATAAGAAAAAGGAGGGAAACAGGGCATCAGCGATCACAAAAATCTACATCTGGCAGAAGACTGAAAGGAAAACTGATCACAGCTGCCTTTGACAGTAAATGTTATTAAAATGTTCAGTGTGGAATTTCTATTTTAAATAAGAAACACTTGAAAGAAATAGTCAGGATTAACAGGAGCTTAAATTGAAACCATGTTGGTTGGTAGTAATAGAATGCTAGGGACAAACACAGCTTTCAATATGAAAGCATTCTTTACCCCCAAATTATCCATGTGGCCCTATTTGCGCCACTGGGATTTGATTAGGTTTGACTTTTTCAGGAAATCAGGAAGTAAGAAGAACCTATTTAATCTCTGGTTAAGTGGTAATCAAGCCTTTGGGTAACTCAGTTTATTAGTATGTTCTGGAGTTCAGCTTGTTAACCCAGTGCTGCCCCATCCACATGATGCCCTGAGGCCTGTGCAGCAGCCTAAAATCTATTTGCTGTAGCCAAAGGGTAATAGAGTCATTATAGAGTGGGCCACCTCATTAAGATCCAGGATGGTATCGGTTCATCGCATGGCTCACAGATTGTTAGCGGAGGCTCAGAACGCTCCCATCTGGCAGCCTTTGTTCGGTGTGTGAACAAATGGTAATTTACCTTCCGAAGCAGAGTTGCTGGTTCTTATTCTCCTCATGTATCCAGGAGTCTCACGGCCACTCATCACATAAAATTGCCATTCACCACTTCAGGACAGTTTACCGTGGTGCACAGTCTATCTTTTTCTCTTTCCCATCATTTTCTCTGTTCCATGAAAAAAGAAATCTCTTTCCCTAGGAAATTTCTATAGAGAAAGAATCCAGAAAGTCTCATCATCAAGAATTCCAGAGAGCTACTAGAGGGCGGGGACAGGGGGGACAGGACGGAACAGTCTGTTAAAATGTTCTTAAGAAAAGAACAGATTCAGAGAAAGCACATTTTCTTGACCTAACCCTACCAGAAACGGGTGTAAATTTTCCACAAAGCTCTTGCTCCTGAGAATAAAATTTGTGTTTCTTTTCTCTGCCACTCAGTACTCTGAACAATGTCTTGGCAATTATCCCTCCTTTGATCCTACTCACTGGCAAGACTTCCCAACAAGTGTCCATTGCCTATGTCCATGTCATCAATAAACTCCTAAATCCAGGTCCTTATTCTCTGTTATTCTCAGGTATTCCCATCACCTTGTCTCAGGCTCTCCATTTCCATGCCTATGTGGATTTCTGAAAGAGAATTTGCTAATAATCCCTTCTTGGTTATTTTGTTTATTATTCAAACATTTTCAGTGCTGCCTCAGAACTCTTTAGTCTCATATTATATCTACATGAAAAATGCCCATCCAGTTTGCCCTCTTTGTCTGCAAAGTCCACCCAATTAGATGGTCATTTCTAGCCCACAGTTTGGGTCTTTCAGAGTGTGAATCATATGGTAGCCGTATTGCTATAATTTAGATCTAGCATGTTCCCTCAAAGCCTTGTGTGTTCAGAGGTGGAACATTGCAAGGTGCTGGATCATGGGATGCTGAAGTCCTCAGTGGATTAATCCACTGATGCATTTGTGGATTAGGAGGTGGGGTCCGATTGGAAGAGGTGGGTCAATGGGCAAGGTGACCTGGAAGGGCATAGCTCCCTTCTTGGCTCCTCCCTTCTCTCTCTGCTTCCTGGATGCCATGATCTGAGCAGCTTTCTCCCACCAGACCTTTTCACATGCCCTTCCTGCCTTGGAGCCAGCCAGCTGTGGACTGAATCCTCAAAAATTCATAAACCAAAATAATCCCCCCCTGCTTTGGGACGTGTGTATTAGGTATTGTGTCCCAGTGATGGGAAAGTTGAAGAAGACACAATACTGACCAAGGGCATCCCACTCAGCCCTCTCTTGGTGCCCTACTCAGCCCTCTCTGCCCAGGACTCTCTTCCTGATCCCTTGAGACCTACCTGAAAGCCAGCATTCTTCATGAAGCCTTTTCTGACATCTAATTAGAACTACTTGGGAATTTCTCCTGCTTGATGTGTGCTAACCTGCTAACTAGCAGGTGAGAAAAATCCTACTTCAAGTCAATCCATGTTACTTGCCCCCTAGTACAGTAAGTCCTCAACTTATCAATGAGTTCCATTCTGGGGGAACAATTTATCCAGAGACAGTAAGACTAAGTAAGTACACTCATGAATTGGAAGAGTCACAGATACACAAAATTCCTTCCAAATTTATCTGAAAATTCATAGTAATCCAATTTAAAATTGTGAAATTGTGCCAAGATGACTCGGAAATTTGCTCATAAAAATCAAAAGGCAAGAATATGCAACACAAAAAATTCAATGTTGGGAAACCAATAATCTATCAAGCCTGCTAAAACTATAGAGACTGAGGCAATTTAATTTGGCATAGGATAGACAAATATACCTAAAATGCCAAATATGCTAAGGAGAGAGAGAGAGAGGGGGAGAGAGAGAGAGATCTACAGCAGACCTGTACTTATTTGGATACTTGCATTACAGATTTGTGATGAGATGACAGACTTTCCAATAAATTCTGCTGGGAATGCTAACTCTCCTCAATGGTCAAGGGAAAATAAAAAATTCCGAATTTGTACCATTCGCACAGATAAATCTCTGGTAGGTAGTTTAAAGATCTAATGTGAAAGATAGGCAGTAATGTTTGTAGATGATAATGTGGAGAATACCTTTGTTTCTACTGGTGAATGGCAAGTTTTTAAAACAAGATAGAGTTATACTAGTTATATTATTTTAGGTAGGGCTTTTGTGGCAACAAATAACATTTTAGTGGGTTACAGCTAAAGAAGTTAGCTCTTTCCTGTATAAATGAAAGGACAGTGTTTGGGACAGCAGGAGAGCTTTTCATTACACAGTCATTCATAAATGCAAGTTGAAATTTTTGCTTTTTTCTTCAGCAGGTAACTCTCCAAAGATGTCCTGGATGTGACCATCACAGAGCATTAGAAAAATAAGAGCACAGAAGCCCATATAGAAGGTTATAATGAATCAGGCCTGAGAAAGGCACTCAGGAATTCCACTGCACCCACTGGAGAGAAATGAGTCACATGGCCTGGAAAACTGTCCTGTAGCTCTGCTCCCCAAGACAGACTTTGTTAGTGATTTCCATCATATTACTAACAAAATGGACATATATATCTACATAAAATGACCAAAAGATAAAAAGAACAAAAGACTAAAGGTGCTGATCATTGAAGAATTTGGAATGCAGCTCTCCATGATGTAATGGACTTGGGGTACTATTAATTATACACACGAAATACTCCACTTCACTTCCTTAATTTTGGGTTATTGTATGAAAAAGTGAAAGAGCAGAGAAACATTCACTGTTGCTATACACTGTTGCTACTTCTGAGATCACAGTATCTCATCTCAGGAAATTCAGGGGCCTCCAACTGAGACTGATGTAATGTTGTAATGGTTGGTCTTTGGAATATGAATGATATTTAATAGGTTTAAGATTTTCTTATTGTTGGTGTTTTTTAATTTTGATAGTAATAGTATTTTCTACAGATCTCCTGCAAAAATAGTGGTAATTGTAGTAATTCCTAGTGACTAGAGATAACTTCTAGGGCATTGATGTCCAAACATTTAGTTGCTGGTATACCAGAATTCCCATTTGAAGTTGAGAAACGAATAACTACTAAGTCCTTTAGTTTCCTTTAGTCTCAAGAAAACCCTCCACCAAGTTGCCATTCCTGTGCATGTGCTGTATTACTAGGGGACTATGTTATGCTTGGATGTGCATTATTGTTGGTGGAATATGATTTTTATGCAGAGATCAGGAGCAACGATGAGTTTGCCTACCCTCTGGGTTTAACAAATCATGACCTAGGCAGATCAGTATGAGCCAAATTTAGTATTCCAAAATGGCAGAGATATACCCAGGGAAACCAGGCTTACTCAACACAGCTAAGAGGCATGAATAAATCTGGAATTAGGAGGTGCAACTCAGAGTTGAGTGGAAGCCAAAAAGCCAGAAACAGATCTGGGAATAAATTAAAGAAGGTCATGAGTGATATTATAAATAGAATGTGTGCCACTATTGGGGAAAACAGCTGTACAAAATCATGCCTTTTGATGTTATCACAAAGGTAAAGGTCAGAGAGCACTTCCAGGAAAATGGCATTAGTGGAAAACAATTATTCTGATTGGAATAGCAGAAAGCTATTGCAAAAATCTAAGCTAGTGATGATGGCATGTTTGGATGGACAGCTAAGAGCTGAGGGATTGGACGGGAAGTGCTCTGACATCACCTGTAGTTGAAGGAGATGACAAGATTTACTGATGGGCAGGAGAGAGGGAGGGAAGGAGAATTCCATTAGCAGAGCCAGGAAAGACCAACAGAAGAATATCTGAAATATCTGATGGAAAATAGGACTTGGATTGTGGATACACTGAGTTTAAGATGTCTGAATAACTTCCAAGTGCGATTTCCTTCAGCAGGAGGTTCAGCAAACAACAGCTGTGGTAGCTGTTACTTTTCAACACCTGAATGTTCACTGACATACGTCCCTGAAATTGGAAACTGCTAATGTCTGTGTCAGGAGGCAGAATCCTTACCCAATGGAAGCCACTCACATTTATGTTCTCCTTTTCATAAGGAATTCTCATTCTGTTGGGTTTTCATCCCTGTTTATTATCCTGCCCCACTGGAACTCAAAGGTTTGGAGTAGGAGACTCAGAAGTCTTCTGCCTGTCTCCAGGGCCAGGCAGTCACCCTCCAAGGGTTCATGCAGTCACCACACAGGAGGCTCCTGGGCACTTCATTGCCTGTGTCTGTGACCTCCATAATGCCTTTGATATCAGTGTGTCCTTTGCCCCATTCTCCTGGTGACTTCATTTCTCCTGAGATCTTGAATCAGTCTCTGCTTTTGGAGGAGTATAAACTGTGCCATTCAGGCAACAGTTAACAATGAGTTAGCAAGAAGTGATGAAGCCCTGATGGGCAATCCTCCTCATCCAGTTAGGCGAAGATAGGCAGGAATGGCACTAATGGCAGCTGCATAACGTGTGCTCTTGGCTACTGGCTTTGCTCTGTACCCACAGCAGACCTGTGCTCCTTGCTATGGTCTCCCTCCCCAAGACCTCTCTTCCTTGCCCACTACACTTTGGCAACTCTGATCTGCCTCTGCTTCCTGCTCCTTTAGTCTGCCCTTTGCTTCCACCCTATGACCTCTAAGGTGCTGTTTGTTCCCTCTTCTAGAAGGCTTTCTTCCTACATCTTTGCATAGCCTCTTCTTTTTATTCTATGGAGCAATTGGCTCATTGTCTTTGAAAGTGTCAAGGAAAAGCAAAACCAAGGAACTAGAGGGCATCAGAACAGACTAAGAGATCATGAAGACAAAATGCTTAGGCTCGTCTATTTTTTGTCTGTGTCTCCTTTAACATTGGTAAACATGGTGTGTATTTTGATAATCTCTGTAGTTATTTGAGAGATTATTTCTGATTTCATTTTTTCCAGAGCCTCATTCAGTTGCTTTACTTTTACCACTTCAGAGAGGCCTGCTGGGGGCTTTCAGATTGTCCCGCTGGGTTTGCCCTTGGTGTACTGGAAGTCTGGTGAACTGGATGTTGCATCTTGTTTGTCTTCTCATTTCTTTTCTTTTTTAGTTTAATTCCTGGGGTGATGCTTGTAAGTTGCCTATTGTGGGTTGCCTTATTACTGATATTTAGGACACTTAGGTGATGATTACTTCTCTGATGTATCTTCCAGGTATATCTGGCTTTTGGGTTTTGAGTCTGTTAGAAGATCTTTTTCAGTTTGTTGGAGATGAGAAGCTATTGCATTTGGCCTAGTCCCTAGCTCTTTGGCACTGTGCCACAGTATTTTCTGTGAACCTTTGCTAATCTCAGTCATGGACTATCATAATTATTTAGAACAATTATGTCAATTTTGGCTATAGTGGTACTAATAGCATCAAACAGCCTATAAAATAACAAACTGAGCTGACCCTTAATTTGCAACTTTTAACCGTATGAACTAGATTTGTGATTATGTAACAAAATATAAAACAAACCAGATAATTATATGTAATATGTAAGTCCATAATGTGTTCATTTTACCCTCAGGGTTAAAATTTAAATGGATAAAGGAGAAAATAGAGAAGTTAAAAAAAAGAGAAAGATTTTACAAGTAAGGTTGGAAGACAAAGATGGATCCAGCTTGGGGAAGCTGGTGCAGAAGATTGAAAGACAAGAAAGGTAGAAGAGATAAAAGGAAGAACAGAACCAAACCACACCACAAAGAGGATAGGAACCACTGTCACACTCATAAAAAAAATGACAGAGAAATAGAAATAAAAAAACTGAATAACACAAAACAAACAAGAAAAGAAAAAAGAGAGAACCCTCTAAAACAAAACAAAACAAAACAAAACAAAACAAAACAAAACGAGTCCACTTCCAGGATTCTCTCTGGGCTCAGCTCACTAGTAGACAGCCTGTGGAAACAGAGTCACGAATCATGCCACCCTATCTCAGCAAGCAGCCGCTGGTGATAACCTTAGCAGGCCTGCCCGAGACCAGATTCACAGGGCTCACCAAGGTCCAAGCAGTTTCCATGGGTCTGCACCCACCTAGGAGCTGCTGGAGGAGGCCAGCAGCAGTTCTGGTTTCAGGCTTATCTGCCCCTGGTTCTAGAATGGCTCCCGGTCAATTGCTATCTCCTGAGGCAGGACTGAGTCCTGTGGGCTTATCGCCAGCTGGTGAAGTCCTCCACATCCTCTGCTCTTCTCCACTACTAAGTCTCTCTGCAGAAGCCCCCGGGATCAGCAGCTGCCACTGTCACCATGGCCATGGGTCTTCAGGTTCCCACAGCTTCTCTCTTGCAGTTTTCTGTCCTCTCTGGCTGTAGGCAAGAGCACCGCCCGCTACTGCCTTCTTCATCTTTGAAGTTTTTCTTTTTCCTGTCTCAGTTCACACTTCAGATTCCTCCTGGGTCCAGGGGACCCACTTCCTTCCTTCTTGTCTTTCTCCCCATGCTATATTCCAGCGTCTGGAGTAACTCTCAGAGAGGCTGTTTTCTCTGCTGCTCTGCCCTCTTCCCGGAAATGATGATAACAAAATGCAAAGGAACGTTCTAAGGCCAAGAACTCAAGGGCAGTGAAACAACTAGTAAAATTCATATGATGTCGATAGATCAGTCGGTAGAATTCTATCAAGGTTAATTTCCATGTTTTGAGAACTATGTATACCACAAGTATATAATGTATTAGCACTGAAGCAACTGAGTGAAGGATAGATAAGAATTGTGTATTATTTTTCAACTTTTCAGAAAATTAAACTATTTCAAAATAAAAAAAGTTATAGGGAAGGAGATACAAAAAGAATTACTGCCATATGTATATGTACCGATTCCCTAAAATGAATGTAAGTGTTATGCATTACAATGTGTACTAATAAAAAGCAAAATAACGTTATGCGTTTGCATTTCCCAAATGGACAATAATGTTCAGCATCTTTTCATACACTGGTTGGCCATTTGGATATATTTTAGAGTCCATCTAACACATTTGTCTGTTTTAATTGGATTGTTGGGCTTTTTATTTGTATCTCAATAAAAATTGTTTAAAAATGAATAAAAAACTAAAGCAGCAACTTTTCAGGAAGGTCTTCTCTGATGTCCCTTGCTGCAGACAGAGGCCCGCCTTTCCCATCCACTGCCTTGTGTGCTGTGCTTTCTCCAACCTCAGTGAGTGGCTGTGGTTTCTGCAGGCCTTGTAGCAGCTGCATTTGGCACCTTGCTCACATCTGCCTGCCCTCACCTCTGCAAAGACAGCTGGGCTGGCACCCGAGACTCTCCTGGGGCTTCTTCTGGCTGGAGGTGTGTGCCAGGCTCCCTGAGCAGGGCGATCCAGAAAGACCAAAGATTTAATACTCTAGCAACAGCTCTCAAAGAATGACAAACAGAGTGTTGTGTGTAAATACCCCAGATTCTCTGCTCATTGGATTGAGTAACTCTGCGGAATGAATTTTACACTGTCTCCAAGGAGTTCCTGGTTGAATTAAACTCCAGATGCCTAGTGCTGATTGCCTGATGGCAAATTACTTATTTATTTCTTCTCTTACTTCACCTCTCCACCTCTCAGGCTTGTTTTCTAAGATACTTTCCCCATATTGTCTTTCTTCTGGGAAACTTAATCTAGGAAAGTTCTCAAAGAGCGAATGCATGCATTCCTGCCTTTATACTCAAATGGTACCCTCTGAAAGTCACCAGAAGTCTACCTGACATCAAGTAGACTTCCCTTTACAAATTCTACCTATGTACTTTTAAATCCTATCTCTTATAAGGGAAAAAATGCAATAATATGTTTTGTGAGTGTTGTTTAAATCACGGTCGCAGGAAGAATACTATGAGCTTATTGGTGGAGGATTTTTGAGTAAGCTGTGGAAGGTATTTTTTATGTCACCCTGAGCTCTGCTGAATGGGAGTCATGGAGGCCCATGTTTCTTTTTATAATTATTTATATATCTACATTGCCTTCCTATTTTCTTTATATTGTTTCATTTGATGAATAAGTTTTTTGAGTCAGGGTCTTGCTATGTAGTTCAGGCTGGCCTTGAACTCCTCTATGTAGCCCAGGGTAGCTGGGAACTTGTGACAATCCTCCTGCCACCACACTGACCAAATATGTTGCTGAATGGAGTTCCACCATGGAGGGAAAATTGAATACACCATTGGAGTCAGAAAATTTCATATTCTTCCATAAACAAAGTACAGCATCCTAAGTGAAGGGCAAGAAGGAAATATTTCAAGAGAAGGAATTGCGTTTCTATGACTTCAACCACACTGGAATTTGTTTTTATCAAAATGAAACTCTGGGTAACAAACGAACACAGCTTGAGGTTGTGATGATTAAATTTCCAACTAGCATGGGATAGACACTGGAGGAGTAAGTCCTGGGAGATGTTCTGATGCCATCTTGAGCTCCTGAGGATCAAGCATATTTTTTCATTAATTAACTTCTTGATACATTTCAGATATATATATATATATATATATATATATATATATATATATATATGAAGGCCACATTCATTATAGGAAACTTGTACCTGGACATAATGAAACTTAATTCTTTTTTCCCTACTACCCTATCTTAGGCTCCTTACGAAAGCTTTGTTTCCATTTTTCCCTTCTTTTCTTATTTTTTTCTTTTCCTTCCCTTCCTTTCCCCATCCCTGTCCCTTGTTCCCCTTCCCATCTGGGTACTGTTTTCCTATTTGATGATATCTAGTATAAATTTTGGTTCATATTTATGATTTGGATTTCTCACATCAGAGAAACAATGCAATATTTAAACTTGTGTGTTCAATTTACTTCACTTAAGATTATGATCTTAAGGTGCATCTATTTAGCTAGAAATGTTCTTTTTCCCTGTAGCCCATCCAGCATTTGTTGCTGGTTGATTTCTTGATAATAGCCATTCTTTCTGGAGTGAGATGTTGTTTTAAGTTTGCATCTCTTGAATAACCAGGGATGTTGAACATTTTTTTCATGTATTATTTGCTGTTTCTGTTTCTTCATCTGAGAAGTGTCTATTCATCTCTGATGCCCATTTTTGGATTGTGTCTTTAAATTTGGGGGTCTGGTTTTTTAAAATTCTTTATGTGCTCTCGATATTAGTCCTTTGTCTGAAGAACAACTGACTAAAATTCATTCCCCACTCTGTGGGTTGCTTTTGCACTCTGTTGATGGTTTTTTTTTTGCTGTGCAAAAGCTTTTTAATAAGATCCCAGTTGTTGATTTTTTAATGTTATTTCCCATGTGATCAGCATTTTGTTCATGAAATCTTTGGCTACATCTATGTCTTCAAGAGTTCTACCTATTCTCTCTACCAGCATATTCAGTGTTTCTGTTTTAACACTGAGTTTTTTTATCTATTTAAATTTTAGTTTAGCGCATGTTGAGAGGCATGGGTGTAGCTTTGGTTTCATTATGTGCATGAGCAGTTTTTCCAGGCCCATTTATTAAAGAGGTTATTCCCCCACTCCCATGAACATATTTGGCCCTTTTGTCAAAGACAAGGTGGCTGAGTATTTTTGAAGTTGTGTCTACATCTTATAATCCATTCCATTGTTCCTCTGATTTTTTTCCAGTACCATGCTGTTTTTATAACAGTAATTTTGTAGTATAATTTCATGTCACAGATTGTGATTCCTCTTGCCTTTAGATAAGAGAAAGAAAATGAATAAATCTAGGCAAGGAAGAAGTTAAATTATCATTATTCACAGGTGACATGGAATCCTCAGTTGAGAGCTGCTACCTTGCTAAAAACTCCAGCAAAAGATTTGTAGTTTTAATAACAAAATTCAGTAGTGTAACAGGATACAAAGTCAACACTCAACCTATAGAAATAACAAAGCCACTGGGGAAAAATTTGGGGAAACCACACCTTTCATAATAACATAAAAATGAAACTATGAGGAATCAATCTAATGAAGGAAGTGAAAGATCTTTACATTGAAAACTACAGTACTGTGAAAAAGTATAATGAAGAAGACATCAGAAAATGGAAAGATATTCCTTGCTCTTGTATAGGAAAAAGCAATACACTAAAAATGATGACACTCCCAAAAGCAATGTACAGACTTAATACAGTCCTGATAAAAGTACAAATAGAATATCTCACAAAAATAGAGAAAACAATCCTACAATTCATTTGAAACCAGAAGAGACCTAGAATAACAAAAGCAATTCTTGATTCTTCTAAAACTTCCTCAGTGTGTTTTGGAAGAGACTTACTTTCTCTTCACACTTATTTTTGAAATTCAAAATGTTTTGTTTTGGGGAATGTAGTCATCAAACAGTGTTCAAGAACGTTAAGGTCCCATTTCTGTCAGGCCTCCCAGCAGCTGCTCCTTAGCATGATTCACGCCTGGGATAGAAATAATCCTTATCATTGCGTCTCCTCTCGCTGACCGTGTTAGAGCAGGCGGTCAGTGGGCTTTTGAGCCAGCCTCTGGTCTCCTTAGTGTGATAAGAGCAGGTGAAAACCCAACATCCGGGGGCCAGGACTTCAGAGGAGACCGTGGACAGCAAGAGAGTTTCTGCTGTCTTGTGTGAGTGTGGGGACACGGACAGGGCTTTCTGACCTTTAAGGGGAAACCAAATCCCTAGATTTCTCCATGAAATTCCTCCATCTTTAATATTTTAGAATCATCGTGTGAAGGAAAAAGAAGCCCATTCTGAAGCTTGATTTTTTTACTTTCTTTTTTAAAAAAATGAAAACACTTGTCATGTAATATTTATCTATATCTACATGGTACACATGTAGGATCCACATGTGCATGGCCACATGTAATGGTCATTCTGGTAATATGTAATGATAGCATCAGGGTCATTGGCATTCCTGTCCCCTTGATCCTTAATTATCTCTGTGTTGGGAAAGTTCCGATTCTTCTAATTATTTTGAAATATATACTACAATCACTCCATTGTGCTATGCAATGCAAGAACTAATTTCTCTTTCCTACCTATATATTGTTACTCACTATCTAACTTCATGCTTCCAATTTCTAGCTTAGAGTCTTGGAGCTGCTTTGCCATCACAGTGAAAGAAAAGGATCCCTGGTCATGATACCAGCCTGGGAATCCTCAACTGAGAGCTGCTACCTTGCTAATTATACTTGTTTTTTAAAATTATTTATTTATTTTGTGGTACTGGATATGGAACACACTGGGCTACATCCCCAGCCTTATTTATTTTATTTTATTTGGAGACAGGGTTTCACTAAATCATAAGTTGCCCAGGCCAGACTTAAGCTTGTGATCCTCCTGCCTCAGTCTCTCAGGGTACTGGAATTACAGGCGAGTCCTACCATGGCTTGCCTTGTTACTCAGTGAAAGGTCTCTGGCCCACTGTATCACTTGCACCTGGAAACTTCCTAGAGGGACTTTCAGCCCCATTCCCACCTTCTGCGACAGAGGCTGTTGTCTGCTAAGTTTCCCAAGTGGTTCTTGTGCACATGTAAGTTTGAGGAACACTGCTTGAGCTTGCCTCTTCAGGGAAAAAATAAAATCAAACCACAAACACAGGAGCTGTGATTTATGTCTGTTTATATGGAGAGACAGGAAGGAGAATGCTGTAAAAGCCATCGATACCCACAGTGGCAACAGTTAACCAAAGAGCGAAAAAAGCGGGTTTTCGGTGAAGGGGTGCACATTGCCTGTTGTGGGATCTGTGTCATCTGTAGGCTGAGAAATGCAGTTGGCTAAGGAAGTCCTCTTACTATTTTCAGCCAAAGTCTGTGTGTTTCTAGGAATATACAATCTTTACTCGTAGGTTATTCAGTCAATACGGTATTTCAAGGATCTTTCTGGATTCCACTTCTAGCCACCCTCCTGAGCCGAGTTGTGAGGCACAACTTACAATTGCAGAGCGTTTAGTGTCACCATGATGAAATATGACAAATGCAACACCAGAGTCATAAGCAATGTCAGAATTCTGTATGAAGTGGTGGCACTGGCAGTCATTCATCTGTCATGCTCATTCAGCATGAGAGTACATGCACATTGTTACTCAAGTGTTTGTTTGCTTGCTTACCATTTGTCTACACTTCTATGCCTAAAAGCACCAAACTGGCAGGGACCATTGGGAACTGAGTGGTTGCTTCCTTCTCCATATGCATACAACTCTCCGCCCAGGGAAGGGAAATGTGAAAGAAAATCACAGGAAGTTTGCCTGGCGTGCTGGAGTTATTTCTTGTGATTTTTGTATTCTTCTAAGAATAGTACGTTTCAAGAAAAACTAACTGAATGCTTAAGAAACAACTTCATTGAGATAACTTTTACCCACCAAATAATTCACTCGATTCAAAGAATGGAATTCAGTGACCTTGCATGTTCCAAATAGCTTACTCATCACTGAGTTTTCAATTTTAAAATCTTTTCACCACCTCAAAAGAAACATCTCACTTCTCAGCTTTCATACACCACTTCTCATTTCTTCTAAGTCTCCCATTCTTTAGCCCCACCCTGGGTGACCCCTCCTTTATTTCTTGACTATGGACTTGCCTATTCTGAACATTTAATACAAATGAAATCATACAAAAGGTGAGCTTTTGTGGTGAGTTTTTGTCACACATGTAATGTTTTCCATATTCACTGAATTTTATTTTCATTCTTTGTTTCCTTGACATAGAAGAAGAAACTTGGATGTACACCATGCAAATACAAATGACCCCCCAAACTTGAAGCAACCAGGTTTTTGTTTAGAAACTCAGAAACACACATGTTCCCAGTTTCTCTTCCAATTATCTTGAACCAAGTTTTTATGGGGTGTTTGGTGGAGCTTATATGAGAACTGGCTGGTCTGAGGAAAAGTTATAAAATGGATGAAGTTTACTTTCCATTTTTTAAAATATCCTCTTCTTCCCTTAGAGATCCAATATTCCAAAATGATCTATTTTGTTCACCTAAAAGTATTACATTCTGATAATGAATGGCTACACTTATTAACCTTGTTAAATAGTATGTGCGTTTTTATAAAGATGTATATATCTAAAGCAGAGACAAATGGTAGACACTTCAGGAAGACAGAGAAACAGGCACCTATTTTTGTGGCTTTTTTTTTTTTTTGGTACCGGGGATCGAACTCATGACCTCATGCTTGCCAGGCAGGCGCTTAAGCCACTGAGCTAAATCCCCAGCCCTGACACCTATTTTTGGTCAAGGTCAATTTTCTAGACATTTGTTGAGAGTTTACCATATGCCGGAGTTGAGCAAATGCTATATGAGAAAAGTTAAGTAACTTGCCTAAAGACACAAAGCCTTCCACCTCTTGAATAGAATCAGGGATATCATTTGACAGTTTGTCTTTTGGTGCTCTTTCTAGAGATGATGTTATCCATTCTGTCGGTTGTACTTCCTGTTGGTTGTTAAAATAAGAAGCTCAACACAGTGTTTGTAAATTCTCTACCACTTACCAGAAACTTTGAATCTGGGGCTTTGTTTTACACATATGCAAAGAAAAAAAAAGATTTATTCATGTGCATCTGTAATAATACCACAGAGGACATATTGTCCCCAGGAAAGGTTCAGTCATTTTTTATTTATCGAGTGAAAATATCAGCCTAACGTGGGAAGATAATTTGTGCAGTTCAGCACATATTTACTGACGGGTGAACACAGAAATGCTAAATGGCAGATCTTCATTCTGAAGCAACAAAGCAACATAAAAGCACTCATGAAGGAATGGAAGAGTGAAATGATAGCAAAGGAAAGTATAAAACTTGTCACTAAAGGTAAAGAGAGATAATAGAGAATGCCGTAGTATTATGAAGGTGGTGGGGAAATAATTAAAGTATAAAAGCGAAAAAGCAAAAGAACTAAAAAATCACTATACTACATGAATGGACATATAACATAAGCAGGTATGAGTTTGATATAAATAACATTGTGAGGAAGGGAGAAGTAAGCATTTAGTGTTGTATTGATTGAATTGAGTTGTTTTTAGCTTAAAATAACAAGGGTGCCTAAATGCCATGGGTACCCCGTGTGTCTTGATGATCTGGTGCTAGAGAAAATTTATAGGATTTTAGCTCATGCTCAGTACACTTAGGAAAATTTAAGGAAGGGGAGTTTTCCTTCTAAGTAGAGTTTGTTGGGAATCAGAGATGATTCTATTATTGGGTATCTTAACAATTCCTATGTAGGAGACACCAGGCAAGGCAAAGTCTGCCATAGATAAGGAATCAGTGGCCATTCACTGTAGTCACGATAGAAGGACACAGTCATTCTGCTGGCATGGACGATGTCCTTGGTTTTTTCTGGTGTATGCTCCCATGTCCCTGTGGAGTGATCCTGTTTTTGTCTTGATCCATCATGGTCGCAGAGTGGCTTGTCTGATGGGAAATTTATGTGCTCAACAGCATAGCTCAGTGATTTAGCTGGGGGTGCCAGGCTGGCTGCTCATCCCAGAGGCTGGCTGTTGAGGCTGTTTTTCTCTTTCTCACCATGGACTTGACTTTGCCTTGTAAGGTGTTGTGGGAAACTGAGTTTTGGGTAGCACGGCAATTTACCAGCAGCTTAAATTGAGATTCATATGCCATCAGAATTTTTGTTTTCTTTTCTGGAAGCCATAGTTTCCTATGTTTTCTTAAATGAGAATGATAAAAACCACCTTGATTGGAAGGATGAAGGAAATGTAGGTAAATCTCACAGTACTATACCTTTCAGACACTGAGTCTAATTTGATGAACAATGGAGAGAAGGTCATCTCCATTTTGAAAATGTTAAAGTGTCATTTGATGAAACTGCATATTTTTTAAAAAGATTTTATTTAAAGAGAAGCAAAAGCATGTAGAGGGTAGAGATAATACAGAATTGCAAAAAAAAAGATAAACAATAAGAAATCACTAGTTAATAAATTACATATTATCTCTTAGAAATAGTTGTTCAAGATACCAAATTAAAGCATAAAAGTAGATAGTCAAACAGTGAGAGTGTGACATGCATGAATCTCTGTGTATTTATTTACTTTCTGTATTAGAGGGAAAAAAACATAGTAAGACAAAACAAAACAAATTCCTATAAAAACATGAAAACAAAAAGTATAAAACCACAGTAACAAGGTGATTTACAATGATTACTGTGTTGTTTCTTATTATCTTCAATAGAATGTCTATATCGTCAGGCATAATTGAATATAGCAGTATAATTGAGTATAGCAGTAAATAACAATATTAGTAAAATAAAACATTGTAGACAGTATAAAACTTCAAAGGCAGGTAATAATCAAACCAGAGTGGATATTCTAGTGGATCTTGTCATCTTAAATGCAGTTGCCTATACTCTCAGACTTGATACTATCAATCATAACAGCTTTGAATAAAATCTATCAATACAAAACAGTGATCCAACAAATCAGATTCGATTACAACCAGTCACGGTAAAACTGTGTAGGTCTTACAGAGCTTTAGATTAAGTTAATAGGAAATTAAGGATGATTACCATACTATATCCTGTTATTTTCAGGATTACTGTCTGTGCCCTCAAATCTAGTACAGGTAGAATGACTGGAACAGAATATAATACATCTAAGCAGAGTGGTGTGAGTAACGTGTGTTTTAAATCCTGGTGCACTATTAACAATATAGCGTATCAAGGCCATCTATGTTAGTTTCTACTTATCCTTCTCTGCCTCATTTCTGCTATGCTACTTTTCTGCCTTTGTTTACTTTTCTCCTTCATTCTACTGCCTGCCCCACTCTTGAGGCCTTTCTGCCACTGTTCCTAAAATCCTGGTATTTTTTTTCTCTCTCTCTAGAATGTCCTTCAGTATTCTCTGTAGGGTTGGATTGGTGGTCACAAACTCCCCCAGTTCCTCTTTGTCATGGAAGCATCTTGTTTCTTCATTAATGTCTAGTGACAGTTTTGCAGGGTACATCAATCTGGGCTGGAGGCTATTTTCTTTCAGGGCTTAGAAGTCTTCACTCCAAGCTCTTCTTGATCTCATGGTCTGTGTCGAGAAGTCAGCCATGATTCTGATGGGTTTACCTTTATAGGTAATCTGTTTCTTTTCTCTGACAACTTTTAATATTCTGTTTTTATATTGAATTTCTGGTATCTTGATTATTATATGTCTGGGTGTAGCTCTGTTTTGGTTGTAGGTGGCTGGAGTTCTGTAGGCCTCACACAACAGAATGTCATTTTCTTTTCCCATGCTTGGGAAGTTTTCCTTAATTATTTCCATGAACAGCCTTTGTAATTCACCTGTATGTATTCCTGCTTCTTCATTCATGTCTCTTATTCTTAAATTGTAGATTCTCTTGTCATCTTCTAGCCTTTATATTGTTACTGCCTGTTTCCTTGTTATTTTTAAGAGATCTTTCCTTTCATGATTACACATTGCAAACTTGTCTTCAAGTTTTGATAGTCTATCCTTAGTTTCTTTTAAGGTGTTTTGCCAGCTTTCAATGGAATTTTTAATTTCCTGATAGTCTCTTTGAATCTGCTTCATGTATTCTATATTTTCTTTATCAAATGTTTCTCTCCTTTTTTTGTGTTCCTCCCTTCTTCCATCTGTATCACCTGAGAGATGCTTCCTGAGAGCATTTCTTTTATTACTCTACTCATATCCTGCTTTACCTGATTTAATATTTCACTTTGAGCTCATCTACAAGGTCCTGAAGATAACTCTTAATGTCCATTGAAGCCATGTCTGATGTTGCATGTTTGCCGCCCTCAGTATCGCTTGCTTTTCCCTCTCCTGGATCAGTACTCTCAGGGTTCTGGGTTGGGGGCCTCCTCCTGCCTCTCTCTCCTGTCATGGCCCTGGCTTCCTCCACACAGGTTACAGTGCAGGTCCCAGCCCCTTTCCCTGTTGGCCACGTTTCCTCGGAAGCACGCTGGCAAGGGACCTCCGAACTCTCCTGCCTGCTCTTGTCACTGAGGTGTAAGCAGGCTGAGTATGCCTGCCCCTCCCCTCCGGGCCAACCAAACTTTAGGGGTGATCACCCGGTCAGTGCGTGCTAGGCACAGGGAATCTATTTGGGATGGCTCATTGGGTCCCGGCCAGGGGCGTGTCCCAGTCCAAGCAAATCGCAGGAATCTGCTCTGGGGAGGGAGCAACCAACTGAAGTCACTGTCACTCCCAGTTCAGGCTCCTCCTGCCCGATTCCAACATGTCACCCGCTTGGTCGCACTCTTCCCGTGGGGGGGTCCTCACTCCCAGCACTGACCGTGGATCAATGAAGGTTCCTCCACTGGCTCTGTTGGGCTCACCAACATCCGACCTCAGTGCTGCTGTGCTTCCTGTGAGTGGTGGCAGTAACGAGTTTGGGTGGCTCTGCTGGCCGGCACAGATTCAAGCTGATGCAAATGAAAACACTGTGTCCCTTTAGTTTTTAGCTGTTTTGGTTGTAGTCCTGAAGTATTGGGCGAGCTGTTTTACGTTTTAATTTCTTCTTGTGTCAAGAGGATCCATCTCCCTCTGTCTGGGTCTCTCCAGGGTGTTTTATTCTGGCTTATGAGTTGTTTCTCCTGGGAGGCTTTGTATTCTGTTGCTCACTGATCGGCCATCTTGTCTTCTCTAAACTGCACATTTTTTGAGGACCTCTGACCTCAAAATGTATAACCATGTATCAGTTACTGCCCTTACAGTGGTCTTAGGTATATCTTGTACTCATCTCCCATGGACATTTGGGGTCTTTTTGTAGGAAGGGTGCCCCAAACTTACCTCTCCAATCTCCTCTAAGTTCTGTTTTGCCCATCTCCAGTGTTTTAGAGTTACATACTTCTAGGCTGTTATCCTTGCATGTTTGTACTTGTTCTCAAAATTGAACACATACTAGAGTCAGCTGGAGAATTCAACTACTAATGTTGAGAATCCACCTCTAGGGATTTTAATTTATTGGTATGAGTTGAGGATATTTTTGTTACTGGCTTTTTAAACAATTTCTCAGATAATTCTAAAGGCAGCAGAGTTTCAGAACCATTGCCAGAGACAGTAATATGCTAACAGTAATATGCTAAAGAATCATTTAGGGAATCTTATTAAGATGCAGATTCTAATTTCAGAGGTTAAGGGCAGAATCTGGAAACCTGCTTTTCTAGCCATTTCTAGATGACGTCACTACTCACCGGTCTGAGGCCACACTTGGAGTAACAAGGCTGGGACAGTCTATAAATTTCCAGTGGTGTTTCAGGTGGGATCTTTCTGTGGAATAAACTAGAGGGAAGGAGAGAGGAAAGTGGTTATATGGACATACAGACATACACTTCCACTGTCAAACGATCATGTTCGGGTGTTAGGATTTACTGTATGTGTGCTGAGGATTTGTTACTAAGGGTGATTAGACTGTGTGTCTGTATCTATGCACATCAAGTTCTTCTGTTATTGTTGTGATGAGTCTCCCAAAACAAAGAAACTCAGTCCCAATAACAGTAAATCCAGGTGGGGGATGGTGAAGATAAATTGTCAAGATTATGTAGTGTTTTTGTAGTTTTACCTTTGTGCAGCTGTAGTCAGAGCTTGACTTTCCACCCCTTGAAGATACCAGCTATAGGTTTCAGCTGTCAGGAGGCTGCCCTCACGGCCTGGCTGGAGCTGCAAAGGATGCTCCAGTGCACAGCCTGCCTCCTCCCCTGGTACAGTCTCTGTGGAAGAAGAGCTGGGGAAAAGCATTTTAATCCTTAAGTGTTGTATGCTTCAGTCTCAGGTGGAGCTTGGACAGAAATACAGTGCTATAGGTGACCAGATCCATTTTCAGCTTTGCCAAGTCCCTTTGCCATGGAAAACATTGATAGGTGACAGAAATTCCTAAGGTTCTTACCCTGAGCTGAAGAAGAAGATACTAGTTGTGTCCAGGTCATCTTAAGGGGGCCTTGTTTGAAGAATTTAAAAGATGCTTATTTGAACAGAGCTAAAGGAAGCACAGAATTTGACCAAGTGAGATGGAGTACCCTGATCATCACAGATAATTATGGAAAAAGCTTTAAGAAAAGAAATCTTAGGTGGTGATAAAGGATGGATTAAAAAAGGCCACCAGCTATCAGACTAGTGGTCAGTTTATGCCTCAGAGTTCTAGGAGGATTAGGTAAATTTACAGTGATGAAGGGGTTGGGTCTGTTTGCAGGGTGGGTATTGGAAATAAAATCATGTCTGTCTGTCCTATTACCTCTGCATTTTAGTTTCTTTTCAGGGCAGGTGAAACAGAGATGTTGCAGAGTAAGAAACTGCTACAGAGAAGGTGTGACTTTCATAGGTTAGAGAAAGAGGAAACTAAGCTAGTAAGGGAGATTAAGGAGATTAGAATTTGGGTGTTTGCCCCAGGGCTTTTCTCAGTAGACTGTTGTAATATTTCAAGAGCGGCTCAGTAATGGGCAGTGCATATAGGCAGACTCATGCTGTGCAAGGAACAACATTTGAGAAACCTAAGCTCCAGCCAAGCAAGGCTTTGTCTCCTGCTAATTTACTCGCTAAAAACAGAACGATTAGTCCCCAAATCAGCCTTCTCACCTGAAATAACTCTCCCTAGCTTTCTCTGTATATTTTCTCCTTGGAATCACAAATTCAAGCCTTGGCATGGATTTCACAATGAGAGAGGTGATATCTTGCTTCCAAAGAATATTTGATGTGGTGATCTTGTCACAAATTGATGTAGAGACTGGAATAGGTAAGACAAACAGCCCACATGGCAGAGTTAACTGCTGCCATACAAAGCTGTAGTGAAGTATCAAGCATTGTACTCCGCTGCTGAGGTTGTGCGAATCAGTACAGACACTCAAATATACTTTCCCTGTGCGGCCCTTTCATTGACAAGGCTTAGTGGATCTTAACTGGTTACCGAAGAGTTAGAGGGGTGAACTGTTCTAGTGAGAACTGCTGAGACTGAAACTTATCTTTTAGCAGTGGCATAGGATTAGAGGTGCTGGGGGAGGGCTAGACCCGAACAAAGGAGGAAAGAACTGGAGGCTAGTGATAGAAAAATACTTGTCATCCCTGATGGAGAACACCATCCTACTTACTTATGGTCAAGATCACAAAAAACCCGTGTGGCCCTTTCCCAAGATTTCACAGTGCAGAATCAATCTACCAAAAGCTTTCGTACAGTCTGTGTCATGTACTCAATTAATATCTAATTATTTTGTTTTGTTTCTAATATGCACTCAGATCAACTCAGATCAACTGTATGGACATAATTTGATTATGTTTAACTGCTATGAAATGAAGATTCAAGTTTCAATCTTTTTAAAAAGATAGGAGATATCTTAAGTGGCAAAAATAAAACCAAAGAAAAATAAAATACTGTAAGGGATTAAAATAGAAGTGTAAGGCTTGAATGAGGATTAATCCCAATAGATTTTATGAATTTTTAGAACACAGTTTTAAAAAGAATTTTATAAGAAACACTAATTTTTAAAGGGAGATGATTGAAACAGCGTGGCAGAGGCAGTGATGGACCTTCACCTCCTACCATTTCCTCCCTCCCCTTTTGTGTTCTGCTTTCCGAACATTCTGGCCCCTCACTGGTATTTAGCTCAGCCTGCTTTGGACCTTTCGTGAGCCTCTGTAGAGACTTGTAGAGAAGTTAGCATTGTCTACTCTGGCCCGGTGCTTTCCTTTAACAGATTGATAAACTGAGGCAAAACTTATAGGAGAAGTTAGCAACTAAGGACAGAGCTCAGATCTTCAACTCTCAGCTCTGGGTCTTTGTCCCATGCCATGTGATCTCCTCTGGAAAAATGAATTAAAAAATAAAAGGTTTATTTCCAAAGGAAAGAATTCTTAAGGACCAACTTGATCTCCACGTTGGCTTTGGTTATGGATCACTATTGATTTTGTCTTGTCCGATGTCCACCTGATTTTATGCCTGGCCCTGCTGTTAGAATTCCATTTTTCTTTGATGCTGTGTTTTGGCTCCCCACCCCCCAGCACCTGCATGTCAAATCCTAGATTATAATACTTGGTGGCTCGACAGAACATCTAGCAGGTTCTCTTTGCCCCATGTATGTTTGGAAGGCAGAGTGTTTTTTGGAATGGTGATAATGACGCAACTCTGTGTGTCAATCACTGGGTCTGATTCACAAATGCACAGGGCTGTTTCACCCCACCAGGTTCGGTGAGTGGGGTAAAGGAAAGTGAGGACTGGAGGGCAGCTCTTCCCATGGTTCATCTTCTCCATGTGACAGCCTTGAAAATGCAGCACCTTGCATCAGCTTGAGATGCGAGTTTTCCAAGCCTTTCGTGTGTATTCTCACAAAGACTTTGAGATTCCCTGCACAGGAGGATTTTGCTATGACCCATTGATGTTTTCCTAGGAAATCAAGCATCCAGAGACCCCTATGCATTTTGTGGACCTTTTCATAGGAGGTGGAAAAGTGAGGTGAGTCTATGTAGACAAGAAATCTTACAGTTCTATTTAACATCCTCTTTAAATCATTTCCTATGTCCTATTTTTTTTTTTTTTGGACCGGGGATTGAACTCACAACCTTGCACTTGCAGGCAGGCGCTTATGCCGCTGAGCTAAATCCCCGACCCTGTCCTATTATTTTAGCTTTCATGCTGTCATAGTCTTTTTGCATATCCATTGCTGGGACAGCAAATCTCCTAACTGGCCTCTTCCTGTTTAGTATTTTGAATCTAATCCATCTTGAAAATCGTTTGTTCTCATCATAAATCAAAATTGAATTGCCAGCATAAATGAATGAGAGAGCACATTGCAGTTATCTTTTATTGGAGATTTTAAGTTATTAAGTTCCTAAAGCAATCCATAGATTTAAACGAATTTTACAGGATCTATATTTCTCTACTTTATTGCTTTATGTGTAAAAACAACAAATTCCTGTCAAAAATAACTCAAGCACCTATGAAGAACAGTCAATGGTGCAGGAAGGCTCCATGATGATTTGTCTTTTTTGGTGTATTATCAATCATTTGTGACTTTTTTAATTTCGTTAGAATGTCACCATAGGTGGTATCATAAATTGCTCTATTCTCTTCCCAGTGGACCTGGTACCAGGGGAGAAGACTGCTTCATCTCCCCATGGTGAAACGATGCAGGAAGTGAGCCTCGAACTTACAGATGAGGCTGTTCAGTGTATGCACATGTGTGTGCATGTGTGTGTGTGTGTGTGTGTGTGTGTGTGTGTAGGGTAAAGTACTCAGTGATTCTTTTTTACATTAAGTCGCGAATCTTGGTCTCCATCTCTAGTGTCAGACCCTCCATTCCCCTCACCTTGATCTGTTTCTTAGGTCTTGATGCTGAGCTTTCTTTGAAGCAGGAAGATACTTGTTAAACCCTTTCTTCTCAAGTGGAACTCAAGTATCCCCAGTAAGGAAACTTCACACACTGCCTTAGGAACTGGGCAAGCAGAGAACAGGCGACACTGCAGCGACACGACTCTGCCATAGCTTGGGATGGTGGCAGTGTAACTGGAAACTGGACTTAGCTTCAGCTGTGAGGGCATCGTGCACACACAGGAAGCTGCAGGTGTGTCTCTCTGGTGTGTGCTTCATTTCTCCCAGCCACATGGAGATAAGAGTCAGCTACTTCTTGTAGTACAATTGGATTTTAATGGATGTCAAAATATGGTGATTATTAACTTAAGAGCTGGAGGGAGGAGAAAGGAAGAGAAGAGGAAGCATAACAGGATTAAGATGTGTTACGTACTGACTCCTCACCAAGAATGCAATTATTATGTACTGCAAATGTGTGATAATGAAAGTTTTAGAAAATAAGAAATCAATCTGAAGAAATTGCCAGCATATTCTAATAAGATTTATTAGACAAATGTATTAAAATAAAATTTTTAATGTTTAGCTTGAAATTCCCTGTGAAGTTTTTAAGAATTTGAAAATATTCAGAGTACTCGCAGAGGAGCAAAGCAGTGAAGTCCAAACCCTGAAAGCTGTTGCTTCTGCTCTCCACGTGCCTTATTGTGACCATAAAAAGTGAGGCATCATCTTTTCTCCAGACATGGGCCTGATCTTTCATTTCTTTTAATCTCCATCCCATCTAACCCATGTATGTAGCCTAGTAGAAATACTGATTTGTCTTTGACTTGTATGAGAACAGAAGGACAAGGGAAAGAGGTGTCACAAGATAAATCAAGGTGAAATAGAAAGAGTTGGTCAACTTCCGGAAACATTTCCAATAGCAGATACTAGTTCCTAATATTATCCTTCCAGAAGAAAAACAAACAAATATAAAAATTAAGGGCTTAGAGGTGTTTACAAAATTTAAACTAATATTTCAATGTGAGACTTGATTGGCTACCAGGAAATATTTAAAAATTTTTCATGAGGGAGATATTTCTTCTAATTCTATTCTCCTTTGCCCTCCAGATTCTTGTGAATTACATTAATTTAATGGTCCAAGTGTAGAAGATGAACATTCTACTCTTTGTCTATAACTCTATCTCATTTTTTTCTGATTTTTGTTGTTCTGCATCAGCTTACTTCCTAGGGTGGATTTGGGTTTAGATAACAGGGCACAGCCACGAACATCTGTGAGAGAAAAATGAGTTATTCCATGGTAACTGCTCACTGCACTTCCTGGTGCTGTCGGTCATTTTCACTTGCTGGTGCCAATGGCCAACCTCATACGTGAGTTGTGACCAAATGCCCAGATGAGGTAAACAATGTAGGCACTGTGAGGTAGGTAGCATTAGGCTACCTTTGTAAAACTAGCTAAAGTTCTAAGCCAACTCCTAGATTAACGGAGCTGGTGTTGATGACCTCCTTTGTAGATCACTAATAGTAGCATATACACTATGCACGCTATCATATGCTACCTATTACAAACTTTATAATGTTATTGATCAATGCTAAAGCTGCAATTCTACCTCTTATTTTTTTTATTTAAAGAGAAATAAAAGCACGTAAAGGGTAGAGGTAATACAGAATTCCAAAAAAAAAGATAAACAATAAGAAATCACTAGTTAATAAATTACATATTGTCCTCTTAGAAATAGTTGCTTAAGTTACAAAATTAAAGCATACAAATTAGATAGTCAAACAGTGAGAGTGTAAACAGCTATGCATGCATGAATCTCTGCATGTATTTCTATACTTTCTGTATTAGAGGGGAAAAACAAAACTTAGCAAGACAAAACAAAACAAATTCCTATAAAAACATGAAACCAAAAAGCCGTACAAAACCACAGTACAAGGTGATCTACAATGATTACTGTGTTGTTTCTTATTATCTTCAATAGAATGTCTATATCGTCAGGCATAATTGAATATAGCAGTATAATTGAGTATAGCAGTAAATAATAATATTAGTAAAAATAAAACATTGTAGACAGTATAAAACTTCAAAGGCAGGTAATAATCAAACCAGAGTGGATATTCTAGTGGATCTTGTTATCTTAAGTGCAGTTGCCTATACTCTCAGACTTGATACTATCAATCATAACAGCTTTGAATAAAATCTATCAATACAAAACAGCGATCCAACAAACCAGATTCGATTACGTTCAGTCATGGTAAAACTATAGGTGTTACAGAGCTTTAGATTAAGTTAATGGGAAATTAAGGATGATTACCATACTATATCCTGTTATTTTCAGGATTACTGTCTGTGCCCTCAAATCTAGTACAGGTAGAATGACTGGAACAGAATATAATACATCTAAGCAGAGTGGTGTGAGTAATGTGGGTTTTAAATCCTGGAGCACTGTTAACAATATAGTGTATCAAGGCCAACTATGTTAGAGATTCTAGTGATCCTTCTCTGCCTCATTTCTGCTATGTTATTTTCCTGCCTTTGTTTGTCTAGTTTTCTCCTTCATTCTACTGCCTGCTCCACTCACTGAGGCCTTTCTGCCACTGTTCCTAAAATCCTGGTGTTTTTTTCTCTCTCTCTAGAATGTCCTTCAGTATTCTCTGTAGTGTTGGATTGGTGGTCACAAACTCGCCCAGTTCCTCTTTGTCATGGAAGCATCTTGTGTCTCCATTAATGTCTAGTGACAGTTTTGCAGGGTACATCAATCTGGGCTAGAGGCTATTTTCTTTCAGGGCTTGGAAGACTTCACTCCCAGCTCTTCTTGATCTGATGGTTTGTGTCGAGAAGCCAGCCATGATTTTGATGGGTTTACCTTTATAGGTAATCTGTTTCTTTTCTCTGACAACTTTTAATATTCTGTTTTTATATTGAATTTTTGGCATCTTGATTATTATATATCTGGGTATAGATCTGTTTTGCTTGTAGGTGGCTAGTGTTCTGTATGCCTCACACAACTGAATGTCATTTTCTTTTCCCATGCTTAGGAAGTTTTCCCTAATTATTTCCATGAATAACCTTTGTAATTCACCTGTATGTATTCCTGCTTCTTCATTCATGTTTCTTATTCTTAAATTGTAGATTCTCTTGTTATCTTCTAGCCTTTGCATTGTTATGGCCTGTTTCCTTGTTATTTTTAAGGGATCTTTCCTTTCATGATCATACATTGCAAACTTGTCTTCAAGTTTTGATAGTCTATCCTTAGTTTCTTTTAAAGAGTTTTGCCAGCTTTCAATGGAGTTTTTAATTTCCTGGTAGTCTCTTTGAATCTGCTCATGTATTCTATATTTTCTTTATAATCTTTATGGAATGTTTCTCTCCTTTTTTGTGTTCCTCCCTTCTTCCGTCTGTATCATCCTTAGAGATGCTTCTTAAGAGCATTTCTTTTATTACTCTACTCATATTCTGCTTTACCTGATTTAATATTTCAGTTTTGAGCTCATCTACAAGGTCCCAAAGATATCTCTTAATGTCCATTGAAGCCATGTCTGATGTTGTATGTTTGCCGCCCTCAGTCTCCCTTGTTTTTCCTTCTCCTGGATCAGTACTCTCAGGGTTCTGGGCTGGGGTCCTCCTCCTGCCTCTCTCTCCTGTCATGGCCTTGGCTTCCTCCACACAGGTTACAGTGTACGTCCCAGCCCCCTTCCCTTTTGGCCACGGTTCCTCTGAAGAATGTTGGCGAAGGACTTTGGCCCTCTCCTGCCTGCCCCTCCCCACCGGGCCAGCCAAATCCCAGGTGCCCTCACCCAGTTAGTGCATGCTAGTCACAGGGAATTGATTTGGGATGGCTCATTGGGTCCTGGCCAGAGGCACAGCCCGGTCTAAGCAAATCCCATGAATCTGCTCTTGGGAGGGAGCAACCAATTGAAGTCACTGTTGCTCCCAGTTCAGGCTCCTCCTACCCAATTCCAACATGTTGCCCATTTGGTCACGCCCTTCCTGTGTGTGGGGGGGTCTCATTCCCAGCACTGACTGTGGATTAATGAAGGTCCCTTCACCGGCTCTGCTCTCGGTTGGTCTCACCAACCCCTGACTTCAGCGCTGCTGTGCTTCCTGTGAGTGGCGGTGGGAATGAATTTGGGTGGCTCTGCCTGCTGGTGCAGATTCAAGCTGGTGCACACTTGGCAGGTCACCAGGAAAATGCTGTGTCCCATAATTTTTAGCTGTTTCAGTTGTAGTACCAAAGTATTTGATGAACTTTTTTATGTTTTAATTTCTTCATGTGTCAAAAGTATCCATCTCCCTCTGTCTGGGACTCTCCAGGGTGTTTTATTCTGGCATAAGAGTTGCTTCTCCTGGGAGGCTTTGTATTTTGTTGCTCACTGATAAGCCATCTTGTCTCCTCCTCTGTACCTCTTCTTGATGGAAAGCAAGTTGTTATGCCTTACCTCTAGATGTCCCCCCAAACTTCATGTGCTCCTAGGGGGGCAGTTTGAGGAGGTGATTGGATCATTGGGGTATGATACTTATCAGTGACTTAGTCTGCCGATGAGTTTATAGGTAGATGTGGTGCTGGGAGGGGAAGCCTGAAGGTGGGGGCCTGGGTTGGAGGGATTTATCTTCCTTCTTCCTCCCTTGACTTCTTTCTCTGATTCCTGTCTACTGAGCTTTGAACAGTTCTCCTCTTCCATGCCCCTCTGCCTTGGAGCAAGCTGCCTATGGATTAGAACATCTACAACTGTAAACCAAAATACACCCTTTTTCATTCAAGTGGTGAATACTGGATATTGTGTCTTAGCAGTGAGAAATTAATTAAGACAGAAGTTCTGATTGATTTATTCTGTGAGTTTTTATTATGCATCTGCAATAACCTACCATTATCAGTGCTTTAATCTTCTATGGTCTTTGTTGCCTATGGTCCACTAGGGGTCAAAAGTATTAAGTAGATATTTCCAGAAATAAACAATTCATAAGGTTTACCTTGTGCATTGTTCTAAGTAATATGATGAGATCATATGCCATCTTTCTCTGTTCTGCATAGGATGTGAATCAACCCATTGTCCAGGGTATCCACACTGTATACTTGACCCACCCTTTTGTCACCCATTAGTGGCTTTAGTTATCAGTTAAACTGTTGTAGTATCAGTGTGTTTGTGTTCAAGTAACTCTTATGTAGTAGCCTAATGCTACCTACCTCACAGTGCCTGCATTGTTTACCTCATTTCATCTCATTACCCAGGCACTGTACCTTTTCATATCATCTCAAAATCAAGAAAAGTGCATGCAGTACAGTAAGATATGAGAGAGAAAGAAACATTCACCTATACATTATGAATGTATATTTTTGCAACTTCTATTTTTTATTAGTTATTGTTAATCTGTTCCTTTGAGGTTCTAATATATGTAATTAAATGGTCATAATGATATACATATAGGTAAAAAACCTAGTACATACACAGTTTGGTGTTATTTGAATTTTCAGGCCTTGGTGGGAGTGTTAGAGCATATTCCTCATGGATAAGAAAGCACTACTGTACTATGTGTAAAAAGCCACTTTTAAAACACTGGGAACTGAAGTAAGGAATAAGATTTGGCCCCTTCCTTCCAGGATCTCACACAGAAATGTACAAGATGTCCCTGTCAGCGGTTCACCAGAATCCAAGACAGAATGGACTACTGCAGCTTTCTCAGGAAATTGGAAACTAAGAGTAATGTTGGAAATAGAAGGAACAATTTGGAACAAGATTGAGCTAGGAATTAGAGAGACATTTGGGAGCAGCCCAGATTCGGGTGACAGAGGCTCATTAGCTAAGGCCAGCAAAATGTGCAGAGCATGGGCAGTAATTTACTGAGTGTTTTATAGGAACCTTCAGTGAAGTCTCAGGCATTCATGGGAGGTGTGTTGACAAGGAGAAGGTTACTAGATGGAGCTCCTGGGAGCAAAGTATCTGCTTATCAAGGAGATGCAACAGTCCCTTAAGTGAGTAATGCATGGAACTGAGTTTGGTTTCACCTCTCTCTGTCATAAGAAAAAAGAATCAACCATGAGCAGCAGATTTTTGCCTGAAATTTAATTCTAACAGTCAATGGAGGATGGCACCTTAGTAATCATGAAAGTTCCACAATCTGATGCAGGACTCGGCTGCAGCCTCACCTAGGGCCGACAGGCTGTGCTGGAGGGGTGGGGCCTGGGAGGTCCAATAGAATGATCCTCTTTGGCTGTGTCCAGTATATTGTCTCCTGGCCCCATATTCACTGTCTGGCAGGTTGTACTTTTGGATTAAGTTCTTGTTTTGGATCTTATCTGAATTCTGTTTGCTCAGGTTTCCAAATCGTGCCGGGTGACATCTGCTTGTCACCAGTGAAACCAAAAGGACAGCAGGGTAGATTGCCTTGCACAGAGCAGACAGGTAATTGTAGCTTTAATTTTGTTTTGTTTTTGGAAAGATCCAGGTGTCCAGCCTCTTTATCACACAAAAGAACTCTAATAAATGTGGGAGTGTTGGCAGACAAGATGGCCCAGTGGGCAGCCTGCCCATCAGATGTGTTAGCCCCTGCTGTTGCAACAGTGCTTCCTGTGGAAGCCTCACACATCAGGAATTCTCTGCTACTCCAAACACCACATCAGCTTCCAAGCTAGAAGCACAATTAGAGACATGGAGACTTTTAAGCGGCCAAGAGACACATTTCACCCTGGAAATTCAGATCTCAACAAAGAGTGTTCAAGCCATAGGAACATAAATCATTCCCTGGGAAAGCCATTCTTCTTATAAAACCAAATTCTCCAGAGTTAGAAATTGTTGGCTGGCTGTTGAATGTCTTTGACTTTGAAGAACTGATAACTTTAGAAACTGTGTGCAAGTGGAACATAAGCCAGGTTATCTAGAATCTGGCCTTCTCTCTCTTCCCGTTCAAATTGGCTGTTTTGCTGCACACATGAAAAAATTGCAGTCAGATGTGGGAAAAATCAGGGCTTAATCAAAAGTGGAATAGGCCAGCCTTGGGTCTGAACTGAGGGGCAGCTCAGGAGCCTGTGTAAGGAGGTTCTACAGAGTATGCAAGGAGCAATCAATGGTCTATGGAAGTCAGTGAGAAGCAGTAGTCTGCGGAAGTACGCGTAATGATAGCCTTCCGAAGGCAAATGTAGCTGAGGCAAAAGAAATACAGTAGGCCTACTTTACACGAAATATAGTAGGCCTACTTACAGGTAGAACCACAGTTTCTAGTACTACTAAGGAAAAGTAAAACACAGGAGATACCAACTAACCCTAAAATTCAAAAGTAGAGACTACAGCAGTTGCATTTGTTAGAATCCTGGAATGACAGGAAGGGGTTGATTATAAAGGAATAAAGCTCAGTGATCAGAACTGACTGCCATTAGCAACTGGAAGATCCCAATAAAACCATCCTTTCATCTTTTAGCTCCCATGGAGAAGTGATTCCAAATGCTCTTGGAATATAATATATAGCAGATATGTTTATACAGTCAAGAAGGAAGTGCTAAAAAAGACCACTTGAACTTAGACTATGTAGCTACATTCAGCCATGGGTTCATAGAACACCCTTAATTCCTGCTTTCTAGCAAGTGTGTCTATTTTCAGAGCATTGGCGATTGATGGGTTCAAACCCACTGAACTGAAATGTATCAGGGATCAACGGTGGGATCATGGGAAGACTCACTTTGGTGAATTTTACTGGATTAGGAAGATTTACCTCTTTCCTACCTTCTCCAGTGCACAAGCAAAACTCTTTACATAGGGTGGAAATAGTTGGCTGTTGGATTAGAGTGGCAGAGACAGCCCTGAACAAGTTGGGGGTACTGTTTGAAAATTGATACTCTGGCAAAGAAAATGTTTCCAGAACTTGGGCTTCATTTGGGTACTATAGAACAGTCCCAGTAAGAAGCAAAGAATAGAAATCTAAGCGTGGAGAAGAATAACTGGGGCAGTGTGATGGCTCTGAAGAAGCAGCATTTACTGGTTTGCAGACTGTTTTCAGGCTTTTAGCGGCAATTAGCATGGGATTTCAGCCTTTGGAGAGACTGAGGGAAGCCCAAAGAAATGGCAGACACCACAAGGTTAAGTGTCCATGTTTTCTATAGCAGCAAATCTCTATTTTCTCAATTCCAATACTATTTGCCCAATGAGTATCTGCCTCTCATTAGTATAGATGTTGGGTATCTTTCCACACAGCCACATATGTTTGTCAAGCATTGATTTGCCCAGACAATGAGGATAAGGAACAGGTAAAATGATCAGTTTAGATTGGAATTTGAAAATGGTTTACAAATGGGGTTCTGCTGCATTCTTCTGGCAAGCTGCCAGTAGTGCCAGGCATCCCACTTCACTTCAATTTGATTCCATCTCATGCCTTCCCATCTCATTCTACTCCAGCCAATCCTTTATTGGTCCAATCCAATCGAGCTTGTTCCATGGTTCAAATTGTGTTAGTGGATGAGTCCAGTGATAAAGAGACAAACCATTGGCTCCCAAGGAGTTCCTCATGGCATACTTCAGGAAGGACTAATCTAGTGGATTGTTGCTCAAAAAAAGTTCATTTCATTGTCTTATAGAAAATCACATTGTTATTTGAAAACATATAAAATGTCTATAATAAATGAGTTGATTTACTTTTGTTTCTCTAGGATATTTGGGCACAGAAAAGTTATTTTCATATCCTTACTAATAGTGCAATGGAATTATTTGAGAGGAATCAATAGGACTGTTACACTTGAGAACTGGATCTCAAATATAAATGTCCAAATAGACTGAAAAGGTACAAGCTTGGTGCAATGAGGTCTTATAAATAGTGCAAAGCTGAGGTAGGGCTTGATTATGTGCATGAGATTTACTCTAGGGTTAACTCAAGGGATATTGTTTAGATATAAATGGGAAAACTTTGGAGGGAGAAGTTGTTTTATTTTTATTTCTGTTGGCTTTAAATTTCAAGGTCACTGAAAGTGGCTAGTGTAATGGTAATTTTTTAAAATTGTACAACATATATCTGAAGATATTCACATGAACACTGATGTTCATATTTATACCAAAGGTTTACACCAGCACCACCAAAGATCCTGATTGCTGTGTTCTGGGAAAAATCATTATTCATTGAATGTTTGAAGGCTGTTAAACACAGGCGTGACCTCAGTGTTGTGGTATCTGGCCTAGAAATGTAAAAGCCTGTGAGGCTACTCAGTGTTACTGATGTCACTCACAGGAATTTGATTATTTTGTTTCTTCATATGTTGTAAAGTCAAAACCTGTTTTGGACATGATGAGGCTTAATATTCAGACATAGCAGTGAGAAGATGACAGTGAATCGTGTCAGCCAGTTGCATGCATGGGGTTTGATAGAAATCTAGCAGGTAGATGTCATACAGGGACAAACTAAAGCAATGCTGGGATTCCACCTCACTCCAGAAAGAATGGCTAATATCCAAAAAATCAACCAATAACAAATGCCAGCAGGGCTGTGGGGAAACAGGAACCCTTCTTCATTGTTGGTGGGAGTGTAGACTGGTGCAACCACCGTGCAAATCAGTGTGGAGATTCCTCAAAAAACTAGGACTGCAGGTCCCATTTGACTTGGCTGTTCCCCTTCCTGATAGCTTCCTGAAAGAATAAAAATCACTACACCACAGCAATATACACTTACTCATGCTTATGACTAAATGTTAAAAACCCAAGTTTCCATCAACCGATGAATGGACAAAAAGATGTGGTTTTAAAAATACAGGATAGAGTGCTACCCAGTCATAAAGAAGGATAAATTTGAGACATTTATCGCCAAATGGAAGGATCTTGAGATAAATCAGACACACATGTAAATAAATACTGCATTATCTTTCTGATGTGAGAATCTAACAGTGTAAATAAGAACCAAAATGTACAATAGATATTGTGAAATAAGAAATTGTTCAAAAGGAAAGGGGAACCAGGTAGGGGGAGGGGAAAAGAAAGGAAGGGAAAAGAAAAAATGAGAAAAGAAGGATAAATGGAAACAAAGCTTTGTAAATGAAAAGGGGAAGAAGGGTTGAAGGGAGGGAAGGGGAATGGGAGAAAAAAAGACAAATCAAGGTATATCATGTACGGGTACAAATTCTCTGTGATAAATGTGAGTGTTGTATACACCTAAATTATACCAATAAACTTACTTAAATTTTAAATATGAAAATAAACCAAAGAGAACAGTTGGAGCCAAGGGCAGAGGGAAGTGTAGATCAGAGGAAGGACAGAACACCAGTGCTATTGATTGACTGATTGATTGTAGCTTGCATAGAATCCAGGTGAAGACCTATCCTCATCAGAAAGACCAGGTGTCAGAGTGTGAACCAGCTGTGAAGATCAAGTTACAACTGGTTTTAAGTTCTCTAGACGGGGTAGAAACTGGGATCTGGATGAACCCAGCACCAAAACAGTGGCATGTGATTAGAAAGCAGGCAAAAATCAAGCAGTAGATCAAGGATTCTTACTGCCTTTTGTACCCAGCAAGCCTGAGACCAGCGCTGTCTACACAGTAGCAGAAGGGCTCAATTTTGAGGTGGGTTCCACAGCTATAGCTGAGAAATTTGCAGGGATGTAGGGGCAGGGAGCATCCATTTATACTAAACCAAGTTCTTAGTGTACCCTGGTCATCAATTTTTAATGTTAAGAGATCATTATGAAGCCAGAATCTGAATTAAATAGCCATGTTTGCAGATAGCCTTGGCAAGCATTTCTGATTCCATTAAAATCACCCTAGAAATATCCCAGGACTCCCAAGAACAATGAAATAAAATCACCAGCAAGTATCAGGGTCAGTTTCACAGTGTGATACAATACTTCGTGGACTTTTATTTGGCTTTCTAAATATACAATAGCATTAGTTGCATTACTGTACTTTTATTTCATTGAATTTTTTAAAATTTAGCTATTTACTAATTATAGAAAAAAATGTTAGAAATCTCCTTCTTAATCTTTTCTCTTTCATAACTAAAATGCACTTATAATCCCATTTTTTATCCTATTCAGTTTCAGTCTTAAGCTACACTCCTTTCCTTCCTTCTTTTCTTCTTCTCCCTCTCTCTTTCTAACCTTCCACCCTCTTTTTTTTCTTTCTCCTTTTTTTCTTAAATGTTTATTCCTCTGGAAAGGGCCTGTAACATTATGTTTATTTAGACCATTTGGCATTTCTGCATCACAGGATTGTTACAGTCCACATGGTAATTTCTTTATTTAAAAATTTTTTTTCTTCAGCAATGTTGTACAAGATGTTTCTCTCCTCTCCTATGAATTAAGTAGGGTGGGCACCGTTTTCTTACAGATAAAGAACTGGGAGTTAGAGGGAAAGATATACTGAATGGCACTGAGGGCTTCAGGGGGACTCCAGATTGCAGTGCCGTTAAAGGGTTCCCTTCTCATAGTTTTCAGTATTTGGAAGTTACAATCGGTGGTAATTTTTCCATAGGGACTTCTGAAAAGTTCAAAAATCGCAAAGTGAACTGCATAGCTGGAGACTGGTGTTCAGTGAAGTTTGGGTGAGTGAGGTTTTCTCTGTGCACTGGGGTTGAGAAGTCCTCCCCAGTGCACAGCCCACCTGGACCTGGCTTTAGTTTTCACAGCTGGGCAGCAGAGTGTCCATGTCACCTTCTTAGGAGCATGGCCACAGCTTGGTCACATGGATAAGAACCATCCAGGAAGGCAGAGTTTCAAATCAGCCTTGGAGGAAGCAGACCTTAACTGTCACCTGCCAAAGACAGCTCACCTGCCTAGACAGTCTTTGATAGGTTTGGAGGTGATGAAAAATGAAATTTTAAGTCATAGCTCTTCTAGGAAATGCATCTTGTTTCCAGCTAAACCAGAGACCACTGGACTGTGAATACGAGCACCCACTGCCACTCCTTGAATAGTTTAGTGAACACACAAAGTGTAGTCATCAGTCCTACCTCAATTCTACCTGCACACTTCCTCCACAATATGGAGAGGAAGAAAAGAGGTTAAAGGCTGGTTAATGCTTGCAGTTAAAGTGGTGTGTACACCATGTATAACCTTTGGGGGATTATTTCCATTTTATGGGAGAAATAGTATCTCATTTCCATCCAACATATATGAGCATTCTTCCAGGTCTGAGGCTGTCACTCATATATATATTATATATTTGTTCCTCAGTACATTATGGAAGACCATGTTCTTGACCAGCTTGCTGTTGCCTATCATATAGAACATACTAGAAAACTAATCTCCTCCTCATAAAAGATGAGATAGTTGTGTGGGAGTCTGCTCAGGAAACAGGAAGGGACCATAGGTTTTGCTGTGTCCTAGGCTGGGGAGAACCAGCTGCTGACAGGAGATGCTGCCACACTTTCAGGGTTAGGGACAACTCTCAGATGTGACAAGTCTGTCTTGGCCTGAATTTCCAACAAGTAGAACTACAGACATGATTGCTGCTAAGAGGGATGTAAAACAGGAAAGGAAATACAAGGTGTGTTTACAAGTGGGTCACAACACTGAGCGATGCGGGTCATTCTGGGAATCTTCCATATTGTTCAATCAAGGGGTAAAAGCGGAGGAATTCAGCATGAAAGCCTTATCCACTACCATGCCATCAGACACGGAGACACAGTGGTTGTATCTTTGAGAACTGCTGGGGTTTGCACGTCCTCTGTGAAGGACCGAAGCCATCTGCTTTGATTCCAGGGCCTGGAAGCTAATCCTCCATGTACCTCTGATATGCTTGGCAGATAATCTAGTTACTTTGCTCACTTCAGAGCTGAGGATGGTGGGATATCCAGCTTGCCCAAATATCTGTATGGGGTGGATGATACCCATTCTTTATAGGTGACTTTGGCATTGGTTAATTTCGTACATTAATTAGGAAAAAAATCCTTGGACTTATTTAATATGTTTAAATTGGTCTGCACGTCTTGGAAGGTAGTGTGTGAATGTGTGTACTTTCAGCACACATGGTTCTTAGTTATTGAAGGATAATTGGCTGGACGTGTCTGTGCAGATGTGACATAAAACATCCTGCTCATTGTGCACATGGGAACTTTCTGGAAATGGCAAATGTCTTGATTAGAAAATCACCCTTCTGTTCTGTGTGATACGTGTAGTACGGGAAATTTTCTTGAAATGGATTTGAGGTCAGTGTAGCTGCTGGGTGGAAATCATGTGCTTTCTTTGGGCCTAGAAAAGCCCTTCCTTACTGAGTAGCCTCTGTGTTAAAATTAGGAACAGAAAATTTGACCATACTAAAGCCTCTCTGGATTGTGGAAATGTGGGGTTCCTGGTAACGGCTATGTGGAGAAAGAAATGGTGAGGGCGATCCCGTTAGAGACAAAGTGTCCCCCACAGGACCTGAGGGAAGTGTGGATGACCCCACATAGCATAAGTTTGGCAGGCAAGCGAGCAAAGGCCAGAAGTAACAGCTCCAGAAGGCACAGCATCTCAGAGAGCCATTTGTGTCAACTCTGGGCAACACTTTGTAAAAGTATGGGTAAAGTATCAGAATGAATCAACCATCAAATCTACTTTTTCAAATAAACCATAGAAAAAAAGGGCTCATTGGTTTTCACTATGTATCATTGGTCTTGCTGGTTTGGCTGGTTGACAATGTAAGGATTTTAAGTTCTGTTGCTCGAAAGGAAACACAAGGTTTTCTTGCCACTGGAATGCCTTTTCAGTGGGCTTGGGGGGCTGCTGAGCTTGAGGAAATACACACTTCCAAGCCAGGATTGTCCGAAGGTACTGTATGAAAGTGTGCATGGTCTTATTGTCATTTTGAGCTTTTCTATTTCTTTGTATCTCTACATTGCTCTTCACACATATAAAATAAACGTATAGCAGTTGTTTTAAATATGTATACATACTGTGTGAGTCGAGATTCAGCTGGGAAAAAAGAAATCACGCCTCCTGTTTTAATAAAGGAAATTTTAGTATATGGAATTCATTAAGCAGACTATAAAGGTTTTTAAAGAGATAATAGATCTCATAAGCCTTGACTACCCCAGGCTAGGGGACCAGGGGATTAAAGAACAGCCTGGCATTGTTAGAAGCCTGGAGGGGGCAGCCTGCAGAGCCTGAGCTGGGAGGGAGGGCACAGGGAGGACATCTTGCCATGTGGGACAAAGTAAATACCTGTCTGGAATCCAGGCCACTGTTAGGTGTGGAAGACAGGGTTGAGGGAGTCTCACTGAAACACAAGAGCACAGGAAGAAGCAGGATTTTCAGCCTCCCGCTGCTACCCGTCATGATCCATGCTAGCAGGGGACAGGTGTTCACTCAGAAAAAGTCTGCAGAATCCAGCCCAGCAACCTCGTTAGCCTCGCCAAGATGAAATGGTGCAAATGGTGCAAATGAAGGACGACCATGCATGCTGACTGGTTTGAACCCTACGAAATCACCTATGGCTAACTGAAGCATTTTTTATTCTCCAAAATGTACTTTGAACATCTATAATTTTATATTGTTAAAAAAAGATGCAGTTGCATTCATAGTTTATTGCATATAATGAAAATATATTTCATGTGTTCATAAACTTTCACATCTAATAAACAGGTACATACACACTAATCAAACATATTTAAGGAGGACGGAGATATTCCCACACTTTTCTGGTGCTGTCTCTAATGAGATGGTATCTAGCTCTGCAATCTCAACCTCTCAATAGGGTCTGCTCATCCTGAGGCCCAGTGATAATTATGCTGACTTGTTTTTGCATAATGTCTTTTACCTCGGTGGAGTGTTTTCCAATCATGGGCCCTCACCGATTCATCATCCAGTTGCCTTGATCATGATTCATTGAGAGTCTTCAAGAATCCATAGGAGCAAGACGTTGAGTTACACATTTTTCCAATATCTAGACCAGGAGAGGGGACAGAGACCTGGTGAAGAATTCCTGAAGGCTTTTGTAATTCTTTGTGCCATGAGCCTGCCACGGTGTTTTTGGGTAGAGATGGTGACTCTTGGGCAGCTATCACTCTGTTTCATTTCAGGCTCTGTGCGTTTTGGGGCTAGGCTTTCCTAGAGTAAAAGGAGACAGGTATATTTGCGTTTTCTTTGTGGGAGTGGTTGAGAGCCATTGAGTAAGTCCTTACTAAAGGCACAGATTATGCTCACAACAGGCCATGTGCTTCTGGGGCGCTTGTCAATGACCATTGTGCTTTTCCTGAGGGGCATGGTGCAAATTTCCATCTTGTTTATTTATTTTCCATCGCTCCACTTAAATCGTGTATAAGAGAAAGAACAATGAGTCCTGAAAAAAATGACAGAAAGAATGACTCTGAAAGGCCTCTGAAGTGTTTCTGTAGCAGTACTATGTAGCCCATGTCAGGGAATGCCACAGACAGCTTTCCCGAAGTGGGCATTTCCTCTCCAGCTACCTGCTGCCCTGTCCTGGCCCCTGGGGTCTGCTGGTTCCCTGACAAACCAATGCCACAATTTCAGAGTGACTCAACTGGCCTCCCAGCAATGTCCTGGATTCTGCCTCTTTCACAATAGCAGGGAGTAGAGAAAACTGACAAACGGGCTATTTTTGAACCAGAAGTTGGTCCAACTGTCAGGCATAATAGCAGCCGAGTCATGTTTGTGGGATAGCCCGCTCATGAAAGATGACTTTATAACTGCCTTCCAGATCCCTAGGATAAGAGCGTGTGTTGAAATCGGCATGGCCCTCTCAGGCTTTTCAAAATCCAGCCTCCAGAGGCCCAGGCGATGAGCTGGCAGCACCAGGCCCTGGCAGCTCCTAGGATGCTGCTCTCCCCCACTTACCCAGATGTGTGGTAGACATTTTGTTTACCCCTCACTTTGCTGTCTGTGCCCTTAACAGATCCAGTGGCACCTCTGAGTACACAGTGGCCTCTTTCCAGAGGAACTCATTACTGTCTTTACTGCTTATAAAATCCTTTTGTGTCTAATCCTCTCGACACTCCCCCGTCTGTCAGTGGGCCTCTGTGCCCTGTGGGTCAGCATATCAACACTCCTCTCTTATTCCCTCAGCACGAGTCCTGCTGCTGAAGTCCTTTCACTGGGGAAGGCTGTTGGAACAACTTTCACAGGACTAGTTGGAGCGCTGGAGCGAAAAAGAATAAATAAAACCATTGCCCTGGGCTCAGTGCAATCATAATTTTAGCCTGCTAAGGACCCTGCTGCTCTAGGGCTCTTCCATGGCCCATAGTCCAGCTACCTGCCACCCTCTCCTGGCCTCTGGTGCTAGCCGGCTCTTCTCTCCCTGCCTTTGAATTTCTTTGGTACAAAGCAAAGCTGAATTGTGGACCCTTGTGAGTATTTGTGGTGTGTTTCCAATCTTGGCGCGAAGGCCCCCCCCGCAAATAGGTCCTCAGTTTTCTTGATCATTCTCAGTCCTTCCACTGTCTTTCTTTTAAGCTACTTAGCTGCCTTCAGTCAGAGAGCTTCTGAAGCAAGGATCTAGGTGAAGTGGGCTGTGACTCTGGTAGTGGGCAGCGTGGAGGTGGCTCCCGTGACAGTGACCTGGTAACAGGTATGTGTGTTCCTCTCGGGGAATTTCAGCATTGTTTAAGCTTAGTGTCAGAGACAGTAGACCAAGTTCACGGGTCCTCCCTTTTGCAACTTCCATTTAATTTTTAAGTTGTTAAATTTAGTGACACTGGAACTGAGACTTAGTAGCTCAACCCTAGAGGAATGTGGTGACAGGTGACGGAGTCTCAGTCTGGAATCTGTGAGTCCCTATATCAGAAAAACAGACTGTTTCACAGAAATGCAATGTCGAAGGCCCAACTTAGGCCTGCTGATTTAAAATATTAAGTTTAGGTGTTTAGCAAGCACTTCTAGTGAGTCTAATTTACACCAAAGTTAAGAAACTACTTTAAGGGAAGACCAAATAGTAATTTTAAATAGGATCAGAAAAAATAAAATATTTCTGTCTTCTATCAATTAGAACAATATATTGTTTATGCCAGGAAAAAATATCCTCCCTTATCTCTGAAAAGAGTTAACATGGAAGCATATAATGAAAGGATATACCTGGGAATTTTCCACAGTTTAATTTGAATAGACCAACTGGCCATATTCTCATTACACGTGCAAATCATTTAGTATTTTAAATACAGTAACAATAAAAAGAATGTGAAAATAATAATCTCTTTATTATCCAGAGGACTGAGTAAATTGGAATGCAAGTGTTCCTCTTTTAACACTCTACCTGTTTATTGATGGTCCAGACCTATGACTGAAGTGATCTAATCAGATTTGTGACTGGTCACTTGGACTATGACCCACTACTCAGTCTTTTCTTGTACATCTTACTGCAGGTAAGAGTTATGCAAATAACACAAGGTCATTGAGTTGAAGTTTTCTTTGACCATTTCCTTGTTTTGAATATTCTAATGCACATACCATGTACAATTCATTTAGTGACCCATTCATTTAATACCCTAGCTTTAGGATTGCAACTTGGTTGTTGAATGAGGAATGTCTATATGAAAAATAAACTAAACATCATCAACTGATTCTTCCTTCTTGTTTAAAGTATTTCTTGCATGTTAGACATTTCTTCAAAGCATTAATCTAGAAAGTTCCACTAAGCATCTTGTGATTCTTAAAGTCATCTTTTGGAGAACCCATTCTCCTGGAACTCTGAGACTCCTTTCGTAGCTGAAGAAAAGGCCAACGTGGTCTCCCGGGAAGATCAACATTTCTTCCAATTTAGATGAAAGACTGGCAAAGACCACAGAGCAACGCTTTCATAAAGTCATCACAGGGTCTAATCAATTGAGGCTTCACTGAGCCAAGAGTAAATGTTCAGTGTGTGGACAAAGGAGACAGTTGCTTTTATCACTAGCACATTATTCTGCCACCAAAACTGTCCCTGCATCTGCTGGCACAACACCACAGAAAGTAAAACAGAGTTATTTCCATCCCCTCCCACATAATATTCCCTTTGGAGCAAGCAATTTGTCTGCACTCGACTTTTCCTTGTTGATTCTCTGAATCAGACAGGCTTTCCCCAAACCCCTAGAGCTATTACTGCTGTTAATCTTTGCCCTTTCACAAATGAGCCTTTTGTATTGCTTGTTGCTGGACTTGGATGGCTTCCCTTTCATTCTTTAGAAAAACTCCTTTTAATGAACAATATGAGCGAACAGCTTGGGATAAGAGTGTGTGTGAGGGGGTGAGGAACGATGTCCTCTGTTTGGTTATTCTTCATGACACGGTTTATAGGTTTGAAGGATTCCGTTGTCAAGGGACACAGAGTCATCTTGTAAGGAAATAATGTGGTCACCTGATGGATAGCTGAGGATGAGAGAAACTGCAAAGTTTCTGCTCTCAAACAATGACAAAGTTCACTGGTGTTCTCAGGCGCTAGGGAGAGAATAGGCCCTCATTGTTAAGGTCTCCTCAGCACCTGCCTTTGTGTCTGGTTCCCTCGGTGTGGCATTAACACTATCTGTCCATCTGTAGATGGGCTGGCATAGAACAGGACCCCCAATGGGGAGATAGCCAGTCGCTACATCAAGATGACTTGTCCTTGGTGACACGTGTCTCTGTGTGTGTCTTGACCAGGTATGTAAGTAACTGCAAACTTTGCCAGATGCTATGTCTCTTGAGGAAGCTTTAGCTTTTAACTATTAGTTATATCTATTTCTCTTACTACCCTTGTATGCTGTAATCTAAAGGTTTAATGAATTTAACTTGGAAGTTATGAACCTGGCCTTTTAAATATCCATCTTAGCTCTAATTCTAGATGACATTTTCCTTTCTCTGTTTAAAACAATGAGATATAATATGCATTGTTGACCTACCTATACACTAGAGCTTGATTAATGTTTATAATACATTTCCCCTTGTAACCACCTTCCAGATTAAGATGTATAACATTTCTAGCAGCCCCAAAATTTGTCTCCTGCTCCTTGCCCGCTGCCGAGAAATACTATCCTGCCTTCTATTTTGTTTGTTCTTGAACTTCATATAGATGAGATAGTACACAACCTATTCCTTTTGGTCTAGGTTTTTTTTTTTTCATTTAAAATTATGCATAAAAGATTCTTCCATCTTATCACATTATTTTTGATAGTTGCATAGTATTTCATTGTGTGTATATACTAAAGATACCCATTCTAGCGTGGTGGGCATGGGATTATTTGTAGGTTCAAGGAAAATTCTTGTAGGAGACTTTTACATTATATGTATGATTATTTCCTCTGGGTATACTCAGGAGTTCCAGAGTGCTGAGCTGTGTGGTAGGCAGATGTACTTAGCAGACACTCTGTAATAGTTCAGCATTCTTTTAAAAAGTTGTCATGTGAATTTAATCTAGAAGTAGACATTTAAAACATTTAGAAAAAAATAAAAAATAAAGCATTTAGATCATTAGGAATATTACATTAAAGGAAAACACCATTCTGGGTTGATAGTTACTCTCAAGTTGTCCCTTTCAAAAATCATGGTTGGGAAAATTAGACAATGACTGAATCCTATTTTTTTTAGTTATTCATTGATTTACAGAAAGCTAACTAGGAAGGAAATGAAAGGTGTTTATGAATCACAATAAACTAAATATCTTCCACTTAATTTTTCCATGAAGTGTGCAGAGAGAGCTAAGATTTCTCCATCTCCTGAAACTATAGGCTGAAACCCTGCTAAGGATCTTGAAACTGTATTTGTTCAAGTAAAGAAAATGACATCATGCCAGATTTATTTTGGGGAAATGAGACATTGGAGAAAGAAGTTTTTTTCAACTTGGAAACAACTATTGTTTTTCTTTAAAAGTCAGAGATCCTGCCCCCAAATAAGAATACAAAACTTAATGTTGAAACACCCTAAAAAGGGAAGGAAAAAGGTGCTGCTTTGCTATTTTAAGATGCAATTTCATGTCCACATCCCGAGGAATAAGTATTCTGTGAATGAAACATTCAATTTGCTTCAGGATGACTTTTAAGACTCTTAGAAGTCAATAGAGTGATTATCTATTGACTCAGTGTGAACATCTCGACTCTCTGTTTTTAGGGCCAGATACTGTGGAGAACACAGCAAGAGTTAAGACAGAGATTTGTGAGTTTAACCCAGGAAAAGAAAGAAGCTCGTGAAGTTGTTTTGGAGTTAACAGCACAGAGACAGGGGAGATTTGTGGTGCAGGAGTAGTTGCATAAAGCTATGGAAGAGGTTGGGTTTAAGCTTAGGACTGACTGCAGGATGCAGGGAACCTAGTGGGGGAGGGAGGAGAGGCATCCATTAGAAGAGGTTCATGGAGGAAGATTTTATTTTCGATAAAAGCGTCAAGAGGAAATGAAGGAACCCTTTCAAAGAAAGGATAATTTTCTCAAAAAGTCAACTAGCTATGAATGCATATCTTTCAAAGGGAAGCTGAAAGTGGCTCTTTTTTAAAGTGGGTGGCTTGAGCAGTGACTTGCAAGCTCTATTATCAATGCAGGCTTCTAGGTTATTCCAATGCTATGTACCATCAGTCACTGCTGTACAGCAAGACATACAACAAGGAGCATTTATCCACACACTCAGACTTACTTAGTCTTGGCTCTGGTGCACAGACTTGGCTCAGATGTGCTTTCTGTGTGTTCTTCTGGATCCCAGACCAAAGAAGCCACTTCCACCAGGCACATGTTCTCCTGGTGCTGAAATCTGGAAACTTCTGTAGAAGGCGTGGGCTGGAGAGTTCTATCCACATCCTGTTGATCAAACAAAGCATACAGCCAAGGCTGAGGTCAGCAGCATGGAGAAATAGACTCTGCTTGCAAAGAGAGGATTTATCCAGCTACCTAGGGAAAGGTGTGCATGCAGGGAGGGAAAAAAATTGGGAGAAATAATCCAAAGGACCACATCTGGTAAAACCTATAATACTTTATGTATAGCCTCCTATGGAGTTGGCCCAATTATTACTGCACTATTATTGTAATTATTACTGTAATTTGCAGATAGTAAAATGGTGGCCCAGAGAAACCAGGGAACTTATTCAAGGTAATCCTGATAGGAAAGTGACCGAGACAGAGCTGCAAATGTACTTCAATTGAATGAAATTCCAATAGTACAAGATATTTCCTTAAGATCCTGTAGGAGCCTCTGCATAGTATTGTGATTCACGTTGGCTGAGCTGGGTCCCAGGTCCCTGAGACTTCCACTGCTCGGGCTGGCTGTTCCCACTTCTCCTGCCTGGATCTCCACACACACACAGGAAATGTTCTCTTTAGCATGTTTTTCCATCTCAGAAAGGACTCTGGCTACATCCAGCTTCCTTGTACTTCTTTTCTTTTCCATTTGGGGCATCAGTTAACACCCAAGTTCATTGGCATGGTAATAGACTTAGCACAGAGGAAAATAGCAAAGTGTAGCCAGCTATCCCTTCACGATTTGTTAAGTCAGTCATCAAGAAGGTGCATGTTTTACTACTCCTGCAGCCATTTGCTAACTTACCACCTTACTTTTTCTATATTTTTCTTTTATAGGATTGTGAAGAAATATTGCGCTCACTCACTAAGCTACAGGCAGGTAACGTGACCCTCAGCCCACTCACTTCTACCTCTATTGTGTGCCACTTCTTCTCCCTCTTATTCTGTCCTGCGCTTCTATTTTGAATCATTTCTACAGTCTGACTGCTGAGTCTGAAATTTTCTCCCGTATTCAAGCATACTTTGTGCAGCCGTCAAAGGCAAAAGCAAAAGATTTCCTCACTGCTCATTACCTGCAAGTTCCCAAACGCAGAGGCCACTAGCTCTCTGAACCAGTGTGAGCCTGGATATCTCAGAAGGCATAGTTGTGTTTGTTTGTCCAGTATCTTATGGCAATGCTTGACACTGCCTATTGATGTAGACTGGTTGGGCCACAGAGTTCAAGAGAATAGTGATTATGGACTAGTTTAGAAGCTGCCTGATGATATTTCCTGACACACGGCTCGTTGAGGAGGGCATCGTAGCAGATAATGCTAGACAGTGCCTTGGCCTTTGGATTAATGGGTCAACCTAGAAAGTAGCACTTTAAAGAGTATTTGAAGGACCACTTGGCCTCTCTCTGCCTTCCGGGAGGTGTTCCTGGCTATGGGCAGTTGCCTTATTTTCTCAAGGGCCTCTTCTCTGTCACTCTCTGCTTTCTCCTCTCATCGGTTTTACCCATTTCAGCTTTAGTTGACCTTAATGTTTGTCTATTACTTTATGTTTATGGATCATGACATACTAGATTGGGCCACCAACCAGTAGTACTACAATAACCCTGGGAAGTGCACAGCTAATAAGATATTTTAGAACTTAACCAGAGACAAGAATAGATTGGATACATGATATATAGATCTAGTTTTTACTTACAAATTACCTTTTTGTATCTTTTAAATTTTTATCAAAATAGCTTAATATTTCACTTAGTATAATTCATTATATATATCTGTACATAAATATATATGATGCTTCTACAGTTTTATAAATTAATTCACCTTCATCCAATACATAGATTTCCCAATTGATATTTCCTTTTTATTGTCTGAGGGAGAAATATATGTAGCTATAGTCATTGTGCCTATGCCTACGTTTATCTTAGATTATTTTTATTTTAAAATGGAAGCACTTGTTCATCTACTAGACTATAGTACAAACTCTCCTTAAGTGATTTATTTTTTTAGGTAAGTGACTAGTTTTTCTTGGCTAATTCTTTAACTGTCAAATGCAAAGTGAGCTAGAGCTTTTGGGAATGCTTAAATGCTGTTTCAATTTATTGGAAATAGCAAGACCACCTAAATAATACTCCCCCTGCCTGAACTCTGAGGACTGACAACTTTGCATTTGTTTCAAAACGAAGATAGGTAGCCTTTCCTTACATTAAGCTTATAGAAACACGGCTTTGTAAAAAATGAGTCAAGGTCCCACTATGTAGTGCAGTCTGACCTTGAACACACAGAGATCCTCTTACCTCAGCCTCCTGAGTGCTGGGATCACTGGTGCATGCCACCACTGTTGACTATGGCTTCTTTTTTTTATGACATGTTTTTCACTCAGAATAACTGAAGAACTTTGGAGATTTGAAATTGCAATAACAAGGAATTCTTTCTTCCATTTGTCTGTTCTATGCATTTTGAGTCATTCGCAGTGGAAGTAAATAAACAATCTATAAAATGGAATCCATCCTTTTCTTTGAATTACTGTGGATTTGTCATGCCTCAGATCTGCATGGTCACAAAATATCCACAAACTGTCAAGTATAAATTTTAAAATTCCATGCTTATGACTTGAAAACTTGGACACCAGCTTTGTTAAGAAAGTTCCCACAAATCTATTATTTCCTGGAATAAACACGGCTCTGAAAAAAGAAGATGGTCTTATTTTGTTTAATTAATTGTTTTTGACCTCAAAATTCTGAGGTCACATTTCAGAGTCCCCGGCTTTCCCTGCTCAGCCATCTAGGGCAGTTCTGGCCTCCTGGCTTCGCCTAGCCCATCTCAGCTCCGGCCAGGGAGAGGCAGAGGGATGGGGAGAGAGATGCTGGTTCTGCCCACTGTGGTTTCTGCCACTGACATCGCCCTCACTCCTCACCAAGTTTTCCATCTTCAGGCTGGGAGCGGGAATCAAGCCGTGAGGCTCTGACTACGGAGCTTAAGAGGATTATACAAGGAGGAGAGCCACAGGTCCACTGGCTTCTGTTTCTGGATTAGGAAAAGCTTTCCTGCTTTGCAGTGAAATCCTAAAATGGCTTTGAAATTCTTGGATTCAATATGGCATCTCCACTTATCAGAAGAATTGCTGGTACTTACATCCTTCCAGAATCTTCTACACTATTCCTTTTTGTTTTTTTGTTTGCTTGTTGCTTTGTTTTTTGAGACAAGGTCTCACTGTGTAGTTCAGGTTGGCCTTGAATCACTACGTATCCTGTTTTGGCCTTGAATTTATGGCCATCCTCCTGCCTCAGCCTCCCAAGAGCTGGGATTACAGGCATGCATCACCACACTGGACTTTCTTTTTTTCTTTCTTTCTTTCTTTCTTTCTTTCTTTCTTTCTCTTTCTTTTTCTTTCTTTTACCACATTTATTTTTAGCACAGAAACTTTTTAATCACTAACAAAGTAGAAGCCAACATAACCAAAATTTAAAACTGACATCAAGTACTACCAGTGATGATGCATAGCGTTAACTCAAACTAAATTTGACCCAAGGAAGCAGCAAGTATGCAAACACACTGAAAACCTAATTTGGGATTAGCAATTAGGTCAGTCTCAGCCAATCATGGCAGCCCAGCTTCAACCAATCACAGGTGGCCGACTTTCAAACAACATTCAAATAAGACAAATACCCAGCTGTGTCCAACATAGCTGTCTTTGTACCTCACTTCCACTTTCTGCATGTCATTTTCTTTTCTCTGGCTGTAAGTAAAACATATATGTGAGGAAGGAGGAGAATTCTGATCTATATTTAGTCTAGAAAATGCAAGCCAAGTAAGATAAGCAAAACTAAATTTGATGCAATTTTTGTCTTTTCATAGAAGCAACTGGAATTTCCATACACTGTCGCTAAGACTATTTTGGTTTTTAGTTGTGTTTTCATTTGGATATATGTGTATGTAACTGCTTTTTAATTTAAATTGATTCAGAAAAATGTAACCCTAGTTTAAAAATCTTATTTGTTATATCCCTTCTCCTACAATTCTACTTATGTTCAGTTAATAAAGAATGAAACTTAGCTGGGCATGGTGGCTCACACCTGTAATCCCAGCACTCGGGAGGCTGAAGCAGGAGGATCGTTGTGAGTTTGAGACCAGCCTGGACTACAAAGTGAGCTCAAGGCCAGCCTGAACTTCATGGTGAGACCCTGTCTCAAAAAGACCAAAATAAATAAATAAAATAAAATAAAAAAATAAAAAGAAGCTGTATGCAGTGAAAAATAATAAAAATAGATCCAGCTATTGTCTGGTGTAAGAAGGGGAAAGTATGAATTCCATTAAACTTTACAGGATGTTTGGTTGTACTGTTGGTTAATTTGACATAAAACAGATTAAGAGGGGAAAACCATTTCAATTTTACTCATAACCATTTATACATGAGAGTCCCACAAAAGTATGAGACTCAAAGAAGAGACAGATGGTTGAAATTTAGATAACACACATCCTGGGCAACAGAAAGGAGCAGGCTTTGGGGAGAGTGGTAGAGACACATTACTAGGAGAAGGAAACAGATACGTGGTGGGTCAGTGTTGCCTTAATTGTGCAGATAAGCCTGACTTAAGCAAGCAGGTCTGCTTTGCACTGCGCGATGCCACACCCCCTTTGACATAAGTGTGCAACCACTCACCAGCTCCGAGGCAGCTTTGCTTGCCCTTGGCATGGGGCAGCAGAGGTGAGGAATAAAGGATCTGTCCGATCTTGGGTGAGGATGAGGACTAAGGAGAGAAGGAAGCAACCATAACTCGTGACTGCCGACATTCAGTCCCATGGTCCACTGGAACCCTCATCTCACAGCCTGTGCGCAGCAGAGACCAGGGAGCTAATTATATTTCCCGTCTACCCATGAGAGGGTGACTTGGGTCAGTAACAGTCTGGGGGAGCGGATTGAGGGGCTACTGGATAGAGAGGGTACCTCAAAGACTCACAGGCCCTAAAGCTAGGCAGAGGAAATTGTGACTGGCTGGATTCCAGGACTGCAGATCTTGGAAACAACTCATTCAAAGACACAGGAATTTTTTTTTTTACTCAATCTTTTTAGAATTTTTATTAGTTTTATCTTTTCTTCTTCAGGCTTTTTGGGAGGTTGGGTTTTTTCAATGTTTTCCTTTTTCCTCCCCCTCTATTTAATTTCTTTTTAATTCTTTTTTTCTTTTACCCTTCCCATTATTTTCTTTTCCTTATATTCTAGACTTTGCTCTCTGTGTATCTTTTCTTTTCTTGTTCTTTCTTTTTCTTTCCTGCAACTGTTCTCTAACACTATTAATTTTCTTTTTCTCCTCAATAGATACCATGTCTCACTTTTCTCACTGATTAATTTTTCAAAGTTTTCTATTTTCATTTTCCAGTTCCCTACTTCCTCTACCTTTACTAGTTTGACTACTAAGCTTTATGATTCTCTATGTAGCTAGTCAACTTTATGTTATTGCTAACGAATACTGTTCTATTGTTAGTTTTCCATTTAATAGATATTTACCATAGCGCAATAGCAGGTTAGTATTTTGTTTGACTTAGTGTTCATATGTAATTATAAATGTTTTTTTTATAATTAATAGTGACACATTATAGTTTGTCAATATTCAGTTTGCATTTGGTGCTATAATGGATGCTGATTTTATTGCTACAGCCAAGGAGACGTAGCTGCTGCTATTAACTGGTTTTCTTGGGATGTCAATATTTGGGTTGCCTTGGGTCATTAGTAATACTGTGGCCCATTCCTGGAAAGCTGGGTACTGGGTATAACAAATAGCTATGCTGCAACCTCCTATCCTGAGTGCTCAGAGGTGGCTGGATCCTGCAACAGAGGCAAAGGCCAATATTTAACCACCTCCTACAACACTACTGAAAAACAGACAGTAACTGAAGAAGTCTACACACCAGAAAGAATGTTTTCTATTACATTTAACCCACAAGACTCAACAGAAAAATGAAAAAAAAAAAAAACTGAGGAGAGCAAGCCAAAAAATGCCTCCAAAAATTGCCCAACTGCCTCTGAGCTGATCCAAGGGGCATCAAGGGGAGGAAATCAAAAGGCACAAACTAAATTATGTGAAATTGTATCAAGAAAGATAGCAAAACAGATCAACAAGGCATTTGGCAAGCTTGCAAATGATACAAGCAAACAAACATTGAACCAAATTTAAAAAAAGATCAGCAAGTCTACAGAAGACATTAGTAAAAATCTAGCAGAGCTAAAATAAGATGCAAAAATGAATGACAATAACAATAACAAATAATCAAACAATAACAAATGCTGGCAAGATTGCAGTGGAAAAAATCTCTCTTACATTGTTTTTGGGTATATAAACTGTTACTAATATAACCATTATGAAAATCAGTATGGAGATTTCTTAAGGAACTGAAATTAGACATTTCATATGACCTAGCCATTCCCCTTCTAGGTATTTTCTCCAAAGAGCTTGAGACATTGTACTATAGAGATATATCAGCACAGTTCTTATTAACTAAATTCTGGAAGCAGGCTATATAACCATAAAGAAACTATGGTATTGATCCATAATGGAATACTATTTGTCTGTAAAGAAAGACAAATTTGAGACATTTGTAGGAAAATGGATGCACCTGGAAATGTAATCTTGAGTGAAATAAACCAGACACACTAGCTTAAATACCATACGGTATCTCTCATTTGAGTGAGGTAAAGCACAAATAGACAATAATAAACTATGGATAAAAGTGACAAGGGGATGGACCTCTTGCCATAGGGAAGGAGTCCAAAAAATAGGCAATAAATATAAAGGCAAAGGGTAAAGAGAAAAGGAAATAAGTAGAATAAAGCTATGCCATGTATAGGAACTTAGCAATTTCAGGGAATGTAGACATTTTATGCCACCCCATGATGGATGTGGACTATGTGTATTACAAACAGGTAGCATACTAGTAAAAAAGGCTCCAAATAGACATTCAGGAGATTAAAAATTCCTCCAAAAGTGTTGTTAGAAGAGATCAATGTGAGGACAGTGTCAGAAGTAGAAGACAGAGTTGTTGTCAGTGACCAATTAATTAATGGTGAATACTATGGATTGGGGATTTAGCTCAGCAGCACAGCACCTGCCTGGCAAATGCAAGGTCCTGAGTTTGATTCCCAGTACCAAAGAACAAAAGGATATCATAAAAACAACAAGAAAACATGAAAAATGGGTCTTTCAGTTTGTAGATGACAAAAGAAGACTAATCTAAAATTAATTGGAATTAGGAAAAAATCAGAAGACAGCACAAATGGCATTAAGAAAGTTGTTTATTGAAATAATAGTAGAAAACTTTCCAAATAAGAGAAAGTAATTTAACATACAGATAACAGAGGCATCTGGAAACCCAAATATCCACAATCAGAAAAGAACCTTTCCATGACACATCATTGTCAAAATCCTACAAATACACCACAAGAATAAAATCTTAAAAGTGGTTAGAGAAAGCAGCTGATCACTTATGGAGGTAAAATCGTGTGAATTAGAGTATTTCTCGATGCAAATCTCAAAGGCCTGGAGAGCTTGGAGTGATACATCTTAAGTCATAAAAGAAAGCAATTTCTGACCAAGGATGACATATCCTGCAAAACTATTTCACAAAACTGATGGAAAAATAAGATACCTTCATGATAAAGAGCATCTAAAGAAATCCATGACCACCAAACCAGCACACTATGACATTCTCAAAGATGTACTAGACACAATGAAGCTGACAAAGATAAGAGAGCTAGTAGGATAATTACACCAGGCACCAGGCAGGTCAATCAGTTAAGAAGAAGGGAAAGACAGGGAATTTACAATTGGAAAGTGAAACAACATCAGGAGTAAATCATTCATGACTAACCTGCCATTCATGACTCTCAATGTGAATGGTCTCAATTTCCCAATCAAAAGATGCTGACTTGCAGAATGGATCAAGGTATCCAACGGTATGCTGCATACAAGAAACACATTTAACACAAAGAAGAAACTCATAGGCTAAAACTCAAAGGGTGGAAATAGTATTTAATGCAGCAGGAATCTGAAATAAAGCAGGTTAGGGTTAGGGTTAGAGTGAGATGGTTAGTGTTAGAGGGTTAGGGTTACAGGGTTAGGCTTAAGAAAAAGACCTCTACAGCAATCTGAAAAAGGAAATTGAAGAGGACATCAGAAAATAGAAACACATACCTGGTTTCTGGATAGGCTGCATCAAAATACTCAATGTCGCCACATTTCCAAAATTGATATACAGATTTAATGCAATCCCAATCAAAAAACTAACAGCATTCTTGACATAAGTGGAGGAAACATTCCTAAAATTCATAAAGAAACAGAAGGGACCCAGAATAATAAAAACAATCCCGGGGAACAAGAGCAAAGCAGGTAACATCACAATCCCAAACTTGAAGTTTGAAAACTACAGTGATGAAAAACAACAGCTTGGTCCTGGCACAAAAACAGGCATGAAGAGCAGTGGAGCAGCACCGAGGATGTAGAGGCCACCTCAACAGAAACGGCCCAAAACTACGCCCTGCAGGAAAGATAGTCTGCTTAATAAAGGGTGATGAGGAACTGGCTTCCCACCTGCAAAGGACTGAAACTATACCCATATCTCTCACCATGTACTAAACCAAAATCAAAATGTATCAGTGAACATAATGTTAAAACAGAGACACTTAACCTGCTAAAAGGTAGAATAAGTCAAACGGTTGAAGTCACCAGTGTAGGTAAGGACTTTATGAACAGAACCCTGGATGTACAGGGAGTTAATATCAAGAATTGACAAATTGAATTATGTAAAATTAAAAGGCTTCTGCACAGCAAAAGAAACAACCAATAGAATGAAAAGACAACCTACAGAATGGGAATTTTTTTCAACTATTCCTTAGAGAACTAATATCTAAAATATATTAAACACTCAACAATTAGACCTCCCCAATAAAAGACCCAATCAAAAAATGGGTAAGTGAAATGAATATACCCTTCATATAAGAAGTAAAAATGGCCAATAAATACATGAAGAAATTCTCAACATTGCTGATCACTAAAGAAATGAAAATTTGAGCCATGTGTGGTGGCACACACTTGTAATTGCAGCACATGGGAGGCTGAAGCAGGAGGATTGCTGTGAATTCGAGGCCAGACGAGGATACACAAGGAGACCTTGTCTTAACAAACAGACAATCCAAATTAAAACAATGCCAAGATTTCTTCTTACCCAAAAAAGAATGTCCATTATCAAGAAATCAAATAATAACAAATGCTGGTGAGCCTTCCGGGAAGAGGGAACCCTTCTACATTGTTGGTGAGAATGTAAACTATCGTGATCACTATGAAAATGAGTATACAATTTCTTCAAAAAACTAAAACTACAAATTCCATTTGACTCAGCTATACCCGTTTTGGTCATCTTCCAGAAAAAGTTAAAGACATGATCCTACAGTGATACATGCATACCCATGTTTTTAGCATCACAATTCATAATACCTGAATCTTGGAAACAGCCTATATGTCCATCAACAGATGAGCAGACAAAGAAATCGAGGAACTGACACACAATGGAGTATTACTCTGCCACAAAAAAGATAAACATGAGTCATTTTGGATGTGCCTTGAGACTATAATGTCAGGTGAAAGAAATCAGACACCCAAGCTTAAGTATTTCACGATTTCTCTCATACTGAAAGCTCAAATTATAAATAAATAGAAAAATTAAATATAGATGATTAGCAGTAGGATGATAAAGCCTTTTAAAATGGGAAGGGATCATGAGATGGAGGAAGAGAAGTGAAAGGAGATGAAAAAAGGAATTATGGTGTGTTAGACACCATTACCAGCTCCATGCAGGGAACAGAAACACTATACACTGCAACTATGTACTAATAAAAATAAATAATAAGGGTGCATAAAATTGTACACAGATATATCCTCCAAGTGATGAAGATCGTTTCTGAGCTCCTCTCTTTCTAATATAGATGACTTCAGTAATGAATCATTCCTTAGAATGAAAACTTCTTTCAAAAGAAGGCAGCTTTTCAGAGATTCTTCTAGTCTACAGTTTCTCCAAATAACTGCCTTAAGATCATCAACTGGCTAGAGATGCATATTTGGAATGATACAGCCTAGGCCTCAACACTGGCATACACTGACTGGTGAAGTCAGTATCTTTGAGCACAAACTTCTAGGATTTTCAAAGATAATAGTCAATTTTGCAATTTTGCCCAGGATTTGTTACTGTCCTTTGTCCAAAAATCCTTTTGATCTTTTGCTTGCCTAAGTTATTTCCAGAGGTAACGTTTTAGGAAATCAGGAATGAAACCGTACTTTTCTTTCTTGTTTTTACAGGAGATGTGGTGTTTAGGTCTTGTGGTAGTCAGGGGTTATACGGAGAACAATTAGAGTCAGGACACGGAGTTTATAATATTTTAATGATGGTCACCCAGGCTTCACACAAGAAAATCTGTCCACAATGCTAAAGACATAGAATATTTAGCCAGGGGCCTGAATCCCACCGCAATGTCCCACATGAGTCCAAATGACCCAGAGCTCACGACAATGCCTCCCAAGAGTCCAACTGGAGGTCTAGAGCCCACAAGAAGGACTTATGCCAGTCTCTTTTATGAATCTGTGCTGGGAAGGTCAGTGGCGGAAGCCAGAAAGTCTATGCCAGCAGGGTGAAGGAACTGTGCTGGTAGGTTGAGGCTTCTATGCTGGAGCCAAGAAGTCACACTCGCAACAACTCCAGGGCTGTCCTGAAAAGCACCACAGCCATCCTCAGCGACACGGAGGCCCCGAGCTCCTCCTCCGACAAGCACAGTCAAGTACCTCCTGAAGACCAAACGGCACACGTCTTACCCTCTGGAGCCAGGAAGCAATGCTCAATGTGTGGACCAGAGCTTCTCCAGGAGGACCAACGGCTCAGACAGCAACTCGTAGGAGAACCTACATGAATAGCTTCTCCTTTTCCATGTCTCCATTTATGCTGGCAACTTTCCTCAGGTGGAACATCTATGCTCAGTGCACAGGTATATCCAGCTGGCGTTAAGCTGACCACTAGTTTTCAATCCATAACAGGTCTGCTAAGTGCTATGAAGAATTATGCAAGTATGTTGAACATTGCTTCTGGCATTTGAACTAGGTAATATGGATATGGGCACTGACTCACAAGGCTCTTAATTATGTTGAAATAGAAAAAAAAATCCATGGTTATCATTAGTGTTACTGTTCCTTGTTTTCTATCTAGGCTTAAAGGTTAGTCATGTGATCTGTTTAAGCCAGTGAGGTAAGAGGTCATTAGAAGTTACTGACTAGAAAAAGCTTTAAGGATTCAGTGTAAAATTCACTGCTTGCTTTCTTCCCATTTGCCGTGGTGACCAGAAGTACTTCAAATAGAAGCCCTTTTGTCAGCGGGTCCCCAGCGTGACCATAGTGCTAAACTCAGCTCCCATAATGGGCATGTAGCATGAGCAATAAATGAAGCCTTTCATGTTTTAGGCCACTGGGTTTGCTTTGTTTTTGTTATCGCAGCATAGTCTGGCTCATGCTGAACTTTACAGATGACTTCCAATAATTAGACTCGCCAAGACCAGTTTCATTAACATGCCCGGAATAACGGGCTTTGCACACCAGAGAGCACAGTCATTCCCAAGAAACAAGTGAACTGGGGAGACACCTGATAATTCTGGGGCATGGAGGGGGAAAAATACTTTAGTGTTCTGCCATTCTTTCTCCAACTCTTGAGCACGATTGAAACAATGGGTCAATGATTCACTGTGTGAATTGTGTCCAGAGAATAACTAAACCATTACATTTTAGATCAAGGTCCAATAACCTGAAGGATTCTCCACGTCTGAGGGCTTTTAGGATTTAGTGGAATTTCCTTGTTGTTTTTTCTGAGATCCCCTGAGTACTTCCCACTGTCCATGATAAATCAGTGGTGCTGATGTGCTGGAAACGTAGCTGTTTAGCAATAGATGAGGATGCTTTTGTATATATTTACAGCTATGATCTATCTTCTGTAACTCTTCCATTCTGATGTATTATATTTAAGAACCTAAAGACTAAAGAAGTTAAATGACCAGATAAGAGCTACACAGCAAGTAAGTTGCAGCATTTGTCTTGGAATCCAAACCCCATGTCACTATTCAAGACTTTTAGACTGTATGTTTGCTTAAAATTAGAATAAGTAGGGTGGATCATTCTTGAAATTGAGTTTGGTTCTTAAATACCTTCTGCAAGTAATCCCCAAGTAGATCTTGAGGCTGTTTGCTCCAGTGTGTGGTCAGTGCACTTAGCTAAAGGAGAGAAACTAGTCCGTGGAAAGAAAAACTAGATTGGGGTTGTAGAGAAAAGTGGATTAGAGGAGGAACAGCCACGTGCCCAAGGTGACTGCATTCAGAACCTAGAAGAGTTGTGCTTCAGTTGCTCATATAGACCCAAATTCATGGTGAAGCCAGAGATTTGCTGCTCTTATCTCAGCCACCACTGGTTATCACAGAAGAGAGAAACCAAGCCGGAAGGGAGAGCAAGATGAGGTCAGGAACTTCCCCACACTTTGGAAGCATGAGGTCAGGTCCCAGGTTCCCAGAGGACTGCTGTAAAGGACCAGCGGCTTACAGCTACTGACCGGGCTACAAAGGAAACTGGCCGATTTCCCTTCTCTGTGAGTCTTTGGGTCATAGCTGTCTAAGAAAGGGAGAGAAAGGGGGACTAGATCCCTGAGGGCATCTCTGAGGGCAGTGTAGGGAGTCTTCTCCCCTCATGGTCTCTGCTTTTCCAATTTCCCTGTGGGTTTGGTCTCAGTGGAATTCCAGGTCCCTTTATTCCCTACATTTGCTCTGAGGGAGAAATGGTCAGCAATCGCCCAAGGGAAAATGGCTGCAAGAGCCTGGTACCTACAATCGTTTATCCCATTGGAATAGCTCCCGCTGGAAAATTGTAAGCTACCCTGACACCGGCAGGTTGCATTTGTGTTTGTGTCTATTTTTTATTCAACTCAATTCAAAAAGAAACAATTTCAGTGATTGTTTTGTTTCACTTATGAAATTACTTATTTATGTGATTTTGCCTCACAAATGCTATTTTTATGGGCTAGGGGTTAAAAATCAGAGTGTGTTCTCCCTGCCTTCTTCTGCTGGGACTGGACAGAAGGAGTGTTCACTTGGTTTGTCTTTACTGTTGGATTATGCAAGTATGTTGAACATTTCTTCTGGCATTTGAACCAGGTAATATGGACATCTATGGGCTGTTGGATTGCTTTTATTCTTTGAGCTTGCCAGGAGGGGCTCTGTGGCATCTGGGAAGCGCAGAAAACGTTAGATGAAAACAGGAAACCTCCCCGGCTGTGAGTGGTCACCTGGTTTCCTGCCTAGTCTCTCTGTCACACTTATCTCCGGAAAGCTTTGGCATAATATCTGTCACTCTAACCACAAATTCCTCAGCTTCACCCAAGGAAAGTGACTGTCTGAGGTGTGCCAAGCTGGCATGGTGACCTCCTTCACAATCCTGAGCTTCCCAAACAAAGTTTACAACCTCAGCCTTGCTCAAAATGGGCTAGATTGAAACCAAGAGAACAAAACCACTACCTGTAATAAAAAGGAATTTTATATAGTTCCTTTCCATAGGTAGCTCAAGAGAGAAGGGCAGGCCTCATGAAACAGGGGGAAGGTATGGTCATCAGAGGGGACCGTGTCTCCGAGGACAATGACAGCGGTTCTGGGGGACACAGCAGCCGATGTATTTTTTAAGAACACTGCTGGCTGTCTCTCAGTGAGAGCTGATTTCTGTCCTGTGTTTTTCCTTCCCTTACCACTGTCCATTATACAGTTTTAAAATACAATTCTACTGCACTCATCTCTGCCTTTATGATTGACATGCCAAGGCAGTTGATTAAGTAGATTAACATTTGAGTTAATATTGAATGAAAGGCAGTGTATATCAAACCTGCCACTGTAAGGTGAGAGTTTGAAGATTCATTAGGTGCAGAACATTTGAGTTATAGGTGGCTGGGAGAAAATTAAGTCACCCCACCCCTTCCTCACTTACCTCCTGCCTTGGAAGACTCCTCACATATGTGAGGGGTAGCATAAAGGAATTTAAGTTCTGGTTGTCTCTTGATGTTCAACAGGATTGTTCCTCTACTGAATCACTATTTGTTTCAATTTTTAAAAGAAAAGTGGGATACACATGAAAGTAGCACAATGGAAAGTAAACACTATTGGCCACACTTGGTAACAAAAATCATTTAATAGGAGTGTATTTTTGGTAACTCATTTTCCACGTGTATGTGTGTTTCCAGCTCACCTTTATGTTTTGCAGGACTTCAACTGAATTAGATCTTAGAGAATTTTGGCTTCTAACTTTTTATCTGTGTTATCTTTGTTAGTCAAAGAAGCAAATCTAGTGAGGTTCCTGAACAACCCATTTTACTTAGAAGTCTGTGAGGTGAATAATCAATATGTCTGAGCTGGTTAATCTCAGCCAAAGGACTCAGGTGTAGGCTTTGAAATGAATGTGACCCCACAAATCATGAACAGAAACTGAAAACAGGTTGGAGAGGGATCCTAGAGATGCAGGGGCTGGGCAGGTAAGGATGAGAATCTGCAGAGCACAGTCACTACGGATGAAGGCTTTGTCATCTGGTAGGTTTTGATTCACATCCTAGCTCTTATGTATCGCATTCTCATGTTGTTTCACCTCTTGGAGTTCCAGTTTTCTCACCTATAAAGAGAAGTGATAGTCCAGGTTGGTCTTGAGATTGTCATGAAACACAATGGCACAATCACTGCCACAGGAAAAGCACTCAACAAATAGCAACTGTCATTTTATTATTGCCATACGCGTATTATTATCATTTAATTCACACCCTTCATTCCAAGGTGAGAAAATCGCACCCATGTGACTTGATGGAGACCACATAATTAATAGTCAACCTCTGGAGTTAAGTATCCCAACTCAGACTCCAGCTTTCACTCAATTACTTTGAGAAATTTCTCACAGCTCTTGCCAAGCTGTGGTTCAGGTCTGTCTTGCACGACTGCACGGCTTACCCGGAGGAAAGATGATGCAGATGGACGTGGCCAATGGGTCCATAGAGCAGTGGCTGAATGGGACATGCTGTGTGGTGAGCTCACCACGAGGCCTTCCTGCCTTTCCTACTCTGCCCTTCCCTTCGAAACCAAACACTCTCAGCTGGAAACTATGCATCGTCTTCAAACATGATGTCCCATCACTGTTCCAACCCTACCTATGGCTCGAATGGCTGTTTGTGTACCTTAGACCTTTACCTAGCATTTTCTAATGAAGGAGGCCAGTGTGATGTAGTGGAAAGAACTGTGAGGTGAGAATTGAGAAATGTGGTTTCTAGTTCTAGCGAAGACACTTTCACCCAAGAGGTACTCGGAGGTGACTTAGCCTTCACAGGCTATAGTTCATTTCTCTAAAAATGAAGGGGTTGGATTGAGAACTCTCTTTTAAAGATTAATTTTGCTATCTCTAACAAGGAATAAGTGAAGATCTGCTAAAGGATCAATGTAGATCCATTTAAGTGGCTATTTGCTCTTTTATGAGAATGGAGCAGTGAATTTTTCACACAAATAGAAATTTGTGGGTTGGGATGAATTTAAAAATTCTATTAAATATATCCTTTTTACCAACCTTGAAAAACATAACAGGCATAAAAGACATATTTCTGGTTTATCTTTGAGGAGCAACTAACTGCCTGCATAAAATGGAGATGCCAGCCTTTTTCTTTAGCACAGGTTTCTCAATCTTAACATTATTGACATTTTTGGCAAAAGTATTCCTTATTGTGGATGCTGTTCTGTGCATTGTAGGGTATTTCACATCCTTCCTGTCCCATTAGATAGTAGGTCACCCTTCCATCTCTTGTGACATGCAAAAGTGTCCCCAGACATTGCCAAATGTCCTGGGGTGACTGGGAGGATAAACATACCTCCCCTGAGTAAGAACCACCATTTCTGGCATTTGTATATGATGTTTCGTTTCAGTGGAATGCTTCTCTCCTAATCAATGTATTTTTTCGCTGTCTGAGGGTAGGATAGGTAGTTTGGAGTAAACAAACTCCATACGTCATCAGCTTCATGAGACAAATTTGTTTCTTATTCCAGGGAGCTGTTCTCCATGTGGTGTCCGAGTGGCTCAGGCTGCTTCCTTTTGGGTTCCATAGTCACAACCATGACTGTGGAGATGATACCAGGACAATGCATGCAAGTCTCACCCCCACCCCACGTATCCACAGGCTCACAAGTGACTCACCTCCATGTGTCCACAGATGGTGATGAGATCTACTCTCATGGTTCTTTCCAACTGCAAGGGGCTGGGGAACAGCCGAGAACACATAGATGACTTGGCAAACATTGTTTTATCAACCACACCAAAGATTTACGACTTGGAGAGTTGGCTGCATATGGTGCAAGCCCTGAGGGAATTTTCCATTTATCTGTCATCTTTCACCTTGGGAAAGGCTACTAACAACTAGAACAGAGAATGTTCTCAAATTCTCCCTTGTGCTTTGTTTTTGTTTGTTTTTATTGAAGAGGTACTAATTTGAATCATCATGGTGATATGTTAGTTGCTCAACAGTTTTTTTTTATGTTCCGCTCCACCCTTATTTCTTCAAATCAGTTTTCATAGAAGTTCAGAATATAAAGCAATCAAAAAATGTGCTGTGGTGATTAATGGGGGAATAAGTACTTTGCCCTCCTAAACCTGCACTTAGTTCCTAGAGGAAGCACAGAGTACACTTCCGGACTGGTGACCTACAATTTCTCTTTTCCTTTCTTCTTTCTTTTTCTTTTAAGATAGGATCTCGCTGTGCAGTCCAGGGTGTCCTATTCAAAATACTTGTTTTGAATGAATCTAACTCATGGCTGAGTTGTAACAAACAGCTCTTAAGCCACTTGGAGAAAGGTGATGGGAGACATACACAAGTATCCCTTCCTGTACAGACCTGGAGAGATCTCCTTTCTGTATGCCCCCACCAGGAAAGCTCCAAATAACCTGGTAGTCACTTTTGGCCACCACGACTGAAAATTTTGTTTTATGTCTCACACTTTACTGTACCTATCTCCACCTGTATGGTATTTCTTATTTCTCAGTGTATCTCTGGCTCTAAGAATGAACTAATCAATTGACAGCATCTCTTTGCTAGGCATCAGCATACCGATGGATGCCCTGAGAAACTCAGATTCTCTTTCCGTTTCTGGAGAGAACAAGAGAGGTGTTTGGAGGCCATAGGAAAGCATTTCTTTCTCAGATTTTCAGATATGTTTGTTGACTTGGCTTTACTAGATTTTCTGGGTTCTGGGTTCAATGTGTACTTATGATTATTCCTTTTTAAGAAGGCACTAGCAACCATGTCTTTTGGTATCACTAGTTAAAAAACCTCATGTCATCTGTTTGCTATTAAACAGCTTTTGCTGTGTGTGGTGGAATGCATCTGTAATCCCAGCACTTGGAAGCTGAGGCAGGAGGATTGTCATGAGTTCAAGACCAGCATGAGCTACATAGTGAGTTAAAGGCCAGCCTGAACTACATGGTAAGACCCTGTCTCAAAAACAAAAGCAAAAACAAAAAGAAAAAAAAAAACTAAAAAAAGGAGGGTAGCTTCTTTTCATTGATATGAAGCAAAAGCATCTTAGAATTGGACAAGAAAAAAATTGTGCACCTGTGTGGAGGTAACACATTATTATCATTGAAGGGTACAAATTTGGTGCCAGGTGGCTTTGGTTCAAAACATTGATCTTATAAATTGCTTAAATTTTGAACACATTACTCAATTCCATGGTCTCTATTGTTCTATCTATAAAAGGATAATAATAATAATAGTAATAACAATAATGGTACCTACTTTGTGTCATTGAGTCAATAATAACATTTAAAAATAGTTGAATGTATAAAGTGTTAAAAGACTATGTGGCAGTTATTATGTGTCTCCCACAGTTTTGCTGTACAAAGTGAATATGCTAAAACCTCAGGAATCCTTGACAAAAAGAACCAATGATGATTCTATAAAGATAACAGACACCTGCCAGAAAAATCTTACTATAGCAGCTGATTAGCCACTAATGCATAGGTCAGGTTGTGTGCTAACTTCAGCATTTAATAGACATTTGGTACTTGGAACTGCATTACAAATAAAAGCCTCCGAAATAAAAGAACTGCAAATTTTTGTAAGAATTATCAGTGAATGCTAAAAAAATAAATAGGTTAAAGCTCAATAAGAAATAAAGCAAGTGTAGCTCCAAAGTACCTCCCTAGATCTTATAATATTGATAACAAAGGAAGCATGGGAATTTATAAGCTGAGAAGCCCTGGTAGACACCATGACAACTAAATGATCAAAGCTGACATCGTTGAAAATGGAACAGACTGCTATATAGCTCTGGCTGCCATGTCATGAGGGCCCATCACTTGTGTAGTGCTCCTGACAAACTTCCAGCCACTGTCCTAACCTCCAGCTGCTGTCCTAACCTCCAACCACTATCCTAACCTCCAGACACTGTCCTAATCTCCAGCCACTGTCCTAACCTCCATCCACTGTCGTAACTTCCAGACACTGTCCTAATCTCCAGCCACTATCCTAACCTCCAGACACAGTCCTAACCTCCAGCCACTGTCCTAACCTCCAGAAGCTGTCCTAACTGCCAGATGCTTTCCTAACCTCCAACCACTGTCCTAACTTCCAGGCACTGTCCTAACTTCCAGACACTGTCCTAACCTCCAGCCACTGTCCTAACCTCCAGCAGCTGTCCTAACCTCCAGTTGCTGTCCTAATCTCCAGCCACTGTCCTAACCTCCAGACACTGTCCTAACCTCCAGACGTCCTAACCTCCAGCCACTGTCCTAACCTCCAGACACTGTCCTAACTGCCAGATGCTTTCCTAACCTCCAACCACTGTCCTAACTTCCAGACACTGTCCTAACTTCCAGACATTGTCCTAACCTCCAGCCACTGTCCTAACCTCCAGACGCTGTCCTAAGCTGTCCTAACTGACAGATGCTTTCCTAACCTCCAACCACTATCCTAACCTCCAGATGCTGTCCTAACCTCCAGCCACTGTCCTAACCTCAATATCATTCAGACAAAGAAGAGTTGAGGAACTCTTTCTAAGCAGGGTCTTAAAAGTCACTAAAGTGACATGATAATTAAATGCCATAGATGATCCTGAACTGGCGTAACGGGCTTCCTGAGCAAACTATTGCTCACCAATATGACTGGGAGAACTGGGAGAACCCAGGTTAAAGGATGATTTAAGACTGCACTCACTTTCTATTCTTGTAGTGCTGGATGGTTTGATCTCAGATGTTTCAAATGCTCAGTGTCTATTTAAGGGCATCTATGTAGCATAAATTCCTGCTTAATCTCCCTAGCTCCTTCATTTTTTAACACTAACTTCCTAAAATAAATAGTTCCCTTCCATGTCATTTAAAAATTTCACTGAGAAAGCAATTTCACTAAGAAACTTCCAGCAATTGTGATGTCTATACTATTGTTTTTTCTCCCTCAAGATTCCCAAGATACCATGGTCAACTAAAAATAAATTGGTTTAAGGACTTCTGTGACAAAAAAAAGATTCCCAAGATTGTTTGAGCTACTTGGAATCTTCTGTAATTCAACATGAATTTTAGAAATACTTTCTCTGTTTTTGTGAAACATGCTATTGAATTTTTAATCAGAACTCTGATCAATGTGTATGTAATTTTGTCGAGCATGGACCTTTTACAACATTAATTCTTCTCAGTCTAAGAACACAGTATGCCTGTGCCTTTGTCAGTTTTTCCATCATTTTTCATACCCTTCCCTGGATAGATCTTTCTTTTTCTTGGTTGAATTTTTTCTTATTATGTTATTCTTAAATCCTATCATAAATAGAATTGTTCCCTTGATTTTGATTTCAGAAATATTATTATTATTATAATAAAATGTAAATGATTTTGTACATTGATTTGTATCTGTTATTTTACTGGATTTGTTATCTCAAGTAGATTTAGATCTTTTTGGTTGAATCTAGCATTTTATACTTCAGGATCATGTCATCTGCAAACAATAATAACCTTATTCTTTCTAATTTTGATCCTTTATATTTTTTGTCTTTTCTGGTTGCTCTTGCTAGTATTTTTTTTTTTTTTGTCTTTTCAAGACAGGATTTCACTATGCAGTTCAGGCTGGCCTTGAACTCACAGCAATGAGTGTGCCACAATGCCCAGCCTTCTTGGTAGTGCCTCTAACACTGTTGAAGTAACATGAAAGTGTATCCTTGTCTTGTTTCAGATTTTAAATAAAAAGCTGTTCCTCCATTGACTATGATGTTAGCTGTCAGTGTTTAGTAAGTTATCTTCAATGTGTTGAGGATATTTCTTTTAAATTTATTTTACTGAGATTTTTCATCATGAAATGATGCTGAACTTTGTTAAATGAATTTCTGCATCTATTAATGCAGTCTGCTTTTTAAATCTTTCATTCTATTGATTGAAGCAACACTGGCTTATTTGTATGTGTTAAATCAAAGTAATATTTCAGGGATAAGTCTCATTTGATCATCATGGGTAGTTTTCTTGGTACACCATAAAATATTGCTTACTAGCATTGTATGGAAGACTTTTGCTTCAGCATCCATCAGAGATACTGGGCAGTGGTCTTCATTCTCTGTGGAATGTTGTCTGGCTTTGGTATTGGAGTGATGCTGGCCTTATGTGGTACATGCTTGTAATCTTAGTGACTGGGAGGTGGAAGCATTAAATCATGAGTGTGAGGCCAGCCTGGGCTATCCAGGGAGTGTCAGGTCAGTCTCCACTAAAGAGCAAGACCCTGTCAGAAAAAAGTTAGGAAGCATCACTTTAATTGGACTGGTATTAATTTTTCAACTATTTTGTAATATTCAGTCATGAAGATACCTGGTCCCAGGTTTTTCTTTATTGGCTGGTATTTGATACTACTTCAATTTCTTTATATTTTTGGTCCATTCAGGTTCATTTCATCTGGATGCTGTTTTGGGAAATCCACACATTTATGATCAATGATTTTTGCCAAGAATACATGATGGGGAAAAGACCATCACTATTAATTGTGCTGGGAAAACTGGGTATTTGCATGTAAAAAATGAAATGAAACATTTGTCTTACACTATATGTATATCAAATGAACTAAATCTAAGATCTGAAACCATAAAATTACTATGAGAAAACATAAAAAGTGTCTTGATACTGGCCTTAGTAGTAATTTTTTTCATGTAACAACTGAACTTTGGACATTAGAAGCAAAAAATAAACATGTGAACACTACAATAAACTAAAAAGCTCCTGAACAGCAGAGGAAATAATCAACAAAATGAAAGGGCAGAGTACAGATTGGGAGAAAATATTTACAGACCATGTATTTGGTGAAGCATTAATATCCCAACTGCATAAATGACTCAACTCAGTAGAAAAAAATGGGCAAAGAACTTGAATAGACATTTCTCAAAAGAAGACTTAAAAATAGTGAAAAGACATATGAGAAATTGCTCACTATCACTAACTACCAGGAAGATGAAAATCAAAACCACAGTGAGATAAAACCTCATTTCAGTAAGAAGGCTGTTATCAAAAAGACAAAAGATAAGGATTGCTGAGGATATGGAAAAAAGGGAACTCTTGCACACCCCTGGTGGAAATATAAATTAGTAAAAGCCATTGTAAAAAAGACTATGGAGATTCTTCAAAAAATTCAAAATAGAATTACCATACGGTCCAGTATTCCCTCTATTGGGTATATAGATCCAAAGAAAATGAAATCAGCATGTCAAAGAGATACCTGCTTTTCCACGTTCCCGGCAGCATTATCCACAATGCACAAGAAATGGAACCAACCTAAGTGTCTATCAGCGAATAAAAGGATGTAAAATTGTACATGTACACATGTAGATATTATTCATGCTGAAATAAGGAGATTCTGCGATTTGCAACAACATGGATGAACCCAGAAGACAAGTGGAATGGGCCAGATGTATAAAGGAAAATATTTCATGATCTCACTTTTACGTGGAATATAAACAAGTAAAATATGTGACTACCAGGGGCAACAAGGAGTAGGAAATGCAGAAAACTTGGACAAAAGATTCAGACTTGCAGTAATATGGATCAGTGAGTTAGAGATCTAATGTGAAGCATAAGAATTATAATCAATAATATTGCATTATGTAGTGAATGTTTGCTAAGAGAATGAACTTGTGCACGCTTATCAAACAAAAAAGGTACTGTCGTGGGAGATGAAGACTAGGTTTATGGTTTAATAATAAGCATTTCATTATGAATATATGAAAACAGCAGGCTGTACATAAAATAAAATCATTTCCAATAAATAATCCCAAGCCTCCAGGGCATTGATGAACTTGGCTGGATTTAGGTATCACTATTTTCTCTTGCTTTATTCATTTTGAACCTGTAAGTTCACTTCTCAAAAATGTACACAAATAATTATCTTCATGGCTATTATTCCCCCTGCCTCTGACTGACCCCTCTCTTCCCCTGCAACATTTTAAGTTTCTTGACCCATTGAACACTTGCAGTCAAGAGTAACATTTTCCTCCGGATACCCTGGGTTTACCATCATCCACTGGAATGACAATGTTCCACTTTACTGTTGAAGTACAGGCCAGGAGTGTCTGAACTCACAGACTTTGCCCGGGTCCAATCTGAGTAAACATCTCCACGTAAGTAAATTACCTGTTTACTTCAATATCTAGTTAAACAAAACTCACAGGGCTCCCTGTCCCGTCTACTTCAGCTAGCACAACACGAAGATTCCTCAAACTATCAGGATTTGAGCTGAGGAAATCTCACTCAATGTTGCTGTTAAAAGGAGGGTGATTATTTTGGTTTCCCTATGAAAGATGAAACTAATCTTTTAATACCAACCTCCACGACACTTCGTCAAGTCTTTTGCCCAGCTCAGTGCCAACCTTTCTCTTCAGCATAGTTTAGCGATAAGCACTTAATAATGAAATGCATTTGCATCCAGTAGGAAAGAAGAGTCGCACTGCTGGCACTATGACCTTGGCCAGACTCCGCTAAGTGCCTAATCGTGCACACTTCATGGACTCGGCCTTGCATTATGCCTGATTAACTGGTGTTCTGTTTACCCCTCACTTGCTGAGGGGACGTAGTGTTAGATTAGCTTAGCTACCCAGCCAGGCAGCAAGTCAGTATGAGGCTGAGAAAAGCTACATTGTCTTTCCAGGGAATGACCCCAGCTTGGAGGCATTTTACCAACAAATGTGCAGGGATGTTTGAAAAAAAAAAACAAAACCCTCCTTAGCGCTCATCCTCAACCACTTCCTCCTTTTCTCTTAAACACCTCTTCCCTACCACAAGTTTAGCTGGCAAATGCCTTGCACAATCTGAAACAGTTTAGCTTCATTGTGCTGGATGATGTCAGCAGGCTGATATGCAGGTTGTGCTGATAGTGGGTTCTAGTTTTCCTTTTTGGGATTGTTGATAGCTATGGATGTGAATAGAGCATGAATAAAGTCCTTATGTATTTTAATCTCAAGGATACTACTTTTTTCTTTTTCTGATGTTATCTAATCTATAATTCTAATCGTAGATCCCATTTCTTTGTCCATCTGACATAGTTTAGAACATCTATTCAATACCATGTGCTGTAATGATTAGAGCTCACTGGTAGAAAAAGTTTACAGAAATGCAAAAAAAAAAAAAAATAAGAGTGACACATGCTGCCATCAAGACTAGGAGACCCACGTGAGTTCTACTTGTATCTCCATTATATTCTTCAACTTCTTGATGTGATACATCTCCTTGTTAATACTTAATTCCCATAGATAAGTAATTTCCCATGTATTATCTACTGACATCTTTCAAATGGCCAAATTTATCTCTCCTAGAGATAAATTTTCAACCTTCACTAAGTTCTCATCCTTCTTAATCATAACCCTTAATTTGCCAAAATATATGCTCCTGTGGCAACTTGCCCTCTTTTTTTGTAGGAATTTAAATTTTGTGCCATTTAAAAAGCTCATTTATGGTTCTGTGTTCTGTCTCCTGGATTGGACTGTGCATTCTTTCAGGGGTGAAACACATCTTGTACTTCTGGAAATACTATCTGGGAATAAATAACTGTTCTAGACATCAAGGGACTTGGGTTCTAGTCTTAAATCTACACTAGCTGATTTTGTGACTATAAGGCAGAAAGTTAGCATCTTGTGTTCCTAGTGCAAAGATACTTTTCACAGTCCCTTTAATTTTAAGTTCAGAAAATGTATTGCAGAGCACAATACTTCAGTGCCTAATGAAGTACTTTCAATGTAGCTGATACTGAGCGTCTCTGCACTTACACATTATTATCATTGTTAGGTACATGCAGATGTGATTGATGTCAGCTAAGTCATGATTTTTCAAAAGAAACTTAACATGTGGGAATGTACTCCTTGCCAAGGATTTTATGGGCTAGCAGCATTGTTTCTCCTTCAGATGATGAGCATAGAGGAATGAATCCCAGACTCGCTTTGTACCTAGCTGTGTGACCCTGGATAAGTTATTTCATACCTCTGGTCTTCAGCTACTTCACATATATTAAAAAATAAACTTGTGAAAGATGCTTCTTATTTGTTAAGAGTAAAGATGAACTTTAGCTACTGCATTTAGCTGATGTGAGAAATAAAAGATACATAGGCTATAAATGGAGTTTTATATTGTTTGTCTCTTAAATTGAAGCTCAGGATCATTTAATTAAGGAAACCATGAGAGAAGTTTGGAGAGGAAATTCTGAGTTTTCCAGATGAAATTATTTTAAGGCAAGCTGGCCGTCTTGACTTTCTTTGGGTGGGCTTATCAGTACCATGTAGTGGCATCACTGCTTTATAGGGTAGACTGGTACAGGGGAAGGCAGGAAAATCTAATCAGAAAGAAAATCTTCATGGTAAGTTAATGGGCAAAAACAATGGAAATAAGGGCTGTGTATACATTCACACGAAGAATGGAATATTTAAAAATGCAGTGCTATTGCATTAGTGCTCTGTTCCTTTAGTGAACCGCATTCCAATTTCATAGCTTGTTATCCTCCTGAGATGTTTTACTTTCTGCCATTCTATGTCCTTATTCCCAAGCAATCCCAACCAAACAGGTCAATTTATCTGGAATTAATCTGCAACTTGTTTCAAAAGTAATGTAATTTATTACTGGATTGTCAGCCTTTTTCATGTATGTGGTGGCAATTTTCACTAGGAAAGATCCACTATTAGAACAGCTTCCGTCACATTAGAATCCAGTGGTCACTGTTACTAGCCCTGAGAGACAATACTTGGCACTGAATTACCCAGAAGGGCTCCTCTAAGTATTTGGTGTCCCAAAATCATCAAGCTACAGTTTTAGGAAATAACCAGGCATCCTCCAAATAATACAGAGGCCACATTCCAGGGGTAATAATAATAAATGTTTAAAAATATATATATATCTAAGGACAAAACTACCCTTTGGGCTTTTCCCCTGGAAACATTAGAAGTAATGACTAAATTAAAACAACAATATTACAAACACGTCCAACTCTGGAGATGTCATTTTAACCACAGCACATTGAAGAGAACCTGCAGACCTTAGCTAAAAGCATTCTCTCTGAGTGACACACTTGTTCCTTCCATTAATAGCAGCAGCTCACACAGAGCCCTGAATCCCTGAATTTGTTTTACTGAAGAATGCCTGGGACTACACAGTTTCCTATCTCTGTAAATTGCCAGCAGATTACCTTCAAAAGACAGGAGAGCTTAATTAAGATAAAATGGCATGCTTTTTCATAACTCCACTCTGGCCTTTCTTCTATCTGTGACTGTTCTTCTATTGTTGCTTCTCAATGACTCTCCTTTTGTTATACCTTTTGAGCGACTTGACTTCTGACCTTTCTTAATTAAATCCATCAAATATGCCCTGGTACCATGGCATTTCAGGTGACAAAGAAAGCCAAACATAATTTAATCACAGAATCTATCTTCCTGATACTCCTTCCAGCCTGTGTCTGGACTGTGAAAAGAAGCAGTAGCCAATAAACGTGAGACACAGTGACACGTGGATAACTGGACCATCAAGAACAGGATTTACTCAGCCTCCTTTACGAGTTTTCTTTGGGACTAACGTTAGGGTGCCATGGAAGGGCTCTGACTATACTTGTTTCAGGCTTTGTGCCTCTGTCACAAAGTGGGAAGTGGAATGAGGAGCACGCTCGCAGAAAGGGAGAGTCATCACTGGGATAACCAGCAACTGCAACGTGGTCCAAGATAGGTGGCCTTTGAGGCTGTCCTCTACGTCACTGCTTAGCATTCTTTATGTTACGCTGGTGGAAATCTGGGCAACATTCAAATGACTCTGGGTGATAGCTGAAAATTGGGCCTCAGAGCTGAGTTTAGTTAGAGAAGATCTGACGGATGGGCTCTGAAAAGAGGAGTTCTAACAGTCTTAGAGTTTGTTAATTTAGCTTTAGTTGACTTAGCTTTTTTTTTGTTTTCACCAATAGTGAGAAAAATGTCTTGTGTAAGACATTTCATGGGTGCTTTTCATTTTGTTGGAAAACTAAAAGTATAAGTTGATCTTTGGTCTAGTTATAAACCTATCATGAATCTGTCATCCACGAATTAATTTCTTTTTGGCTTCTGACTAAACTCAGGGTGTTATCAATAAAGTACCATTTTAAGTAACTTGCTTTGTGATCTATGGTATGTGATGTCTATAAACTGGATATGCTTGTTAACCACAGGGAATTTTTTCCTATTACCCTTAAATGGACTTTGTTAAATGTTGAGAGTAGCATTTATGATTTTAGACTCTTTGCTACATTCTTTAAAGCCTTTGTCTTTCCCAACTGTAGAGTATTATTGCTTCGCCTGTTTTTATAAAGAAGCTCCTTGTGTGGTTTAACAGGTCTTCTCTGGTTGTCTTCAGACCAGTTCTTTGTTCTCTTGAGCCATAATGACCAAATGATATACCAGCACCAGGTGTGGTAGACCACGTTTCCATAGATGCGATCTGTAAAGTTTTCTGCTGTTTCCAGCAGTCTTTTAGAGGCTCCTCAAGATTCTGTAGACTTCTGAGCCACAAGAGCACACTGCACTGATTTCTTCAAGACTGCAGAATGATTCCTTCCTGAGTCACAACTGTTCGGAGTATTTGGAGAGTAAAGTACACATCTACCCTTTGTTTATCTAGCCTCTGTTGCTACCGAAACATTTGGTAATTACTAGGGATCTTTGAAACAGTGTAGGAAAAACCTCAGCCTATTGATCCCAGATTGATTTTCTCCTATTTAACGTTCCCACTTTAATTGAGTCACTATTCCCATTGCTAGAATTTAGTCTTCTGAAAGAGCGAGGTTTCACAGTGGGAAACGCTTCGTAGGATGGCTGGCGAATTGGCATTTTCTTCACATTAGTATGTCAGATGTGCTTTTCCCCGTGGCTGTTTTGTACTCGGTGTGCAACATTTCCGGAAAACATATAAACATACGAACACAAACACTGCAGGTTTTATGTTCCAGCAAAGCAGATAGAAATAAGAGGCAACAAACGTGGAGTTTTTTCATAGGAAGTCTGATCAAGGCAACTTTTGTTTTATCTCCGAGTTCCAGCATCATCCCGCCTAAGTCCAAGATGCTCATGTTACTGATGCTGTGACATTAATAGCATGATCCCTGTAGGGGTATTTGGAGTTCTCTGGAAAGAAGAGATTGTTTGGGTTTAATTGATGATCATATCAAAAGAATGGGTCAAAGGCAGTTGATATATCAGCTATCTCGTACTAAGGACAGACACCTGGACTGAGTAAAATTAGAATCTGGCTCCACCACATGGTCGGTGATCTTGGGTGATTGCGTTGAAATTCTCCCATTTTATATTAGTTTTACTGAGGTAGGATTAGATAAAAATTGTGCATATTTAAGGGGTACCAAGAGACATTTTGCTATACACATACACTGTGAAATTCATAGAATCAAGTTAGCTAACATATCATCACCTCACCTAGTTACCACTTCGTGTGTGGAGGGACAGTGAGGATACCTGAGATCTATTCCCTCAGCAAATTTCAAGTACCCCTTACTACTAACCACAGTCACCACACTGCAGAACCCTAGAACTTGTTCCTCTTGTTACTGAAAATTTGTAACTTTGACCAACGACCCCTCTTTCCCTTCATCTCCAGCCCCCTTGGAACTTTCATATGACTTGTTACCATGAGTTCAACTTTCTTTTAGGTTCCACACATTGGTGAGCTCACGTAGTCTCATCTTTCTGCATCTGGTTAGTTACTTACACAGTGTCCTCTAGGTTCACCCATACAATTTCCTTCCTTTTTAAGGCAGAATAGTATTCCACTGGGCACATATACTACATTTTTTTCTATTCATATTTGGGTGACCACTTAGGTTGTTTCCATATCTTGGTTACTGTGTTTACTGCTACAGTGAATATAGCTGTACATTTATCTCTTTGGGATAATGATTTTATTTCTTTTGGCTATATATCTGGGTGTGGGATTGATAGATTATGTGGTAATTATATTCTTTATTTTCAAAAATGTACTTATTTTTAATGGACAAATGTGTATAGTTACAGTGCAAAACCTAATGTTTCGATCTATGCACACATTGTGGAATCAATATATAATACCACATACTTCTATTTTTGCACATTGAGAACACTTAGAGTCTTTGTTACCAGTTTTCAGGTACACCTTAGATTGTCCTCAGCTGCAGTCACCATCATACGCTAGATTCTTGCGCTCGTCCCTTATGTGTAACTGAAAGCTTGTACTCTCTGCCCAGCTCAGCACTTCACTTTCCAGCCTCTGGTAACCAGTGTCCATACCGCACTCTGCTTCTGTGTGTCCAGTGTTTTAAGATTTCACAGGTAAGGGAGAACTATCTTTCTTTGTGTGGCTTATTTCACTTGGTATAAAGTCCTCCAGCTTCATCCGCATTCTAAGATGACAGAATTTCTGCCAGTTCCTTATCTTACTTCTCCTTCTTCTTCTTCCTCTTCCTCTTTTCCTTCTTCTTCTTGTTCCAGTCTAAGTAGTATTGCACTGTATATATATATATATACATACATACATAAAATTTTTTATCCATATATCCACTGATGGACCCTAGGTCAGTTTTATATGCTGATCATTGCAATTAATGTTGAAATAACTTGGGTGCATAGATGCCTCTTTTGCATACTGATTCCATGTTTTTTGGGTATATAGCCTTAGTGGGATTACTGGGTGATATGGTGATTCTGCTTTTAATTTTTTGAAACACTTACATACTCTTTTTAAAAAAATTTACTTAAAGAGAGGAGAAAAATAAAGCAAAACAGAAAAAAGGGTAGAAACAATACAGAATTTCAAAAAAATAAACAGTAAGAAATCACTAATTGATACATTACATATTGTCTTCTTGGATATAGTTGTTCAAGTTACAAAATTAAAGCATACAAAGTGGACATTCAAACAGTGAGGCTACAAATAGTTCTGTTCATCGATCCAATAAAAACTTAGCAACTGGTTATCAACCCTACACACTTAAATATACATGCAGTTATATCCTTTAGAGCACTTCCTTTTCCTCTTTTTGCTTTTTAAGTCCATTATCTGTTTAGTTATATCATGTTTCAGCTTGCTCAGCACCTTACTGATCTGTTTTGTTGTTGTTATTTACTTTTCTTTATTTTTCTTATTTACTATTATTTATTACTTTATTTATTATTTTATTTTATTTATTTTATTTTGAAGGTAGTAAAATACAGCAGAACAAGACAGGACAAAGCCAACTGAGACAGTGCAGTGAAACTGGCACAGAACCTCACAGCAGGTTACTGGGATAACAGCAATAGGTACAATAGTATATCTGATTTTCTTCACAATAGTTGTTCCTTCAATCAGGTAGAGCAATACTGAAGGAAATACTGAAATTTTAAAAACAGAATATTGAATAGAGCAATACCATTGATCAGAACAAAGCAAAACAGAGATAAAAATATTTGCCTTTAAAGAGATGGCAGAAGAAAATCCCCCTTATTGCTATATTGCATATAGTCAAACTCGCAAGAGATGCTCAGATCTCTGGCACTCACTTGCTAGCGGGGGTGGGGGTGGGGGAGGGATGAGCTGGATATTTGATTCTTAGCCTGCACCCCAGTAGGCTCAGAGCCGCCCACCAGAAGGGAGAGCTGGCTGCCTGTTTTCCCAGCGCTCCAAGTTCCAACATGGCACGGATCTCAGAAACACTGATGGTTCTTGCCCTGGGATGGCCATGGCTTGGGAGGTCACAGCCACTTACCAGAGCCACATACTCTTTTTTATAATGGCTACATTAAATTACATTGTCACTAAGGGTATGCAAATATTTTCTTTCTTCACATCTTCACCATCATTTATTGTCTTTTCCATAATAATCATTCTTCCTGGAGTGAGGCGATGTCTCACTGTGATCTTGATTCACACTTTCCTGATGATCATTGAGTGATGATCAGTCAAATTCATATACCTGTGGGCTTCTGTATGTCTTCCTTTGAGAAATGACTGGTCATGTTCTTTTGTATTTTTAAGTCAGATTAATTGTATAGTATTATGTTGTGTGAGTTTCTTACACAGTTTAAGTCTTAACCCCTTATCAGTTGTCTGGCTTGCAAATATTGTCTCCTACTTTACAGATTGCTGTTGTGGTTTATATCCAATGTCTTCCAAGAGCTTCCTGTCCTCACAGGCAGTGCTTAGGGTAGGTGATTGGATTTCAGGGGTACTTCAGCGTCCCGTTAAGAGGTGGGACCTAGTTAGATGAGGGTCCCTGGGGCAGGACCTGGAATGGCACAGCTTCCTCCCTGGCTCCTGCCCTCACTCTCTGCTTCCTGGGTGCCATGATGTGAGCAGTTTTGCTCCACCAGACCTCTCTGCCATGTCATCCTTCTCCAGAGCTGGTCAACTATGTGAGTCAAAATGTACCTCTTTGCTAGACTGAGGTGTCTGTTACTGTGTCTCAGTGATGAGACAGTGGCCAAGATCATTGTCTCTTCACTATATTGACTGTTTTCTTTGCTGTGCAGAAGATTTTTGGATTAATACCATTCCATGTGTCTATTTTTGCTTTGTTTGTTTTGTTTTAGTGCTTTGTTGCTTGGTTGTTTTGAATTTTTGATCATCTAGTTGGTTTTGGTATTTTTGTGAGGATGAATATTGTTTTTAGTATGTTAGTTTTGTTTTTGTTTTTCTTCTCTTTTCCTTCTGTCATATATATATATATATATATATATATATATATATATATATAATTTTTTTTGTTTTATAGGATCTGGCTTTGTAGTGCAGGTTAGTCTTGAGTTCACTATGTAGCCCAGAATGGCCTTGAATTTGCAGTGATTCTCCTACCTCAGCCTCCCGAGTGCTTGGTTTAGAAGCATGTGCCACCACCCCTGGCCCTTCCTGAGTAATCTTCTGTCTTTCAGCCTTACTTCTAATCTCTTCTTCTTTTATTTGTCTGTTTTTTTCCTTTTCTCTCTTTCAATTTTTCTTCCTTGAATTACTACTGTTTCACTCTTTAATTTTTTTCTTTGTGTCCTCATTTTTCTTTTATCTTCTATTTCTTGCCAGTTTTTTGTCTTAACTTTACTTAATTCTAAAGACATCCTTCTACTCTCCAGTAAGATCTTTTGTATCACTTCTCTTTTCTCCTCATATCACAGAGTTTAATGTTTTGAAGTTTTCCTTTTGCCTCCTCCTTGTCTCAAGCCCTAAATCTTTAATTGTATAACCATAGAGTTGGGTTAATCTTTAAAATTTTTTTTTAATTTTCAAAGATAATGAAATGCAACAAAACAAAACAGAACAAAGCCAATCAAAACAAAGCAGCAAAATTGGTACAGAACTTCAAAGCAGGATACTAGAAAAACAACAATGGCTACCATAGTATATCTTGTTATCTTCACAATAGTTGTCCATTCCATCAGATATAGCAAAATAAAATCAAAACAAAGCAGAATAAAACCAATCAAAACAGAACACTGAATAAAGCAAAACAACCAGAACAAAACAAAACAGTGAAAACAATATTGGACTTCCAAGACAGATAGGAGGAGAGCCCACATATTTGCTATATTGCATACTGTCATCCTCCCAATAGATGCTCAGACCACTGGCCCTAGGCCTGAAAAATCAACCAAATAATGCAAGCATTCAGTTGCTTTTTGTACCTTAGTTGCTATCAACTAAGCCTGTCCTCTGAACTAGCCAGTTGCTTATGACAATGGGGGCTATTCTCAGCCCATGTGGGCCCAGGAAGAGAAAAGTCCAATAGTGCCTCTGATGAGCCTACTGGCACATGGGCTGAGAATAACCCCCAGTTGGCTTCTTGATGGGCTCCTCCTAGCATGGCCGATGCTCAGAAGGTGCTCTGTTAATCTTTTCATAGTCAACTCTGTAAAATTACCATTGAATTGTTTTCTACCATTATGAGATATAGCTGTTGTATTTAGTACACATTCTCTGTAAGTCAGTGTCTGGATTGCCTTAATTTTTACATCTTAATAGATGATTTATTCCCTATTATGTTTTATGATTAAGAGTTTTATGATTATGTATTATGATTAAGAGTGGTACATAGAAGTAGCCATTGCTTGGGCAAGCAGGGGCCGCTCCAGGGGGAGAACCACCCTGTGTCTCCTGAGATCCACACCATGTTGGAACTTAGGGTACTGTGAAACCAAGCAACCATCCTGCCTCCCTGGTAAATAGCCCTGAGCCTACAGGTGTGCTGGCTGAAAATCAAACATCCTTCTCCCTCTCCCACCTCTCAGTTAGCAAATCGGAGCCAGAGGCCTGAGTATCTCTTGGGAGGTTGACCATATGCAATATAGCAAATAGTGGGTATTTCCTTCTACCAGCTCTTTGAAGGCAAATATTATTATCACTGTTTTGCTTTGTTCTGATTAATTGTATTGTTCTGTTCAATATTCTGTTTTGATAAGTTCTATAATGTTCTGTATTTGGTTTGATTTTGCTATACCTGATTGAAAGAACAACTATTATGAAGATAACAAGATACACTATGGCACCTATTACTGTTATCCAGGTAACCTGTTGTGATATTCTGCACCAATTTCACTGTACTGTCTCAACTGGCTATGTTCTATCTCACTCTGTTGTATTTCGCTACCTTCAAATTAAAAAAAAAAGTGGTGCATAACTGATTCTTATGGTATGTTAGTATCTAATTTGTTCTGCGCAATACTATTGTAGCTATTTTGCTTGATACTTACAAGGTCTCATAATTTTAGGTATTTCTCTGCAAGCCAACACTCAGATTGCCTTTATGACATTAACAATACGAGAATACATTCTTAGAGAATTTAGTTGCTGGGATAACTACACTGTATCTTCTTTTCCAAGAGTACCAAGTGGGTGAACCTTGGGACTGTGCCAAAAGATTATAGCTATTCATGTCCTAATTACATCACTAAAAAGCACCAAAGAGACATCTGTATTAGCAAGAAAATCTTTAGACTATAAGCAGCGAAAAATGTCAGCACAAAACAAAACAAACCACTAAGCACAATAGAAACATGGGAAGAAAAGGCAACAATACACCTCCCTAAATTCACAGCTCATCTCAGCCAATCCAAGGACATCAAGGGGCAGAGTAGTATAAGGTATACTCTTGAATTACTCAAAACCATAGCAGAAGAGGTTAGATGACAACTCTAAGAATACTCAGTGGGATTAGAGAAGATACAGATAATGGAAGTAATACCAAATGACTCCAACACTGTCAGAAGACACTAATAGAAGGCTAGATGAGTGAAAAGGAAAAAAAAGGATGCAGAACATTAATTAACAATGTACCTAAAAGTTAGAACCTATGAAAAAAAGCTTCAACCAGAAATTTAGGATATTAAAAATCATAGCGAAAGTCAGAGCAGCAAGACACACTAATGTGAGGACAGAGTTTCAGAACTAGAAGAAAACAATGTTTCAAAGACCAATTATTCAAAAACATCTTTAAAAAGATGAGAAAGTAAAGAATTGCTCCAACAACTGCTGGGTCATATGAAGAAGACTAATCTAAAAATAATTGGAAGAAGTGAAAATTCAGAAGACAATAAAGTGGCATAAAAAACTTTTCCACAGAAATAACGGTAGAAAACTTCCCAAATAAAGGGAAAGAAAGAAGCACATAGATGAGTGAGGCATACAGAACACCAAACAGCCGTGCTCAAAGGAGGAGCTCTCCATGTGACATTATGCCCAAAATTCCAGAAGTCCACCTCAGGGGCAATAATCTTCAAAAAAAACTGCTAGGGAAAAGCACTTAATCACATACTATGGTAAACCCATACAACCACAGCAGACTTCTCTACAGAAAACTTTTTATTTTTTTTAGAGAAGAATATATTTATTGAGAGAAAGAAAGCTTCTGACTGAGAGAGACAGGAGGGGTCCTGAGCAGGTTACCACACTCCGCAGAAATCTTAAAGGCCAGGAGGGCATGAGGCAAAGTGTTCTAAGCCCTAAAGAATAATAGCTTCCATCTCTAGCTTATGTAACCTGCAAACCTTTCCTTTAAAGTGATGTAGAAATAATGAATTTTGATGGCAAGGAGCATCTCAAGAAATTGATGACCAACAAACCAGTATTATAAAATGTTTTCAAGGGTATCCTAGAAAGAGATAAGGAAGCCAACAATGTCAGTTAGTAAAAAAGAATGAATATACTTGTTGAGATGAACAGCTAAGCAAAAGGGAAAAATGAGGAAATCAGAACTAGAAAAATAATGCAATGACAGAAAAAAGTCAATACTTCTCAGTAGTAACTCTCAATGTGAATGGTTTCAATGCCCAAGTCAAAAGACTCAGATGGGCAAAATGGATCAAGAAAGAAAACCCAGCAATGTGCAGCATACAAGAAACATATTTAATTCAAAGAAATACACACAGATTAAAAGTCAAAGGATGGAAAACTATTCCTCTCAATGGGAACCCAGAAAAAAGCAGTAGTTGCTATTCTAATTTCAAAAGAATGGAGTTCAAGCTAAGACTGATCAGAACAGACAAAGAGTGTCACTACATATCAACAGAGAACAATTAAGAGAACAATTATGAGAGAAGAGAATAATTCAACAGGAAGAGTTAACAATTTAAACATATATGCACCAAATGTTGGTGCACTCCACTCATGAAACAAATACTAATGGACAAGGAAAACCAGACAAACGAGGTCAGTACAATGATAATGTACTGTACTCGATAATGATAATGTACTCAGTGCTCCACTGTCACAAATGGACAGACCAACCGGACAAAAAAATCAACAAAGAAATGTCTTTGAATGAACAAAGAGTTGCATCAAACCTTGAACAAAGAGACTTAGTAGATATTAAAGTGTTCCACAGAACAACAGAATACACATTCTTCTCAGCAGCACATAGGACTTTCTCCAAAACAGACCATATACCCAAAAAAGTATGTTTAAGTAAATGCAAAATAATTAAAATTATCTCATGTATGTTCTCAGATCATAGAGCAATGAAACTAAAAATGAATGGCATAAAAACCACAAAAACCATGCAAACACATGGAAATTAAACAGTACGTTCCTGAAAGTGTCACAGATGAAATTAAAGAGGAAATTACACAAGTTTTACAATCAAATAATGCCAGTGTGACATACCAGAACCCATGGGTTTCTGGCAGTGAAAGCAGTCCTAAGTAGAGGCATCATGACAGAAATTCCCCACAACAGAAAATAGAATGAGCTCTATAGATAATTTACCTCAAGGTTCTTGAAAAAGATTAACAATTCAAAACCAAAGCTAAAAGAGGAAGCAAATTTTAAAGATGAGCAATAAACACATTTAATTCAAAGAAATTAATGAAATTCAGACTAAAAAATAATAAAAGAAACAATGGTTCAAAAGGTTGGGTTTTGTTTTTTACAAACTCTTAGCTAATCTTACCAAAATAAGAGAAAAGATTCAGATCCATTCAATTGAAAATGAAAATGCTAAAATAACAGCAGGTGCTGCTGAAATCTACAAGACTATCATAGCTGCTCTGAGAACGTGCACTCTAATAAAGTGGAAAATTCAGAGGAAATGGATAAATTTCTAGATGTATATGTGTACACCAAAGCTGAACACAAAGATGTAAAAATTCTGAATAAACCAAAGATCAGTCAGTAAAATTGAAGAAGTGAAAAAAAAAAGCACTACCAAGTAAGAAAAACCCAGGTCCAATGGACTTACTGTTAAATTCTAAAAGAACTTTGGAGAATCTGCTTCTAGCACATCTCAAACTCTTTAATGAAATTAAAACAGAAGCAGTACTCAAAAAGTCATTACCGGAAGCAAGCATTATTCTGATTCCCAAGCAAGAAAATTACTCAACCAAAAAAGAAAAATACAAGCCAATCTCTTTAATGAACACAGATGCAAATATGCTCAATAAGAAACTAGCAGAGAGAATACAACAAATCATCAAAAAGATCATACATAGTGATCAAGTGGGACTCATTTCAGGGATGCAGGGAGAGTTCAACATATGCAAATCAATAAATGTAATGCAACACATCAACAGAAGCAAGGATAAAAATCACACATCATCTCAATAGCTGCAGAAAAAGCATTTGACAAAATCCAACATCCATTCATGATAAAAACAGTAAATAAAATAGGAATAGCAAGTTTTCATCTCAACATGAGAAAAGCCATCTAGTCAAACAACCGACATCATGCTAAATGGATAGAACTGGAAAGCTTTCTTTGTAAAATCAGGAACAAGACAAGGATGTCTGCTAGCTCTACTTTTACTTAATACAATGCTTGAAATACTAGTTAATGCAAAAATACAAGAGAAAGAAATGAAAGGGATATGGATCAGGAAAGGCAAAGTTAAATTACTGATATTTGCTAATGAGATGATGTTCTACATTAAAAACACCTAATTTATGAAGAGAGCTCTAGAACTGATACCAAAAATTGGCAGTGTAGCAGGATAAACACTCAAAAATCAGTAGCATTCCTGGACACCAATAACAAACTCACTAAGAGGGAAATTAGGGAAATAATACCTCTTGCTACTCTTCCTTTTTGGAGCTTGAATGAAATCTATGTAAGATCTTATTTTAATTTCCATGGTCTAGAGGTTCTTTCTGGGCACTTATCTTTCACTGATGCATACCCCACATCTCTCACCCTGGCACTACTGGGGAGTGAACTTAGGACCTTTGCACTGAGCTACATCTCCAACCCTTTTACAATTTTTTATTTTGAGACAGGGTCTTTCTACATCACTATGTTGCCTGATGGAGCTCAAACTTTCCATTCTCAGCTTCCCAGAGGACTGGGATTACAGGTAAGTATCACCATGACCAGATCCTATGATGGAGTGGGCCTCTGGAGTTGTGTCTGCATCTGCTTTTATTTTCCAGTGCCATGCTGTTTTTATCACAGTAGCTTTGTAGCATTCTTTCAAGTCAGGTAATGTGACATCCTCTGCCTTGACTTTGTTGCCAGTTACTATTTTTGCTATTCATGCTGCTGCTGGTTCCAAATGGATTTTAGGAGTGTCCTTTTCTTGTTCTGTGAGGTATACTAATAGTACTTTGATTGGATTGCCATTTGTATGGTTGATTAAATCTGTATAACAATTTTTGGAGTATGGCCACTTTTTTCCTACCGAAGAACAAGGGACATCTTCCCATTTTTTAAAATATCCTTTTCAATCTCCTTTTTCAGAGTACTACAATTTTCAGAGTAGATATCTTTTACTTCTTTCATTAGATTGATTCCTAAGTATTTCATTTTTTTAAAACCAGGGATCAAACTCACAACCTTGCACTTACCAGGTAAGCACTTGATCCACCGAGCTAAATCCTTGGCCCTCTAAGTATTTCATTTTTTGTATGTTACTAGGTAAGACATAGTTTCCTTAATTTCTGCTTTTCTTTATTTGGTACTGGCCATCGAACTCAGGACCTTGCCCTCACCAAGCAAGAACTTATGCCACTGAGCTATGTTCTTGGACCCCATTTACAGAACTGAATCTGGTTATTAAATCTAGAAGTTTTTTGGTGGCATTTTTGGGCTTTTCATAGAGAATTACATCATCTGCAAATAATGGTGCATTAACTTCTTCCTTTCCAATCTTTACTCTTTGTATTTCTCCCTCTTGTCTGATTGCTCTGGCTTATGTTTGCAGAACTACATTGAATAGGAGTGGTGATAGTGGACATCCTTGTCTTGTTCCTGATTTTAGAGTAGGAGCTTTTAGCTTTTGACTATTAAGTATGATATTGGCTGTTGATTTCTCATTTATTATATTGATATAAAGACCATATATACCAATTTTCTGTAGGCTTTTAGGTCACAAATGGGTGCTGGACTTTGTCAAAAGCTTTTTCTGCATCTATTGAGATGATCATATAGTTTTTTTCCTTGGCTATGTTTATATGGTGTATCGCATCTATTGATTTGCATATGTTGAATCATCCCTGTATTCCTGGGATGAATCCTACTTGGCCATGTTGTATACTTTTCTTGATAATTAGCTGTTTGCCAGTATCTTGTTGAGAATTTTTTACATCATTGTTCATTAGGGAGATTGGCCTGTAGTTCTCACTGGACAATGAAGCCATCACTGCCGATTTAGTTGCCCCTGCAAACCCCATCTAAAAGTGCATGAGGATTTGAAGGGACATCTAGACACAAACCACAATATATTCATGGGATAATTTCAATTATTTTGCATTTACTTAAGCATATTCTATGGGCTAGTATGTGATCTATTTTGGAGAACTGCTCCATGCACCACTGAGAAGAATTTGTAGTTTAATGTTGTGGAATGGAACACCCTGCAGACATTTACTAAGTCCATTTGTTCACAGGCTTGTTTCAGTTCTGATATTTCTTTGTTCATTTTTGTCTAGTTGATACTATTTATGTGACACTGGAGTATTAAGGTACCCCATTATGATTATGTTAGTGCTTATTTGAATTTTCATGTCCATTAATATTTGCTTTATATAGTTGTATGCACCTATATTTGGTGCATATATATTTATGACTGCTATCTGTTCATCTTGGATATTTCCCTTAACAAATATAGAGTGACTTTCTTTGTCTCTTTTGTACAGTCTTGAAGTGCATATTGTCTGCAAATATAATAGCTATTCCTACTTGTTTTGGGGTTCCTGACTCATCGAATATTGTTTTCCATGATTTGACTTTCAGTGTATAAATTTCTCTTTGAGTTAAATGTTTCTTGAATGCAGCAGATAATTGGGTCTTGTTTCTTGATCCATTCTGCCAGTCTGTTTCTTTTGATTGGTAAATTGAGATCATTTACATCTATGGTTATATCTGATATGTATTGCCTTATCCTTGTTATATTATTTTCCTGCTGATGATTCCTTATCTTTCCTTACTGATTAATGCTTATCCTGCCTGGTGGCTTCTTTCTATTTGTACTCTTGGAATTGTGGCCTTTATTATTTCTTTCAAAACCCTTTGTAGAATTAGCTTGGTTGTCATGAATTTCTTTAGTTTTTCTTTGTCATGAAAGTATTTTATTTCCCCATTAATCCTGAAAGTTAAATTTACAGGATACATAAATCTGGGTTTGAAGTTTCTTTTTTTCAGGGCTTGAAATACTTTGCTCCAATTTCTCCTTGACTTAAAGGTTTGTGTTAAGAAGTTTACAGTGATTCAGATGAGCCTTCCTTCATAGGTGATTTGTTACTTTTCTCTAATAGGTTTTAATATTCTGTTCTTGTTCTGAATTTCTGGAATCTTGATTATTACATGCATTGGTGTAGATTTATTTTGGTTATGACTAATTGAAGTTCTGAATGCCTCACTTTTCTGTTGCTAAATTCTTTTTCCATGCTTGGGAAGTTTTCTGATATTACTTCTGCGAATATGTTTTTTATGTCATTTGTGCTGACTCCTAGTTTCTCATTGGCTGAAATCAAACTTATGCTATTCTTCTTTGCATTGTCTTGCAGTTATTTGATTGTTTTTTCATAGTCCCTCCATAGTTTCCTATTTTTAACAGGTTTTTCTTTTTGTGATCACTAACTGCAATCCTGGCTTCTAGATCAGATATTTTATATTCATTTTCTTTCATGAGGGTATGCAAACTTTCAATGAAAGTTTTAAATTTCCTGGATATTTGTTTGAATATGTTTTATGGATTCCATTTCTTTTCTATGTTGGGCCTTCATAGTTTCCATCATTTTTCTATGTTACTCTATTTCTTTTAAATCTCTGTCCACTCTAGTTTTGCTGAGCAAGTCCTTCGTTATCGCTGTGATCTTTTTTTAACCCATGAAATGATTTCAGTTCTTCCTTCCTCTGTAGCCTCATGTATATATATATTTTACTTCTGCAGCTGTCATTCCAGAAGCATCAGGTGAATGACTTCTGATTTCCTCTATGTCATTGTCTTCTGGATTTACCCTGGGTGAGCTGAAAGCCTGGAATCACATTTAGCTTCTGTGTTTAGTTATTTTGTATTCTTTTACATTTTAATTTGTTTTCTGTGTGATTGTATTTTTTTCCTGATGTTAGGTAGCTTAATTGCTAGTATTGAGGATTCTCTAGAAAAAGTCTATTCCTTTGAGATGTCTTCTAGGTGTCACTAGTTGGTAGACTTTTTGTCTGTTCCAAGGTCCTGTCTTTCCACTTAATTGGGAATGAGGAGTTGCTATTTGGCTCAGCACCTCATCCTTTGATACTGGACTATGGGGATGATTATGACCTTAGATCATCACAATATTTTCATACAAGAGTGAACAACTGATTAAAGCAAGTATGTTATCCTGGCTAAAACAGTACAATTAACAATAACAATATCATGGAACACAGCCTAGAAACTGACAATCTGTGATAACTGCTAATTTGGAATCCCTAACTGCAGGAGCAAAATCTATAGTTACATAACAATATCCAACACAAACCAGGAACTAGTATACAGTGAGTTTCCCCTTGGTAGGGGGATTTTATTCTGTGAAACTTAGGAGGGGTTAGAAAAGGGCAATGATTGAACAGAAATATAGTGGAAGTAAGGCTGAAGGATAAAGGAACTGTGAGAATTTGGAGAAGAGAACAGGAGGGAAAGAATGAAGGAGAAAGCAAGAGAATATGGAAGTAAACCAGAAAGACCATAGACAATTTTCACTCTGATTTACATATCAGAAAATCCAGAAAGGTTGTTGGGAAAAGAGAGAGCAGGATAGAGAAAACAAAGCAAACAATAAAAGTCAGTCTAAACAAGCACCTTCCTCCCCACCAAAAATTCCACTGGTGCCCCCTGTTCTGTGTTAGTTCCCAGTCAGAGCCAGGATCTGTAGTGAATAACCCCAAGTCTGCAGTAAGATTACTGCTTGGTTTGGGGCAGCTCTGGGCCACAGCACTGCCTCCTCTCACACGGTGGTCAGAGGGTTGTGGTAGTGCCTCTGTCCTGCTGCCAGCCAAGGCTGTTTGCCTGCCTGTGCCTCTAGCTGCAGAGCAGGAGGCTGCTTCCAGTCCACTGCAGCTAGGGCTAAGACTGGCTTTTGTCCCCTGGTGGAATGGATTCTGGGTGGTTCCAGCTCCTACTTCTCAGTAGAATCCCCCTGACTCTGAGGTCCAAATGCTGGCTATCTGCTAAGACTGGATGAACCTTCCCTCTTTCCACTCAGAGAGACTAGCAATGAAGTGACCCTGGAGCTGTTCTGTAAGCCCTGAGTCCATTAAAATAAAATGGCAATCCCACCCGCCACTGTTCTCCCACATAACTGTGTGCAGAGCGCCTTTTTAGTTCACTCACTAACAGCTGATGGGTGCAGGAGGCACTCAGGAAACAGTGTCTCGTGTTTTTACCCCTGCCTCCGACTGTGCCAGACTCTCCCCGTCCGGGTCCGGCCTCAGTCTCCCAGCGAGGAGCAAAGCTGCTTTGGCCACCACGTGGTCTTGGATCTGTTGCGGTGAAGTGAGCTGTTCTTCTGTGGCAGTGAATCCTTGATTTCTTCTTCTCCACTGTTGGTTCCTTGGTGGTTCCCATGTACCCCACACTTCCTCTGGGGTCTCTCTGATCTGCTGTTTTCCAGGCTCTTGGCACTTTGTTCTGGAGAAGCCCAGTAGCTGATACTCAGTACTCCTCCATTTTGCCCAGAAATCTGATATATAGGGTTTTGTATCCTAAATTAAATCATAAATATTTTTATGTCATCATATACTCATCTAGAAAATGATACTATCGGTTATGTATCAGTGTATTATGTATATGTATTATTGTCTTATTTTATTAATCTGTTTGAGTTTGTTTTCATTTTTTGCTATTATACAAATATACACATACAATGAAACAAATATATATGTATATTTTAAAAGGGGCCCATTTATTGCCACAGTTTCAAATGTATAAAAATTAGAAAATAACCCCCAGCTCAAGATTATTATTCTGCCAACGACAGACTTCTGATCATGGAGTAAAAGGTGACAGGTCTTTGAATATGGTTCTGCTCACTGTTGTCTGCTCCCATAAGCTTGTTCTGTGACGCACTCAGGCTTAAAAGTGGATTGAATGTGGACGGCTGGGATATGGAATTCCTGTTCTTACAAACAGGCACCCGTGAAATCTAACATGCTTCTTAGACATTGTCGATGAAGTCAGAAATAGAGCCAAGAGTCCCCTCCTCTGCAGGCCATGAAAATTCTGCCACTGTCCTCACCTGGTCAAGCCCTTTCGGGATTTAAAAGACACTTTTCAACTTCTGTGATAAATTTCAGCACAGCATTCTTTACCCACACACAGGGTAACAGTGATGCCAGCCTCCTCCTTCTGGTGACTGTGATACCAGCCTCCTCCTTCTGCTGACTGTGATACGAGCCTCCTCCTCCTTAGGTGAGCAGCCGCTCTGAGAGGCTTTCCGTGTGGAGGTGGTGCAAGTGTTGTGGTAGACCCACCGTGTAACCCCACTTACCTTACTCCTTTGGCCTTTCCTTTATGTGAGGCACTCTCTTATCTCTTTTTCCATGTGTATTTAACATCTAGCATTATTGCCTCAAAGGTTTAAGTTTGACGGGTCAATTAGAAAGCTAATCTGTCAGAATTTTCTCAGCTTCCATGTAAATCTAAACATCCCTGAGGCAGGAGAGCACAAAGGCGACTGACCAGCTCAGGGTGAGTGCATGTGATGCATATTATACATTTAGAGAGAGAGAGAGAGAGAGAGAGAGAGAGAGAGAGAGAGAGAGAGGAAGACAAATGAGCTTCTTAACATCTTAATGAATTCCTATACATTAAATATGAAGTGTCCCCAAAGACTCATGTATTGAGGTCTTGAGCACCAATGAAACCATGTTCAGTTAGGGCTTAGAGGGGGCTGGATCGTGTGGGCACTAACCTAATCAGTGGGTTAACACATTCACGACATGGCTGTAATTCGCATGTCTTGCTCCTAGGTAGCTCTTTTTAAAAAACATTTTGTTTAAAGAGAGGGGAAAAATAAAGCAAAACAGAAAAAAAAGGGTGGAAACAATACAGAATTTCATAAAAAAATGAACAGTAAGAAATCACTAGTTGATACATTACATACTGTCTTCCTGGATGTAGTTGTTCAAGTTACAAAATCAAAGCATACAAAGTGGACATTCAAACAGTGAGGCTGCAAACAGCTCTGTTCTCTGATCCAACAGAAACTTAGCAACATAATTATCATTCCTACGCCCTTAAATATCCATGCAGTTATATCCTTTCGAGCACCTGCTTTTCCTCCTTTTGCTTTTTAAGTCCATTATCTGTGTAGTTATATCATGTTTCAGGTTGCTCAGTACCTTGCTGATCTGTTTTGTTGTTATTTACTTTTTAAAAATTTTTCCTTATTTATTATTATTTTTTATTTTATTTATTTATTTATTTTGAAGGTAGTAAAATACAGCAGAAAAAAACAGGACACAGCCAACTGAGGCAGTGCAGTGAAACTGGCACAGAACCTCACAGCAGGCCACCGGGACAACAGTAATAGGTACAATAGTATATCTGGTTTTCTTCACAATAGTTGTTCCTTCAATCAGGCAGAGCAGTATCGAAGGAAATACAGAAATTACAAGAACAGAATATTGAATAGAGCAATACCATTGATCAAAACAGAGCAAAACAGGATAAAAATATTTGCCCTCAAAGAGATGACAGAAGAAAATCCCCCTTATTTGCTATATCGCATATAGTCAAACTCGCAAGACATGCTCAAATCCCCGGCTCTCACTTGCTAGCCAGGGGGTGGAGGCGTGGGGGGGGGTGGATGTTTGATTCTTAGCCCGCTCCCCAGTAGGCTCACAGCCGCCCACCAGAGGGGTGAACTGGCTGCCCGTTTTCCCAGCGCCCCAAGGTCCAACATGGCGTGTCGCAGATCTCAGGAAATACTGATATGGTTTTCGCCCTGGGGCAGCCGCCACTTGCCAAGCCACAGCCACTTACCAGAGTGGCATGCTGGCAGCTGCCTCCTCGGTGGCTCTTAACCACCAGTGGTTCACACATCACTGTTCCACCAGGTGGTGCAAGCTGTCTGATGAGATAGTTATGCTTGTGCCATTAGTAGTTCAAGCTGGTAGGAAGACGTTACTTCTGTGAGGACTTCATTACAGAATGGACTATTAGGAAGGGGGACCTAGTTGGAGGAAGTAGGCCACTGGGGATGTGCCTTTGAAAGTAACGTTGTATCTTGTCCCTGTCCCTTTCCTTCCTTCTGATTCTCTCACCCTCTCTGCTTCCTGGTCTCCGTGAGATGAGAAGTTTTCTCCTGCCATATCCTTCTCCCATGAGGTTTTCTCCTCACCACAGGCCTAAAGCAGTGGAGCCGACCAACCATGGACTGAAGCCTCTGAAACCATGGGCCAAAATAAATCTTTCCTCCTTTGAGTTGTGTATCTCCACTATTGGTCACACTTAGGAAAAGCTACCTAACACATGAGCTGTCTGTCCTGTTAAAGACACCAGATTCTCTTTCTGAGTTAGCTCTATCAGGATCTGTTTGCACAACAAAGGGAGCTCTACCTCTGATGGCCAGATGCCCCCTTCCCAAGGCAGAGTCAGACCAAGGCTGAGGTAACACAATAGCGAAAAGCCTTTTGAGCTTTTCATGGGCCATTTACCAAATTTAGATTCGGATTCCTCTCTAAGGGGAATTTCCTGCCTTTACTGCAGAACTTCCTGTTGTCTCTCTTTGCCTAGGCATGTCTGACCCTTTTTTGCTTCCTTTAATCTTTCCCCACTCTTTTTCCTTTATGAACCTCAGCAAAAGCAAAATGGTGGCTCATGTGTGAACCCAGCATGTAAACATAACTGTTGACCTCCAAAGTGGAGAATCCAGTACAGTTTGTATCCAAGCTGAATTAGTGGTCAATATTTAAACATTGGGGAAATTCATATAAAAATATTTTTTGCTAACTTTTATTCACATTTGGAAGATCTGGTCACCATGACTCACATATGTGACAGAAATCCGTTGGAGTCCCTGAAAACCGGATACAACTGGTGGAAGAAACCAGTTGTATCAAATAACCATATAATATGTGTTACAAAAGAACATATATTATATGATCCTATTTAAATGAAGTGTTCAGAACAGGTAAAATCAATACAGATGGAAATGCCATAGTTCCAAGGGCCAGAGAAACTAGAAGGAAATGGAGAGTGACCGCTAATGTATATGAGGTTTGGAAGGGGCAAGAATGTTCTAGAAGTGATTGTGGTAATGGTTATATAAATCTGTGACTATATTAAAAACAACTGAATTGTGTGCTTTAAATGTGTGAATTATATGGCATGTGAATTATATCTCCATTCAGGAGTTATGTTTTTAAAATGGGCTGGAGTTAGGTGGATATGACCTCTAGATGGGGTCCATAAATGCTAGGTCCACATGGTCCATGGTGCCATATTGATTCCATGGCACTGGCCCAGCTTTCTCTTGTTACAGTCTCTGCTGGCATTTGATTTGATTTTTTAGCCTTGATTAATGTTCATGAGCATTTTTCTTTTCTTGTCATCCATCATGGAAAATTTCCTTTTGTAATCCTCTTGCTCATGAAACTTGCTTTTATCTGTCATCTCGGAGCCCATCTCTTATGGTATTCTTTAAATCTGTAATTGTTAAGTTTCTGACAAATATATGTCTTTCTTGGTAACAATATTACTGTAACAGTCAATCTCACCATACCCAACTTCTTAGAACTACAACTTGGATCCTGGATTTAATAAGCAAATACTATATACTATACCAACAGAAGAATAACAGGATATAGTTTTATGACCCTGAATCATGTAACTATTTTCCCCTAAACATCCCTGCCACATGACCTGGCAGTTCATCATCCAAGACTGGAAGGTGCTGTAATCACTGGCATTTTCAAATAGCTTGTTGATGGACTGGCTTGTGAGAAAACCAACATCACCCTGAAACTCTTAGGGAAACTTTAAATTGGCAGATTATATGGTCACTTGATGAAGTTTGGGTTGTGTAAACAGTGGAGTGTTTAGATTTAGGCTTGGCTGTTGGGGTCTAGGCAGCTGTTTGTACTTAAGTTCAGCAAGAAGTCTTGTTAATCAAAGAGCTGACTGAATTTCTTTCTCTCTCCCTCCCCTGCCTGCTTCTTTTTTTGTACCTGTGTTGTTTTTCTCCCTGTCCAAAGCCTTTGCATTCAGGATTGTCGGGAGGCGAAGGCAAAGCATTCTGAAAGCTCCTCTGAGGACTGGGAACTTATTTTTTTGATTACAGAGCGATGTGCCTCCCAGATTTCCCTCACTGTGAGGTAATCACTTCATTTATCCAAGTTCTACAAAGCTTTTATTATTTCGGTTAGTTCATATTTTTGAGGCTAAGTCATCAGTTTGATGCATTTGTTGTAAAATGTGGTTTAACAGCTTGTTAGCACATTTATTTTTTTTTAATGGAATCCAAAGATATTTCATGCTTGAGCAGTGGTGAATTTAAGAGCCGATGAAAAGCCCCGAGAGCCATGCGCGCTCATCACTAAACAATGCAGGAGGACACTGATGGCCTGGCAGCTGGACCAGTGCTGGAGAGCAGGCTGTCTTGGGAGCTTGGGTGCCTTTCCTGCCTCTCCTGACAGTGTTGCATAAGCATTTGGTTGCATTACTCTCGGGGCTTCAGGTGGTCTGGAATGCCCAGGAACCTTTGTGCATCTCTGTTCAGGTGCTTCTCTTCCCTCTGAGATAACTCTATTCTATTCACAGAGCCAAGAGAGAGCTTGACTGGTTCTTTTCCATCCCGTGCTCATGACTTTGTAAAGCTGTCTTATGCTAATGGTTCAGAACCAGGCTCTGTCATCGTGGGGCTTGGAGAATGTCTGCAAGGCTTTGCTAGTAAGAGACCAGCGAGGAGGCAGCCGGCTCTTTCTCCTGCAGCATCAGGAGCACAGACCAGGCTTTTCTCCTGGGAGGAAGTGAGAGTGAACGTTCTGCGTCTGTCCAAAGATTAAGCTTTTACTTGAGCTTCAGATAAGCTGGGGCGATACAGAGGCAAACAGTTGCCTTTGCCTAAATCCAGACCTAGTTTTATACCAATTTAGGTATTAGTCAGATTAAAAGATCTGCAGCATTTGGGGAGCAACTCAGGAAACTGAAATTGGTAAAAATGGGCTTTCTGAGCACAGTGACCATGCATTGTCTCATCAGTCTCCTGTGTGCACTTCCATGAGGTCAGTGCATACACCAGACCATGGTGACTTCCCATGGTTCAGGTCATTCCTACAGTCCTTTTACTCTCAGGCAATTAGAGATTACCAAGGAGTATTGAGAAGAGAAGGCAGGTGTCTTAGATAAGACCTCAAGTCCCCAAGTTGCAGTGGATATTGGTATCGTAGTTAGAGCTTAGGTTTGTACTCTTTCTTTCTCTCATGTGTCCTTCCTATGTATCTTATTATTCTATCTGTTCAATCTGTCCCATCCATTCATCCTACCAGTCCCACCCATTCTGTCTATCCTATCATCTCTTGGCCTATCATCTATCTATTCTGTCATCCATGTACCTACTGATCTTGAAACATCTACACGAGAAAAAGAGAGACCATATGAGAAAAATTACTGACCACTCTGGCAGTGATTACTTCATGGCGGATGACATCCTGTTCCTGGTCTGCCCACACTGTGAGGCCAAGAGCATGAAATGAAGTTCCTGTATGAGGCAACCTGACCCTGCTCAAGAGAGACGACGAGACTATGGTTCATGGCCATGGTGCTTTCTTTTTTCTTTTTTTTTAATCAGTACCAGGGATTGAACTTACAACCACACGCTTGCAAGGTAGGTGCTTATGCCTCTGAGCTAAATCTCCAGCCTCAGTACTGACTTTCAAAGTGCTCACAGAAGTGAGTCTCAGAAGAGACACTTTGGAGAAACTACTCTAGCTGCCTGATGTTATAGAGAAAGAAACTGGGACCACGACACTGCCTAAGACCCTCTCACTTGCCCTTTTACTTCAGTGGATGCTTCTTCATTCTGGGTATTTCCTGAAAATGAAATCAAGTGATCTGTGGTCTTTTTGTGTCTGGCTTCTTTCATTTAGGACAATGTTTTTAAGGCTTATTCTTGTTGGAGCATGTATCTCTAGACCATTCACTTTGTGACTGCAGAACGTTCCATGGTGTATTACATTTTGTTTGTGTCCTTACCAGTTGATAGACCTTTGGGTTGTTTTTACATTTTAGAACTGCTGAGCCATATGATGTTTTTAAAATCTTTTTTTGAGATAAGATTTTGCTATGCAATTCAGGATGGACTTGAGCTCACTTAGCAGCCCAGACTGGTCTTGAACTTGCAACGACTCTCCTGCCTCAACCTCCCAAGTGCTGGGATTACAGGCATGTACCACCATGCCCAGGGATAATTTTGTATTTATCATCATTTATAACATCAGGAACTACCTAATTATTTTTGCAAAGAACACATTTTTTGTGTGCCCACCAGCAACGCATGAGAGTGCCAATTTCTCACTACCTATTATTTTTCATTTCTCGTTTATTATAGTTTATCCTAGTGAGTGTGAAGTGATACTTCCTCGTAATTTTGATTTATAAACCTTAGTGACTAGTCAAGGTGCCTAGTGATTTTGAATATCTTTTCATATATGTGTTCATATTTGTATTTCTTTGGAGAAATGTTGTTCAAGAATTTGTGTTGGTTAGGCCATGTCCCATCCATTTTAAAAATCACATTGTTTTCTTTTGATGTTGTTAAGTAATAAGGCTTTGTTCCATCTTTTGGATACCAAATTCTTTTCATGTATATGATTTTTAAATCTTTTTCCCCATTATGCAGATATTTTTTTAATCCTCTCTTGGTAATGTCTTTTGATGTACTATATTTTCCAGTTGCATTAAACTCAGTACATTTTTTTTATTCCATTCCTTGTGCCTTTGCTGCTGTATCTAAGGCACCATTATCAAGTCAAAGGTCTTAAAGCATGTTGCTCTCATGGAGCTGCCAGCTTCCTCCTGTTTACCATCAAAACTCTACCTCTTCTGAGAGTACTCTTAGGAATGACCTTCCCCAATGCTGCTTTAAATAAGTCCCTTGGGAAAAGATCTGACTCATTGTTGAAGCAAAATCTCTGCAGGTGGGGAGGACACTGGCTCTTTTCTCTTGGAGTGAAACTCCTGATGGGCAATTTTTTTAAAAGCCTGGATCTCCTTAGCTTGCTTCTTCTGGTGCAGAACAGTCTCCACCCTGTGAGTGAGCTGGGATGAGAGCGATGAGGACCCCAGAGGTGTCAGCCTCTTGCACCTTGAGTAGAATCTGCACCTTGAGTGAGGCCTGTGTGGAAGAGAGGAGCCCCAGACCTCTTGAGTGCATTAGCTGGAAACAGAACTAGTGTGGGGGGACTGGAAGTAGAATCTCTACAACGTGAAGCTGAGAGAGGCCTGGAATAGTGGGCATCTTCTAAGGAGATGCTGCAGCCCTGTATAGGGAATCACAGTGACATTTCTGTCACATGAGCTGGGGGGCTGGGTGTAAGAGAGCATGACTCAAGTGCCATAAATTCTCAGCATTCTTGCCAACATATAGTAGGTTTTTAAAAAAATGTTTCATTTTCTATGTGCCATTAAGACAATTTTCAGAGTTTACATAGATACAAATAGATATAAATATATACATATGAATGTTAACTCTTTGAAAATTATCACATATATATTTAGAAATGTTAACTCTTTGAAAATCATCATACACACACAATTTCCCTCCAGCTAGAGTTGTTTGATTGGGAGCTATAGATTTTAACTTGATTCCATTTGCATGAAAATATCCCGTGAGTCCCACACTCTGTCCATCTTGCCCTGAGAGATAGCTCCTGCTGCTGGTCATCTGAGGTTCTGCCCCCCAGCTCCTGGATGACCACAGTCTTTCCCACTCTACAGACAGATGCTGGCCTTGACTTCATTCTCTTCTCCATCCTCCCTTTCTGGCTGAAATAGCTGTGAGTCAGTGCTGCCCACAAAGTGGACTGTCCAGCTGTGGGGACCCACGGATGAAGCGATCTTCTGTCCCTGGAGCTGCACACATGCTGTTCCCATCATACAGCAGCTGGACTTTAGGATGAGCTAGGGCTGGGTCTAGAGGCTCGGTGCCACATCCTGCAGAGTCCTGGGCCTCTTCTACACTTATTTTGTAACCAGTGAGCTAATCTGAAAACCTGGAGAAAAGTTAGGTCACTCATTGCATAATCCTGGTTTATTTGGGGAAGATATTTTTAATATTGCCCATTCTTGTTTTGTTAATTGTCAACTTTCTGTGTGTATTTCAGTTAGAAATTGGGGATAAAATTCTATAGAAGGGGAAATATTATTTTTAATGAAATTTAAGTAGAAATTCAAATTAAAAAGAAAAAGTTAATAGGAGGAGGGTGTAGAGTTGCTCTTCTGGAAAATTTGAAAGCTGAAAATAGATTTAGATACAGCATACTTGCAACCCAGAGATGTGTCAGCATTAATGCTGCAAAGCACACAACTCAGTTTTCTATAGGGCAACAGGTTTATTACGTAGGAGTTACATAGTAGTAAATACTCTATTCCTTATTTGACACTTCCTTCTCACAAGGATAACCATCAGGTAATCAGAGGGCAGAAAGGTTCGCTTTCAGAAAGTAAAGCGGAGAAGTGTTACAGGCAGCTGAGTTAGACAGAAATATCATAGGCTATCACACAGGGCTAGGCCCTTGAAAGAACCAGTGCGGAAGGCCAGATACCTTGTAACTGTGGGGGAGACAGACACCTCTGCTCTGGGCCAGGCCTCAAGACAAAAGACACAAGAAATACACCATATTCCAGCATACTCCCTAAGGATAAACATCAGAGATTGATATTTTAAATAGGTCTCTATCCCCCTGAGGAAGTTAAGAGTCGCTAACCCAACCTCCTACCAGAAGAGCTCCTGCTCTATATGCAGGCCTGCTTGCTACATGGCTCACTTCCTCATTTGTCCTCAGTTTAATCAGTTTTACCTGAGAAATTAATCTTATTGGTTGATCATAATTCTGTCCCACCTCATGCCCACCTTGCAAGTTCCACTGTTTTCCCCACCTTAGACCTGCCTCCCTTTTCAGTTTTGCTCTATAAAAGTCCTTAGAGAAGACAGTCTTTCGCAATCCACTTGGGACCCCTTCTATCACTGTCAGACAGAAGCTTTCTTTCTTTCAGTATATATCTTTTGCTCTTAACCTCCGTTGTTCCTAAAATTCATTCTTCAATTTTAGAGGCATGAGCTCATACTGAACATCTAGTAGGTTGGGAGTTTCTTTCCCCTATATCAAAAGGACCAATTACTTTAAAGATAAAGGGGTGGATTGTGTACATTTGATTTGGAGTAGACATTTGTAATGATAGTGGTAATAAACTGTTTTCAAATAAGAGACAAACAAGTGTTAACCCTATACCTATTCTTACAATTCTGCTATTCCATACCTTGATGTTTATCCAAGAGAAAGGAAGCCATGTGTCTGTACAAAGTTTTAAGGTAGGGTTATTTGTAATGACAAAAAATTTGGAACAACACAAGGGTCTGAAATGCAAAGGAATAAACAGTTGTTATGTACACCCAAAATAAAGGAAAAGACAGACTACATCCCACATGACGCAGAAGAACAAAAGGGAGAGATCACACAGTGGCATAAGGAAACTTCTGCCTTGATTGTACTGACAGTTACTGACATATATTGAAACTTTTTGGATTGCTTATTTTAAATACAGCTGCTTTGTATGTCAATTCTTCCTCAACAAAACTGTTCAAAACAATGTCCTGACTTATTTTGCTTAACATTTTGGACTCAAAATGCTTTCATTTTCGCATGGTTTCTCTTACATGTAAAACTCAAATTTAAAAAAAGAGCAAAATAAAACATGACAGAAAATCGGGAGACAACTTTCTAAAAGAGGAGATGTATCAAGAGATGGAGGGAAGGGAGAAGGAGCAGAAATGAAAAAGGACGTAAGCTGTGTTGCAAATATGCACCAACCGCACACAAGGAGTACAGTCATGTATTGCGTAATGATTAAAGAAAGGAAATAATAAACCTTGTAGCTGTGCTACATAGTTGTTATCTATACATATGTGCTTATGTTCATTACCATAACATCTGGCTATGAATAAAATCAATATTTATGTGAGATAAACACACAAAATGCCATAACCTAATCCTGCCATGGCTATGAAACGACAATTCCATTCTAAAATAACTCTAGATCCACTGCAACTAAATATAAAATACCCACCCCATGAACTCATTGTAAAGTAATAATTTCTATCAAAGTATTATAGAATAGTGTGCAAATAATAAAGAACGAAGCTAGCTCAATATTTCTGCAAAGAGAACACCTGTGTAAACAGTACCCAGATCAAGAAATAGGATATTATTAAGGTTCCAGAAAATCCTCTCATTCTTTCTTTCAAAAATAGCCCCTCCCTTCCCCCACCCTGAGAGGCTGAGGCAGGAGGATGAGCTCAGCCTAAGAAACTTAATACTCACTGTGTAATTATGTGATTTACTTATCTATTCTACCATTGAAGGGTGGGTATTGGGTTGTTTTCACGTCTTGTCTGCTAAGAATAATGCGTTCTTCTGTATGGTTTTCTTTTTTTGGTGAACATCCATATGCATTTCCATTGGATGTATATCTGGAGGGGAATTTCTAGATCAGAGATGTTCAGCTCTCTGAAGTGATCATGCCACACTTGTAATGTATGAACATTCCAGTTATTCAACGTCTTCGATACACACTACTTCCTGGCTTTCTCATTTTAACTGTTCTGGTGAGTTTGTCTTATTGTGGACATTTCATCCTCATTTTCCTGATGACTAATAAGATGAGCTACTTTATACTGCTGACTGTCCAATGTAACTTTTTGTAAATTTTATACCCAGATCATTTATACACAGTTGTCTTGGGAAGTCTGTCTTCTTCATACCAGTTTGCAGGCTTAAGTGTGAGACTCGTTATGGTGTCCATACCTTTAAAGGAGAACTTCATGTTTTAATGGGAATCACTTAAAATGAAAGCTTTGAAACATCTGGAGAGTCCAGGTAAGCACACCCTGGATGCCAACATTTCCAAATCTTGGCCTGTGGGGAAGAATGCAAGGATGTGGAACATTTAAACTGCACCCACATGACTGGTGTGAGAAAGTATTGCTTTGGAAGCAGAATTTGGCTTATTCTTCATCACCTCAGGAAGAAGAATGTGTCATAAAGCTAAAAGCGACAGGAAAATCCATTTGAACTACCTACTAGGGAGCTACCTACTCTGTCAGTGGGATAGTAAGTGGAGATGGTTCCACCCAAGGGTACAATATCCTCCTCTTATCTGAGGCTTTGTGTTCCTTGGTTTTCATTAACTATAGGTAACCATGGTCTGAAAACATTAAATGAAAAGTTTCATAAATAAACAGTACATTTTAAATTGCAACAGTTGTCAACAACATGAAGGAATCCGTTGCCTTTTTGCTCCATCACCCTGGGATGTGAATCAATTCTTGGTCTCGAACATCCATGCTACAGGCACCACTTGTCCAGTTGTCATCCCTGATGATCTAGAAGCAGATTTTCCTCTGATCATCCAAAGGTCGGCAATAGCCTGATGCTACACCACAGTACCCCTGGCCTTCGCGTCACGTCCTCTCATCGAGGAGGTGTTGTGTCTCTTCTCACATCGACACAAGCAGAGTGAATGCAGTATAACGAGGCATTCTGAGAGCATGAGGGATGCCACATTCATGTTAACTTTTATCAGTATATTATTATAAGTATCCTGCATTATTATTGGTTACTATTCTTAATCTCTTTCTATGCCTAACATAAATGAAACTATCACAGGTACAGACCTATAGGAAAAAACATTAAATATAGATATGGATATAGATGATACAGACATTCTCACCTATATATGGCTTACTGCTACAGTATTTGCAGCTTTGGGCATATACTGGAGAATGTTCTGCAATATACTGTCCATGGATAAGGAAGGGCTATTAAAAAGGAATTCTGCCATTGGTGGAAAATGATCAAAAGGATATTGGCCTTTCCTGAATATGGGATTATCTTTGTCTGGTCTCAACTTGGGTTTCCTAGAAAGCAAGTGTTGTGACTGGGAAGGAAATGAAGCAGGACAGGGAAGAGGGAGAGATCAGAAGAACTGTAGCTTCAAACCTACAGCAGGTTCTGGAGCTAGAGTGATCCTTCTGCGCTTCATCACATAGGCTGAGGTGGTCCAGCCTCGGTGTTCCCACACCGATCAATCCTTTCCCGTTGCTGTCTGCTGACCTCACTTCCAGGGTAGCTAGTAAGTCCTCCCTCGAGGAAAGCTCAGTGTCTCCTGGAGAAGTTTATTCATTTTTAAAATACACCAGTAAATCTTTTTACTTCTTACCCTCACTTGCTAGTTTAATCATAGATTTCCAAGATACCACTTGGACCACAATTCCAAGGATAGCAGCAATGACTCTAGAAGACACCTTTAGTACACACCTTTCCTTGTGATTGGAAATGTATCCTTGAGTGACTGCCAAAGTGCCTCATGACCCTCCACATTCCCACCCACGCCCTGTACAAACCTACCTAGAGGGAATATGTGTAAGCAGCTGGGGTTTGGAGTGCTTTGCGTCCAGAAAACATGGGTGGTATATCATTCAATTGACTTAAAAAATCATAAATGTCGCCCGGCCTTCCAAGACCCCAGAGTAGCTTTTTCTAACAATTAAATATCTGTTCACAAAGTTCTGCTCAATTAGCTAGAACGCTTATGACCAATAGCAAAATTTTTTAGAAGAATCATGGAAATTAAGATAAGTGAGTATTTTAGTAAAGTTGTATTTTATATTGAAGCTATGATTTCAGATAGCAAGAAAACTTGCTACTTCCCTGTTTATAAATGGGAGCCGAGGAGCAGAGAGATGGGTCTTGAGGCTCTGACTGCAGAGCACACACTGTGGCTAAGGGTCAACGGTGGGGGAAAAGTGTGTGTGTGTGTGCATGTATGTGTGTATGTGCGTGTGTGTGCATGTGTATGTGTGTATGTGTCTGTGTGTGCATGTGTATGTGTGTGTGTGTGTGCATGTGTATGTGTGTGTGTGTATTGCTGCTTCCTATAGAATTTTCAAAAACACTTTTAAAACACAGATTTAAGTTCATAGTGAAATTGAGGGAAAGGTACAGGGTTTTCCTGTATCCTCTCTGCTCTATGCATGCACAACCCCTTTACTACCAACATCCTGGAGCGGCATATTTGTTAAAATTGCTGAACCTGCGCAGATCTACGATCACCCAAAGCCTATAGTTCACCCAGGGTGTTGCACATTCTATGGGTTTGGACAAATGCACAGTGACTTGTATCTAGTATTATAGCATCACATAGAGCATCTTCACTGCCCTAAAAGACCTGTGCTCTGGCTTTTCATTTCCCTGCCTGGTAATCCCTGATCTTTCTACTGTCTGCTTAGTTTTGTCTTTCTCAGAATGTCATATAGTTGGATTTTTTTCACTAGTAATATGCATTTAAATTTTCTTCATGTTTTCTCATGACCTAAAAGTTCACTTTTTATTTTAGTGCTGAATGCTGTTTTGTTGTACGGATATATCATAGTCTATTCATTCACCTACTGAACAATGTCTTTATTTCCAAGATTTGATGATTATAAAATAAGCAATATACATGTGCATGAAAAGAGTTTTGCATGAAAATAAGTTTTCAGATCCTTTGAACAGTCAACAAGAAGCACAACTGCTGAGTCCTGTAGTGAGGGCATGTTTAGTTTTGTTTAGAAACTGCCAAACTACCTTTTGAAGTGACTATACTTTATCATTCTTACTTCTTACCAGTAATGAATGAGAGTGTTTATTCCTAACCAACATTTAGTGTCAGTGGTCCAGATTTTGGCTATTCTAATAGCTATGTAACCACACCCAAATGTTTTGATCCTCATTTTTCTGATGGCATATGATATGGCACATCTCTTCATATCCTTATGTATGATCTATATACAGTACCACCTTGGTTCATAAGCTTAATCATTTCCATGATTCTGGTTGCAAACCAAATTGGAGAAGTATTGAATCAAAGTCAGTGGTTAGGTTCAGTGTTGACTTTATGGGAAAATTTGATTTGGTTTGATTTGCAACCAGAATCGTGGAAAGAATTGACTTCATGAACCGAGTTACCACTGTACTTCTTGGATGTTTGGCTAAGATTTTTTTCAGTGCCAGGGCTTTGCATATGTTAAACAAGCATTCTGCCACTGAACTACACCCCAAGACTTGACTTTTAAATTTAGTTATTTGAACAAGTACTGTATGTGCATATATTTAGTTTTGTTTAAAAATTCCATTAGAATTTTATACTTTGGTCATATAAATATTTTATACATTTTGTTAGATTTATACACATGCATTTCATTTTAGGAGTGCTGATGTAAATGTTACTGTGTTTTAACTCAAATTTTACTTTTAGTTACTGCATAAAGGAAAGCAATTGGCTTTTGTATATTTGCTTTGTGTCCTGACACTTAGGCATGATTAATTTTGGTAGTTTTTTGTTTTGTTTTTCTTTTTTCTTTTGGATTTTTAAAAATACAGATAATCATGTTATCTGTAAAAAATAGGAAGTTTTATTTCTTCCTTCCCAAACTGTTTACCTTTGATTTCCTTTTTTGTCTTGTTGCATTAACACTGGCTTATGAAACTATGTTGAAGAGAAGTGGAGAGAGGGTACATCCTTGCCTTATTTTTCATCTTACTTGTAATGTTTCTGGTTTTTTATTAGATAAAGATGTTCTTTATCAAGCTGAGGAAGTTCCTTTTCATTTGTTCTTACTGTTTTTATTGTGCGTATATATTGAATTATGTCAAGTACATTTTGTGTGTCTGATACGATTATGCAATTTTTCTTTTTTAACTTATTGTTGTAATGAGTCTTATTATTAGTTTAGAATCTTGAATTGACTTGCATAAAAATACCTGACAGAATTCTGTCTGGTAGCTTTGATTTGATGGTGATGCTCTGTGGTTTCAGGATCTAAACCTAAACTTTCTGAGGTCAAATCCTGGTTCTTTCATCTATCCACCGTAGGACCTCAGGCATGAGTTTGATCTCACTGTTCACTGTTAGTGTACCAATCTATAAATAGATATAATATCTGCACCGACCTCATAGAGTGTATGCCAGATACACTTCAACTGTGAGGTGACTTGGTCAATTTAGAGGTGAAGTAGATTGAGTAAGGTGTTTATTAGGGAAAGAATTTATATCCAGGACACTTAAATTCTAAGAGTAATGGGACAATACAGAGATAAATAGCCAAACAATGACATGTTAAGCACTGGTGAATAATCTTAGGGTCTCTTTTCCAAAATATTCCAGACATTTCCTTGTGAGCTTTGAGTAATGGAGAAATGTTGCAAATATATAGCTACAGGAAAGATCTGGAGAAAAGCATGGACAGGCAAAGGCTATAGATGATAAGACAAATAGGCTAACATTCTTTGTTATACATCATGCATTTCCAAAAATAAGTGAATACATACCTCTTTAGGTTGAATGTAACCTATGGCAAAAGACAATATTTTCAAAAGAAAAAATTACTGGCATATAGGCATTTCAGGTACCTGGGTAGAAGCATCTCATTTTATCTCATGTAATTAAAGAAGGATATCTGGAAAACAGATAAACTTATTTTACATTTTTTTTTGTTTGGTACCAGAAATCAAATTCAGGACCTTGCACTTGCCAGGCAGGTGCCATGCCACTGAGCTATATTCCTGACCCAATAAACTTACTTTATACTGTTTCTTAATTTATGACTCTATTACGAATGTTATTTCATATCTTGACTGTGTTACAAAATATCCATGTCAGAAATATTGTTTGAGTGGATGCTTTTATCTGCCCTCTACTAAGTAGCTAACATAGATTATCTTTAATAACTTTCTGGACTTACCATGTATATCAAGATCTCATGTGGGAGCACAGGTGTTTTTGAACCAGTGTGCAGTCAAGGTTAGGAATCTGGGATTTGACAATCTTAGTCTCATTAGCCTGTCCTTTTAGTATATCATTATTTCTCAGTGGAACTTTTGATTTGTGCTGGATCACAGCTAAGTAATGTGCTAACACATATCTGAAGAGTTAGTACTGCGGGATTTGGTTAAAAAGTAAAGTCAGCAAGTGGGCCCAAGGGAACTAAAATAGATGGGCTGTTGGGAAAGTTAGTGGGGAACCGAGGTATGATAATCGTTAGGTTGACAAAGAAATTTTAAAAAAAATTCCTTGTAGTTTTCAGTGGCCAAAGCCTGTGACTGAGTTACTCTCTTCAGTTGTTTTCCTCCGAACTTCAGGTTGTGAGGAGTGTAAAGAATTCACGAGGTTGATGCCCTGAAATGTCTGGAAACACTAGGGTGATTCAGGAGATGCTCTGAGTCCCGGCAGCAGAGTTTCCCCAAGCAATTGGAGACTTGGTTGAAGTTCCCAGGAATTAACATGAAATGTGATTTCATGAATCAAAATGCGTGTGTAAATGACTTGTAAATAATAGTTTCATTCTTCACCAGTGCAAGGTGGTGGCCTTCCATCTTATCAGAAGATCTAAGGCCCTAATGGAATTGCAAGTCTTCCAAGGGCATTCATTCTTTTCCCTTTAGAGGAAAGAACTGTGAAAGGCTGAGAGCTCTGCCTCTTTATTACCAAGCTTTTCTGAGTCACTTTGGGTCCCGCGGTTCACCTTGGCGACAAGCCATTACTCTTTCCACCCCCATATTTCTTGGGGAGGTGCACAGGAGAGCTCAGCTGAGAAATAGACCGAAGCCTTGACCCTTTTGCCTGTTCCTGGCTCTGAGACCCTGGAGAGGTGACAAAGCTTTTCTGAACCCTTTCCCCAATGTTTAATAGAGAGATAATGATCTGTCATTTAAAGGTTTAATATGATGGTGTATATGCAAGAAATTCCATGTGGGAGAATTTGATAAAACATTTAGCAAAGGAGAGCAAAGGGAAACAGAACAATGGTGCCAAAAAGGGAAACTGAAAAATTTTAACTCTTTGTTCTACCCGAATTTTGATAGTTTTGTAATATAGACACTGACAGGAGGCCTTTCCCACTGACTATTGGAGAGAAGAGTAATTATTCACAGTTTGTGCAATATAGAACTCGCTGTCCAGTCAAAACATGACATCTGAGTTACAGTGTGGTGTAGATAAATGTACACTGAATTTCAAAGACCTAGTGTTAAAATAAGAATGTAAAATACCTGATTAATAATTTTTTGTTAAGTATATGATTGTATTTTGGATATACTGGGTTCAAGAAAATGTATTGTTGAAATCATGTTTTCCCATTTCTTTTATGCTTTGAAAAATGTGGTTAACAAAAAATTCAAAATGATACTTGTGGTTCCATTTATGGCTTATACTATCCTTGCAAAGGGACGCTCTGGTTTAGTGCCCCGTCTCGTTCCAACAGTGTTTAATGAGAAGGAACATTAAACCTCATGGCAATTACTGGTCTGGGAAGCCACTGAATCTTTTGTATTTTGAGATATTTACCTTAGTGGTGTCTTAGTGATGTTAAATTCTGTTCTTGAAAGTTTTCACATAATTTAACTGTATTGGTTTGGAGCTTTAGAAATGAATAATCCTTGAAAATAAAACACCATCATGAGTCTTTCCAAAAGTAATACTCTTTATTGTGAATAACATCTTTGCTAGCTTTTTATAAGGCAGATTCATTTCTTTACCAATTCTTTTTTCATTTTTCACTGAAGATACTTTGAAAAAAGTCATCAGTTGCTCTCTGGCTCATTTGAACTATTGCCTATAATTCCCGGAGCTTCATGCTCTGCTCTATCAGTTGAACTTGCTGGGGGCTGGAGTAGCTAAGGTCTGTCATACGGGCACTCCATGCCTGTGTGACTGAGCTCTGATAAAACCCCTAGACACCAGGGCTTAGGAAGCTTTGCTGCCAAGCATCACTGCTGGGAGGAGGAAGGGCTGTCCTTATAACCCCCCTGGAAGAGAATGCTGGAGGCTTACGCCTGGCCTCTCCTGGTCTCTGCACCATGCTACCTTTACGTTGCTGATTTTATTCTGCATTCCTTTGCCATAGTAACCCATAACATGAGCATAACAGCTTTTATGAGTGCTGTGGATTCTCCTACTAAATTGTCATTCTGAGGGTGGCCTTCAGGAACCCTGATGCACATGGATCCCCACCTCGTTCCATTGTTTATTACACATCAGTGATATTATTGGTGAGGAAAGGGGGAAATGGAAATGGGAAGAGGGGTGAAGATAGGACCCTAATCCCTTTGACACATCTATGGTAAGCCAAGAACAACTTTAGGTGCTATTCATGTAGCCATTATCGTATTTAATCCTTGGAACAACTCTGTGACATCTGTTTTATATAAGGAATGGAGGTCCAGTCTCTAGCCCTAGAGAGAGCAAATGGATACATTCAATATGGCTTAAAACTCAAAGCAGAAAAAAGCCTTATACCCACCACAAGTGACTTACAGAATCTATCCTACAATGGCAAAGATGCAGCCACGTGCACCGATCCAGGGCATAATTTAGAGCAGCTGTGAGTTCTTGACCTCCACTGGAGATCATGGTGGAGTTTCTGGACACACCCAAGACCTCCAGCATCCTTCTCCCTGACAGATCTCTCTGACAGGTTGAGTATATTTGTCCTGAAGGTGGGAAGGTAATCCCTTAGGAGTGGCTCTCAACCAATGAGGAGTTATTGATGCCTCTCATGGGACAGTTGTGAGGTAAGTTCCCCAGAGCCTCTACATGATTTCTAATGCAACTGAGCGCTGGCTGGCCCCAGGAGAGGCCCACTCCACAATCTGAGCTTTATTTCATTCTTTCTTACACCCTCCCTTCCCATTCCTTCACTGTGAACATGCTGTCTCTTCCCAAATAACCTACCTGAGCTGGAATTTTAAACTCACCATCTCTTTTTGGTGGGAACTCCAACTTTGACAAGATAGCATTATATATTCAAAGCAAAAAAAAGCAGAGTTTGAATGACAGTGGCACTATCATTATACTCTGTATTCTGTATGTTTACATGTCACTTATATTTGAAGTTGAATCAATATATTTAACATATTCAATGCTCACATGAAATATATACTTGCAAGTTATCATACGTGGTTCTATATTTTAATATGTTCCCTGTGCTTTGCCTGGCTAATTCTTCTTAGTTTCCACCCTTAATGCCATTAAAGTGTGTGTCTAAATTGAACTGTCATTTGTAAAGCTGAAAGCTGATATTTACTTAATCAAAATTAGACTTCCTAATACCTATTAAAGGGAAAATCCATTGGGGGAGAAACATAGAGGATAATGCTCATATTATTTTTCAGACAATAAAAAGCCTTGCATAATCCTATTATGAACATTAGCATACATTTCACAGCCCACCTGGCAAACAATACAGATTGTGACTCTGTGTATTTGAAATGCTATCCAGGGCATTGTGGTAAGGAAAATGGTAAAATCTACAGCTGTGTCAGTGGGTCAAAAAGCGGTCAAGGTACATTTCTCAGACACCATGGATTACCTAAATAGACTTTTATAAAGACGAGCTGTGTGTTAGGAAATATGTTTTTCAAAGCTAGGCAAGGCTGAAGCTCGCAGTGATGTGGGCAGCAGGGGATGATGGGGAAAACATTACCTGTTTTAGTGACTCATGGCTGAACTGTTACAGACCTTCAGCATCTTGTGGAATGGAAATTCTTATTATAAAAATATCCTTTATGAGACAGAGGAAATACATGCTGTCAGTGAAAGAATTCTTTCCCAGAATTTCCAAAGAGGTTATTCTAATCAGTTTGAGAATTTCTAATCTGAAAGATGAAAAGACTTTGGAATTCTTCCAACTCATATTTAGTAACAGTGACTTATTTTGTTGATATTCTTAAGAATTCAATAGAAATATTTAAAATACTAGGAGGTCTGAGAGAACTGCTGGCCTGAGGTTTCTTGTACACACATTATACTCCTCTGATATGGATTGGCCTCATTCCTTTGCTTCCTGTCTCTGTGCATATTTCTTCCTGGATGAGTGTTGAACATGAAATATAAATATAAAATCATCATCATATGCCTACAAAATGTATGTGTTATGTATGACATGTTCTAGATCCAAGTCTTTCTAAAACTTGAATAATGGATGTACCACCATTAAATGCTATTTCATTAGACTGAGCATGTATCCAAATGCCCGTTAATATTGTCACAGGCATAGTGTATTGTTTAACACCAAAATTAACAGACACATAGATATTTTCATTTCAGCACACATGGAGTTTATAAATTAAAAGATTTGTAATCTGAACAACTACTTCTAAGATAACAGTAGGCAATAGATTAAATATTGTTAACTTCTTATTATTTTTTTTGAAATCCTGTATCATTTCTATCCTTTTTTTATTTTGCTTTTAAAATAAAAAAATTGTAAAAAAGATTTGTGATTGTCATTTTAAACTCTTTTTTAATTATTTCAAACACAAGTTTCACTTAACTTATACCCAAATTTAAAGTCAGTCTCATCCATCACATTCCTTCCTCTGAAATACAGATGAATTTGCTTCTTTGAAAGGCACTTCAGAAGTCTACATTAAATCTGACTGGTCTGTTCACCGTTCGCTCATTGATATAGCCCATGTAACACTGAGTGCATAATTAATAACTAGTCTAATCCATGAACTATGCATTTCTCTGGGAAATCATGAAATGAAAGCATATCTCTAAATGAACCTACATTTTCAGTAGCATCAACAAGCAAGAAGTCCCATTTCTTGCCAAAACACCAAATGATGACACCCTCTCTCCTTATGCCAACCCCACGACATCTTTCTTATCCCCAGAGAACTTGCCATAAGAAAGCAGAAGCCGTTGTCCTAATTAAAGGAAGCACTAAAATATAGCTTCACAAATAGAGGTGGACCTGGCTAAAGTGGCACTGGCAAGAGGAATTGATGGGACATAAGAAAAGGCGAAGTCTCTTTAACATACTACAGAGGATGCTATTTTCTTTAATGCAAATTTTTATACAGCTATAATGAGAAATAGAATTTTCCACAATTTAAATTGAGTCTCATTGCAAGGAAAAGAGTGGTCCATGGCAAAGATGTACAGAATAAACAGAAGAAAGTGAGCAAAATCCAAGACATTACCGCAAGAGAGGTGCTTATTGTATTGGCAGAAGAGATACTGCTTTCTGGCTTCCTCTGGCAAAATATTTTTGTTAATTTCTTAATAAGAAGGACTATTATTTAAGACTTTGCTGTAACAACTAGAAGTTCCAGTTCACCAAGTAGGTATGGTGGCTCTTGTCTGAGGTTCTAATTAGATTGTTCTTTCAGCATAAGAAACAGAGCAGCCAGGGTCCTTATGTTCCATGGCTGTGTAATCACATAGGGCCTTTGATGAAAGTGCCAGAGAGAGGCTGGAGGAAACTTGCTTGAAAGTGTCACTTGTCGCTGCTACTTGCTTTCTGGTGGTAATAATTCATTACCGAGCCAGGCCAAGCTGCAGGATCATGAGAGAACTGAATAGTGGCTGGTCAGTTACTTGTTAGAGTTGCATTGTGTGGAAAAGGGAAAAAGATTATAGCCAGCAGCAGCTAACCATTGCTGCAGGAAGAGCTGGAGCTGTAACGTCACACAAAGCGTCGGTAGTGCTTACTAGTATCAAAAGAGCAAGGAAGAAACTCTCCGGAAGATTGCTGCGTGACTGAAGTTTTATGCACACTGCAAGCTTGGTTTTAAGTGTTGTTTTCCAAGAAGGCTTTCCAGTTCTCATCGGGCACCCTCCCCACTCCTGTCAGAGAATGCTGAACGGTAGAGGAGCCATGGATGCCCAGTTTAAATCGCCCTTACCAGGCTGGAGTGTTCATGCCCAGCTGCTATGAATGTCAGCTGCTAGTGTGCAGAGCTGCTTCTGTCTCCGGAGGATTATCACAGGGAAGGCACTTTGCCTTGGAGATGACTTACCTTTCCCTGACCCTGGGGGCAGCCAAAACCAGTAAATGCAGCCAGTTCCAAAGTAGGGCCACACTGATGCCGTTCACACTCAATCTCCCCACGGGATTGGCAGCCTTTTACCTTACGCTGCTTTCTTCTTCTTCTTCTGAGGTCATCCTCTCAACCCTCTGCAGTGAAAACTGGAATCCTTGTTTTAGGTTCTACTTACATGGAGCCAGGACTAAAGCCACAGATCTCTTTAATTTCTACTACTGGAAAACGTCACATAATCTTCATGTGTTCTCGTTCACCTGCATCTAATTTTTCAAAGAGGAGGCAAACTTTCAGAAAGAAATGGTCATAATTTGATCAAAAAAAATCACATTCCAGTTTTTTTTTCTGTCAATGAATGTTAATTTCCTGAATTTCTCAAATCTACACATTTCAAGGCCTTACAATGAGAAATAACTGAGTGTAGATGATGACTTTGGTGTGTGTCATAATGGCTTTGTGATCTTCCATGGTCAGAGGTGAGGGTTGAAGAGGATTTCTGGGTAGCAAGCAAGAAAACAAGCACACATATTTCCCACTGGAGAAGCATTCTTTATCCCAAACCAAAACAGCCCATAATATCCCATCCTATAAGAGGTAGCATTTGGTGAACTGAAGACAAATTAAAATTAAAATATTAGTTGCTAAAATGCTATATGCTGGAACACAGCAAAGTATTCATAAATGTTCTTGTGCCTCTTTACTCTCATCCTAAAATATTTCACTATGGTTTTCTTATCTCTTTATATCTGTGAGCCATTACCAGCTCCATTTTCCAGCAGTAAGATTTAAAACTCAAGTTGGGTTCAAATCCTGATGCCCACAGCAATAATCTGGGATGTCACTGATTTGATTTGAATATGCCTAAAATTTGTTACAGGGGACCCCAGTGTCTAATCAGTGAGGAACACCCACTTGGCTTTTATAATGTTCATTCTTGACTTATGACAGGCAGAACAGTTCAGATCCTGTGGTGAATTAATACTTTATTAACATATTTAATAAGATTCAGACATGACATCACTGATGTGCTCCAGTTAATTCCTGCAGATATATCTATGTGGAAATGTTTCTGAGCACAAACATTTAAGAACACAGCTTAGAGCTTTCTTGATGATAAAGGGTAAGTTTTTGTATTTACTGGGAACAACATTCTTTTAATTTTATAGATTAACAGGACAAATACAGGACAAGTATAGTTTCTCTTTCAAACCTCTGAATGTTCACATAATCTATCCATCAGCAGGAAAAGGATTTCTCTCTCCTGACAAAATCATGCTGATGCTTAGCTCTCAAGCTTACTTCTTCTACTTGAAATAACTTTACAGCTCCATTTGATAATTCTGTGTACTTTTATTTCAAGCTAAATCTTCACTAAGAAAACTTTTCCAAAACCTTGAGGCTATACTTACCTAACTAGTTTTTGGTTACCCAGAGTGTGTCTTTTCTGTGCAGTTTATTAGTGGGATTATGTTCAAGTTATCACTTAATTTCAGTCTGTCATAGGTTGGCAGGCTTGTCTGAGTCAGACCTTTTTATGGGCAATGAACTGTACAGAGACCCCGATTGTGACTCATGTACAATAGTGTAATCACGTGTGTCGTGTTTAGCACACTGCTCAGCGTGCCGTAGATGCTAAGAATATTCTTGAAAGTGTGATTGTACGCCTATCATACATCCCGTGGCACCATCATTACTAGGTCTCTGAGATGAAAGGAAAGTCAGGAATGTCATATGCTTCTTTAACTCACTTCCTTGACCCTGTGCAACCCAAGGGTGTCATACAATCAAGTGTGGAAAGGAATCCACTCCCCTTTCCTTCTCTCCCAGCATACTTTGCCCAGAATCAGCTTCAGACATCTCCAGCAAGAGAACGTCTGTAAGTGGGTCAGAAGGAAGGGTCATGCCGGGCTCAGAAAAGGTCTATGGAAACTATCATTCAACAAGGAGCAAGACCCCGTTAAGTGTCAATTGAAGCACAGATACTGCAAGAATATGGGAGAATATGTATGTGCATAGGGGTGATGTGCTGTTACATATGGAAAAATTATGTTTCTCCTATAGTTATTTTCTAAAGCAGAAACTACATACATGTATTATAAACTAGGATTCTTCTGAAGTGACCAGTATATATTTGTGTCACCACAGACTTTTGACAGATACCCAGGATTTATAGAGTGGCAATGAGTACTAGGAGACACCTGCTTCCCTTTGTCCTGAGCTGTGCAGGGCTGTGGATCATGTTCCACAGATCTAGAGGCCACTGTCATGTGCCTCCATCAGCCCTGATCTATGTGTCCTCAGCCCATGAGGCACAAACTTTGACCTCGCGCCTTCCAATGAAGTAGGAGTGACAAGGGCGAGAGAGCTTGAGCTGTGGTGTCAGTTTTTTGCTGAGTGAATTTTGGGCTGTGGCCTGGCTTTTTGTTGTTTGTTTTCTCATGTATACAATCAAGGTGATGGCATCTATGTATCAGAATTGTTTTGAGAACTACAGGGAATATGTGTCTGTCAGAGACACCAATGAACTTCTGCATTTATTCCATAGATATTGTGCACTTACTATATGCCAGATTACACTGAAGTAGAAATAAGAAGGTCCAAGCAATGCATTTGTTTCTCCATGTTCTATGGCAGAGACCAGAGCTAAAGAGCATTAGGGGGATTCTCAAATGGTTCTTATGGGCAGCCTTCTCTGATAATGGGAGTTGGTATAAGATTTGAAGAATCCAAGGGAGTTAGCCAGGTCCAAAAGGCTGCTATAACAACCACCACCACCACTACCACCACCACAACAATGAAACAACTCATTTCTCATGGTTTTGGAGGTTGGGAAGTTTAGGATGGATATTCTGGCATAGCCAGTGTCCAGTGAAGGCATTTTCCTGGTTTGTCCATTTCCTTGTTCCATCCTCACATGGTGAAAAACAAAGCAAGACTATGTGTCTATCATTCATGAGTGAATCATTTCCCTGTTCCCTACACCCTGGGTTCATCACAGACAGAGGCAAGATTCCAACCTGTGGGAATCTTGGGGAAGATACAAATATTGCCTCCATAATGTAGGGAAAGAGAATTCCCAGTATAGCAAGCAGCAAATGCAGAGGCTCTGGGTTTGGAGCTGGCCTGGCCTATTTTACTAACACCCTGAGGGTTGGCATGGCTGGAGAAGGGTTAGCAAGGAGGAGAGGAGAGGGTGAGATGAGAGAGTGAGTGAGTTGAAAGTTGGGTGAGCGGTCCTGCAGGTCATTAGAGCGGCTGTGGATCTCACCCTGATGAGATCCGAAACCCCAGAAGCACTTGCAGAAGTAGTAGGCTGACTTATCAGTGTCATTCATGCTGCAGGCTGAGAAAAGAGTAACTGGAGGTCAGAGCCCCAATTTTCAGGTGACTGCAATGATAAGAGGGTCAGGAGGGCAGCAAGGCCTGGGATCGTACCACTGAGTTTGGTTAGCTTTGGTGTGAGAGTATCTAGACTGTAATGAGGAGCTATTAGGGTTTGAAAAAATTCAAGACTTGGAAGTCACAATTAGGTTTTTGATAACTTCAGTGTTTATTTGATATAGTAATAATTTTTGATGCAATAGCATTTTTCTTTTCTTTCTTTCTTTTTTCTTTCTTTCTTTCTTCCTTTCCTCCTCCTCCTCCTCTTCTTCTACTTGTCTTCTTTTTTTTTTTGTTTTTTTTTTTGTACCAGGGATTGAACTCATGACCTTGCACTTGCCAGGCAGGCACTTATGCCACTGAGCTAAATCCCTGGCCCCCAGCAGTATTTCTGATAATAATAATGTTTAAAGTGCCTCTTTCATGCCAAAAATCCCATAGGAAGTACCATGGATATGAATATTCTGCATGCAAAACACCAAATACAAGCAATCAATACTGTGGCAAAATATTTTTGTCTTCCTTAATATGTCTCAAAAGTCAAGACAATTCTTGAGTTTTCTTAGTTTCTAACCAGCTGCTTTGGCATCATGGTGATGAAGTCTCAATGTAAAGTAGGTAGAGATGAAGACATGTCCGAGTACTCGAAGTCCCATTCCACTTCTGTGCTGAAATATTTGCCTTCGGTTAGATTTGGGTACCTATTGGTGAAGGTTTATCATACAGTGGTTCAGTCCATAGTCAGCTGGCTCCCATTGTGGAGGGGTGCAGTGGAGCAAACCATCTGAGTTCATGATGAGCTGCACACAGAAGAAGGAAGGGGCAAGGACAAGAATACCCCCTTCTAGGTCACATGCCCAGCAGCCAACCTCCAGCCTGACACCCCGCCTAACACCACTACCAGCTGTACTTATCAGTTGATGAATATGGTGCACCAGGGTCAAATCGACTTTCAAAAGCCCCACCTCTGAATACATGGGACTTCAGGGGAATTGTTTAGACTTAAACCATAATAAAGGACATTATGGGGTCATTAAAGAGCAGACAGATGGAAACCAAGGGACAAGGTTTTATTCCTGGTTGTATCCAAACAGCCTAAGTCTTGAAATGCATCACTGTTCTCTTAAACAAAAGAGAAAATTTACCTTCCAAGCTAGCTCTCAGGTGACTGTTTTTGGTTAGAACATGCTCTCCAGCTAATGACCTCTTCTAGCTGGCTGTGTTCCTGCCTGTCTTGTGTTGCAGGATGGGCTTCCTTACTGTATCATCACGGGGAAGGCCAGGCTGGGGAGTCCAGTGCTCTGGCTAAGCTGGTGGAGGCCACCAGGACCAGCTGCAGTGACAGCTATGAAGAGATCCACTGTCATCGGCAACATCCTGAGTCCAAAATCTGTGGCTCACGTCACCGAGCTGGAAAAAAGCAGAGGCTAAAGGATTTCCCACTAAACTGGACTAAGTGCACTGTTGAGCTTTTTGCACATAAAAATAGTAAATCAGCCTTAAGACTAAAATAAAATAAAATATTCCATAGGAATCTAAGAAGATGTATGACACAGTTATAGGTGCAGAAATCAATAAAATGTTTGGACAAAATCATTATTATTAATATTATTAATGATGATAGTTTGGTTTGCTCTTACAAATTGAATGGGATTACATTATGTAATGTCCACATGGAAGACAAGAGGGACATTAGAGGTCACCACATAAGAGTTCTGTCAAAATGTTCTGTTATTCAGCACTGCTCTATGGTTGGTATTAATAAGGATGATGACTATCAACATAAAATACATTTCTGATTAGAAAAAAGCCAGAGATATGGGTTAACTATTGAAACTGTAAAAAAAAATGACATCAACTATGAATGAATGTTAATCAACAGATGAACTGTGTAACTGACTAGCTTCCCAACTAGTTCAGGAAAAGTAAAGGAATTGTTAACCTGAAAGCATGAACAGGCAGAAAAATCTTTAAAGTATAAAAACAGTTTAAGATGAAGGAAACCCAACTTGTAATTAAAAAAAATACAAAGTAAATTCACCTCCTTAAAAGCTCTAGATTTACAGGCTGAATTTTCAAATACCAGATAACATTCAAAACACAGTAATAAAATATGGAAAAAGTAGGGCTTAATATTGACAAGATGGATACACTTTTTAAAAGTGTAAAACATAAAGTAATTCAATATTCAAATTAGCACTGTATTTTTTCTTCCTCATCTTCTTTATACTGAATTTTAGGCCTAATTCTACCTTTTACAATACTGATTATAAAGAGGATAAAAACAAGGAAAATAAAATAATAAAACCAACCAAAATAAACCAGTATAAGTGATATAGGAATTCAATACCTTACAAAATCAGCAATAGTTACCATAATGCCTTTTTTTGTCTTCAAAATTGCTGCAGATACCTTCAGACATTGTAAAATTCAAACAGAACAGAATAGAATAGAAACAATAAAAACAAAACAATGAATGCAATAAAGGACTTCAAAAGAAGCCAATAATAAATTCAAAATGGCTACCATAATCTGTCTTACTATCTTTTAAATAGCTGCTCCTGCCATCAGATTTAACATAAACAAAACAAAAGAGAATAAAACCCAACCCAAAAAACAATGAAAATGATAGTTTCCAGCTGAGGATCACTTCCTGATGAGGCCTTATTCTTTCCCTCCCCAGTCTGCAAATGGCGCTGACTCATGGAGAGAGGCTTGGGTCTGGCTGTCCCCACTCCAGCAGTGGCCTGCACATGGCACTGGTTTCCAGACACAAATCACCTCCTGGTGAGACCTGGTTCTCTCTCCCCGCAGTCCGTGAATGGTGTTGACTCATGGAGAAAGGCTTAAATACTGATTATAAAAAATAATGTATTTGAATTTCTTACATTTTATATACAAACACAAAGGTCTATAATTTTTTTGTTTTGCTTTTCAGAATGTATTCAAATTTTTAATAATACATCATTTCAAAATCCCCTATCACATAAAAGGTATCTGTTTTAGTTACTTTTCTCATTGCTGAGACAAAATCCTAGATACCAAAGTTAAAGTAGAAAATGTTTATTTGGCTCACGGTTTGTGGAAGTTCAGTCCATAATCAGAGGGCTCCAAGACAGGGTGATGTGACAGAGGAGCATCACAGAGGAGAAATAATACATGTCGGGCAGGAGATGGAAGGCAGAAGGCACTAAGAAAACAAGTTACAAGCCACAAGCAACCACACTATCCCCCTTTTTGCCCCTTATTTTTATCCAGGATGGGGCACCTTTAATCCTACTTAAAACTATGCCACACTAATCAGTGAACTAATTTAGTAATCCTGTATCCCAGCATCACACACTCCATATCTGCCTCTGAGAAAGCCCATCTATACCACATGAAGCTTGGGGGTGGGGGCATTAGGAACAAGCCATCACTTTTAGTTTATATATTTTCAATTTTGAGCTCTATAATTCATTTTTTAACATGGAAAAATATAGCTTTATGATAAAAGTCTAATTAATCTCCGTGTAAATCTCTTTAGTGATTTCCTACCACTTTTGAAATAATAACTGAGATTCTTCATATGGTTTTAACGTTTCTGGGTAATCAGCAGCCTGCTTATCTGATCAACTTCTTTATATACTGTTTTCCAGCTCACTTTCTAATCTCCAGTGGGTGCATGGCTTTTCCACTCTCAGCCATAGGAAATGCTTTTTACCTGACACCTTTGTACACACATCTCACCTCCACCCCCGAATGGTCTGCGTAGCAGTTGACATGATTGAATTGTTCTCTTTCTTTTGGTCCATAATGGTTAATTCTCAACTTTGCTGTGCCATGGGGTGCCCAGGTATTTGACTGAAAACTTTTTTGTCTGTAAGAAAATTGTGAGAGTGTCTGAAATTGGCAGATGAATCAGTAGACTGAGAAAAGAGGACTGACAACCCTATGAACCAAAGGCCTGAATGGAACAAAATGGGTGAGGGAGGGAGAATGTCCTCTCAGCCTGTCTTTGAGCCAGTACACTAATCTCTTGTCTTTGGACTTGGACTGGAACTGGAAGTTACAGCATCAACTCTCTTGGGTCTCCAACCTGCTGGTTACAGATTTTGGGATTCCTCAGTCCCCAAAAACAGATGAGCCAATTCTCTATAAGAATTCTCCCCCCACCCCATATTTATTTTCTTTCACTGGTGAACCCAGACTAATGCAAAACTCAATTTAAATGTCATCTCTTTAAGAACACTTTGCCATCTTATCTGTCTCATCAGCTTGTTAGTTTCATGGTCTACACATCAAGTTGAAATTGTCTCATTTGTCCTTTTTCTTATTTTTAAATCTGTCTCTCCACTTATAACATGCTCCCTGAAAACGGAGACTGAATCTTATCAACTTATTCCCTGAGCCTTGCCCAAGTACTGATGCAAAGAGGGCTGTCAATAAATACATGTGGAACAATGACTGGATGAGTAAATGAATGCTTGAGTGATTGCCTATTTTGTCTGGGAAATTACACTTTCTCCTACTAGACTGAAATACTGTCTTTATATTTCTGACTTCCAAACCATAATCTCTGGTTTTGAATTTTCATCTTTGGAACTCAAGATTCACATTTCCAAATGTACTTCTTCTGTGTGCTTAAAATAGCCAAGACTAAAAATTTCTTTTGCTCTCTAAATTGCCCTTTTTGTGTCTTATTTTGGATAATGGTCCAAGTATCCACTGTCACCCATGGTCAAGAGCTAGAAGTCATCATTTATTCATGAATTTACACATCTGTTTGCTTAAGTGGCCCATACTGTGTGAAGCATAGCATACATGTTGGTGAGAAAGTAGATTCAATCCACATCCTTGTAGAGTTTATGCTAACATTTTAAAAAAATTATGTTGACTGCAAGGATTTTGTTTGTCAACTCTTGTCCAAAGCTTTTCAACAGTTTTCTGGTTGGTTTTCTTGCAGCTAATCTCAGCCCACCCCAATTAATTTGTCACATCACTGGCTAAATGTTTTTCCTAGGACATGTATTTAAACACCTGATGATGCTACAAATCTTCCATCTTTCACCCCATTTACTGCCAAGGTACAGTTTACACTCTGTCATGGTGTGTCATGTGCATTATGATTAATTTCTATCAGGTGACATTCAGATTAGGCACACAGCCCAGCATTTTGCATGTGTCATTCCCTCACCCTGGAACCCCCACCCCTTCTTTACCTTATATCCCTGAAATTCTTTCACTCCTCTTTGTGCCTAGATGCCCTCTGAGTCTTTTGTTTTTCTGGGCAAAGCGAGAGATTTTGGAACCATGTTTTATAGGCATTTGTGTCATTAGATTTTATTATGAATATCAAGTACAATATTCATATATTTACATATCTGGATTTCTCACTACAACAGAAGCAACTCACAATTGAGGGGTATGGTTTAGAGAAACTTCTATTAATACTGACCAGAACTGTTCCTGTGACATTAACATACTATTGTTGAATCTTTGCTTGATAAGTGAGTATTGATGAGATGCACAACACAGAGTCAGTCATTTGCCTTAGATGACACAGTAGTCAGTGGTAATGCTGATCAGACCCCATATTCCCACTGTTAATGGTTGTTCACTAGACTGAAGCATGACTGTAATCTATCAAAGCATTTTGATTGGTCCAGGGGAAAAGAAAGCAATAGGGCAAGTTGGGGGTTAGGAAAGTGGGTGAGAGTCATCTTTAATGTACATTTGCTTAGCTTAGAAACTCTAATATGTACTCCCTGAAAACAAAAACAAAGCAAACAAATGAATAAACAATTGCTAAATTTGTGGCACATATAAAGACTACATATAATGAAATATGAACAATCCTAATAAAGGAAAGATGGGTTTGGGGTCAGGCAGATAGGAATTTGAGCACCTGTCCTGCTGATAAATGTGGATATGAAGGCACAGACTGCACCATTTAAGCACCATATGCCTCAGTCTCCCCATCTGTAAACATGACCCCATGCTTGGAAAATTATAATGAGGGTTATATCAGATGGCTGACCTTTGATGCAGGGTTAGAATATCGTCTGGCACATTCTAGGCATGCTAAAATTTACTTTCATTTCTAATTTTTACTCCTTCTTTAATCAGAAACCTCAACACACCAGGATGGGTTTTCTATTTGTCTGAGAAAAAGATTGCTGCTCTGCTGACGAAATGTCTACATCTCACACACACTTTAACAGCTTTGGGGTGTCTTCGAATCAGAGTTGCTTATCACTCATTAGCACCACCACAGGAAAGCCGATAAATCTCACCTCTTCCTGGGCGTCCAGTCCAGCTGGGGAAACCTCAGATTTCCTTTATCATCTGAATTCTGACCTCCAAGATTTCACTCTAACCCCAGGGCTTAATTTATCTTCTGTGAAAAGCAGCAGCTTTTCCTTACATGGAAACCGTCATGCCCCAAGGAGTCGCAGTGAAAGCAAGACACAAGGAAAAGTCCCTTCCACCCTCCCTCAGCTGCCCAGAGATGGACTTTGGTTACACCACAGCCCACTAAGCCTCGGGCTGCTGCTGAGCACTGCACATTCTGAAGGTTTCAAAGCTGACGAGATGCCATGAATACCATTGTACGCTGTCAATTCCCTGTTTGTTTTACCTACTGTACATCACGGTGAACTTCCTGATAGCTGAGTTTGTGTTGTTTTGACTAAATCTGGACCAATATGCATAAAATGTGTTTTCAAAAGATATTTCACTGAAAAACAAAGAAAGGTTTGTGTCTTTAGATTGCCCCAGAACCTGAGGGCTACTGAGAATTATAAATAAATTTGGCTTCACAGGACTGCAGTCATAAATGACATTTCTTTAAATGATGGAAAGGGGGAGATTTGAGTTGTACAAGAACCTTTCGTTTAATTCCCCTCCTCCCCAGTATGTCCAAAATTTAAAGAGCGCTTTTAAATGTAACTCTCAGTTGAAAAAGAGCTTTTGATTCCTAGATATTTGGGGAAAGACCTGTTTAACTATTTATACTGTTGCTTTGTTTTCTTAAAATTGATGCAGAAGGAATATGGTTCCAGCCCTTTTAGAGTCCTGTGTTTTATCACTCTCTGGTTGAAGGGCACAATCTAGCATGAGAAAATTAGAAACATCTGAGATAGATACAATACCTTCTTTTGAGAAGACAGTTTGTCATTACTAGAGAAAATGAGAGACTGTACTCAGAGTGTATCTCAAGCTGGGATTTCTGCATGTGCAACAGCAGTGTTACCTGGAAACACATTGGAAATAAAATTTTTGGGTCTCACCCTGTCCTAGTGAATCAGATATTTTGGGGATTGGCCCAGCATTCTGGGTTTTACAACTCTCTCTGCTCGTCTTCCAAAATTATAATGCATACTAAAAATGAGAAGACTGCAGGAAAGGAAAAATAGCAGGAAAGAAGGAAATTTGATGATCATACGGCCAAGATAGAAGTGTTGGGATGGCATTTAATGGTCCAAAGGGATAAGGAGAACAGTTATGGCTTGTGTCTAGATGTCACTCCCCCGCCAAAACCTCATGTGGTCATAGGTGTGGCTTTTTAGAGGTGGGCAGATCTAGAGTGTGTGATGCTGGGATTAAAGGTATGTGATTACTAAATCAGCTTGCTGACTGATTTGGCTCTCACCTTAAACTTGCGAGTCTAGATACAACATAAAAGGGGAAGAAAGAAGCTGCTAAGGTCACTCATTTGTTCCTTTGCTTGCTTCACCACCTTCTACCTGTCATGAACTATTTCTCCTCTGTAATGCACCTCTGCCATGACGCCGTACCTTGGAACCAGCTGATTATGGACTGAAACCTCTACAAACTGTGAACCAAATAAACCTTTTCTCATTTAACTTTGAATGTCACATATTTTGTCTCAGCAATGAAAAAAGTAACTAAGACAGAATTTGGTACCAGAGAAGTGGGGGCGTTGCTGTAATTTTGCCTGATCTTGTGGTTTAGGAGCCTTTAGAACTTGTTTTGAAAGAAGAGGAAGAGTTGAGAAAGGTTTGGAGATGGCAACTGAAAAACCAGAGCTGGAACGCCTGAGGCTGTATGTGTTGGGAGATTCTGGCAGAGCTCAGGAGACAAGAATGCTGGTAGAAATGCTGCTGATAAGGTCCAGTCTCAGGAGGTTTATGCTGAGAAGCTCAGGAGGTTTATGCTGGATGAAGGACTGCAGTGGCTGTTGAACTCCAGATGATGTGTGTTATGCCTTGGCAGAAGATTTGCATTTTGCTCCTGTCCAGAGATCTTCCTGAAACTGCAATTAAGGGTGGTAGACTGGTTAATCTCTCAGAAGGAATTTCAAGACAGTATAATGTTGAGGCTGGAGATACAGCTTAACAACACAGTATCTGCCTGGCAAGGTTTTGAGTTCAATTTTCAGTACAGAACAAAACAAAACAAAACAAAACAAAACAAAACACCAGAATGTAATGTTGAGGTGATGGCATAGCTACTTTTGAGGGCTTTTAGCCAGACTTATGTTGAGAATCAAGAACAGAGAGCCCAGCAAAACTATCAAAATGTGAGTTTGGCCAGAAAGGTAGCTCCAGTAAAGTCACAGCCTGCAAAGATGCAACAGAGGAGAAACCTGTCACTGAAAAGACTAACAAGAAAAATCCAAGCATTTAGAAGACAACAGAAAAGATGATGTGAGGACTCTTGCCTTTGTAACCTCACAGTTGCAAAGGTGAAAGACTTTGCTTTGGGAAGAGAGTCCTAGAGCACTAGATTCCAGAGTGGTAGCAGCTTAGAGAATTTGTTCCTCAGGACTTGGTTCAGAGTGTTCAGTGATCCAGGCACTTGACCTCTACAACCAAACAGAAGGAAGCCTGGCTGCTGTACCAGCTGGTGGCAGACCCTGGAGTCATCCATGTGCTGCTAGTTTTAGGTGATTGTAGGATGCAAGATCTACAACCTTGCATTGGGGGGTCAGAGATGCTTCCATCCAGATTTCAGAAAAAGGCCTGGAGGTCAGGCAGCGTGCCCTGAGAGGACAGTGTATGAAGCTGTTATTGTGAAGCCAGAGATATAGTAGAGACCCTAGAAATTTAGAGAAGCCAGGAATGTGGATAATTTGAGGGAAACAACGATGTGGGATCAAAGGAAGCCCAAAAGAGAAGTCATGGGAGCTACAACCACTAGCAGTGCTATAGTGCAAAGCCATGCAGACCCTTGGAGTTCATGATTTGCCACAGATGGCTGGGGATGTTGGACTTGGAAACTACCAGACTTAATGTTTGCCCTGTTGGATTTTAGTCTTGCTTTGGTTCCATTCCTTTTTATTCCCCTATTTGTACCTTTTAGAATGGTAATGTTTTTCTTGTACCATTGTATGTTGAAAGCGTTTAACTTTCTTTTCATTTTATACAAGGGCTCATAGCTAGCAGTTTACCTTAAGTCTTAGAAGAGACCCGGGACTAGGACTTCTCAGCAATGCTAAAATTGTTAGGACACTTAGAGAGGGACTAAATTCCTTTTATGTAAAGGAATATACACAAGTCGTTGGGAACCCAGAAATAGAATGTTATGGTTTGTGTCTAGATGTTCCTTCAAAGCCCCCTGTGGCCATAGGTGGGACTTTTTCAAAGGTGGCTAAATCTAGAACATGTGATGCTGGGATTAAGGGTGTGTGATGATGGAATTGGTCCACTGATTGGTTTGGCACCACCCTAATTGTGGTAGTCTAGATAGAATATAAGAATGAGCAGAAAAAAGATGCTATGATCACTTGTTGGTTTCCTTGCTTGCTTGCTTTGCTGCCTTCTGCCTGCCATGGGTTGGATCTTCTCTTTGATGCCTATCTGGCATGCCATGCTAACTCAGAGCCAGCTGATGATAGATTGAAAACATTACAAACTGTAAACCAAGTAAACCTTTCTTCCTTTAACATTGGGAATCAGGTATTTTGCCTCAGCAATAAGAAATAAAACCAAGAGTACTATCTAGACTTCAATATGCATCTATTTTTAAAACTGAAATTAATGTACAGACTAAAAACAGTCTTTAAAGCAGTAGAAAATACATACTGAATAAAACAAGCCAGAGGGGAAAGATGCTCTCCCAGAATAACAAAGCTAGCAATATCAGTTGTACTTAAATGTTTTTCCTTTGCAAACTTAGCTTATATAGTTATTCTAATATTCATAAAAAGTTACAAAATCAAATAACTATGTGGAAATTATTAAGATATATTTAAGAGTATATTTTTGCTTCTTGTGTAAGAGAGTAACCTATAGCAATGATGTTCCCACTGAAAATAACTAGAAAAGTTGAATAAAGTACAGAAATCTTGTCTTTGAAGGCCCCCGAAAGCTGTGTAAGCAGGAAGATCCCAGAGAGCAGAGAACTCATTGAGAGAAGCTTAACATGTGAGCAGATAGCATGACCCAGACATTCCTACAGAAATTCATACCTAAGTGCACTGAAAGACAAGGAAATTCATAAATTTATTCCTTGCAACAGAACCAAGTGGAAAACTACCCTAACATCTGGGAGCAGAAGAGTGGATTAGTGCATTGAGATGCATTTCCATGTGAGACATTAAGAATGAATTAATTGCAGCTCTATGCAACCCCATGGATGACACTCATAAAAGTGACACAGAATATTCACTTACATCAAGTTGAAAATCCTGCAAATGTAATCTGTAGTGTTCAAAGTCAAGATAGTGGTAACTTTAGATCTTTGACTGTGGTGAAAATAGGAGTGAGGAAGTGGGTCTCACTGAGCTCTGGAAATGTTCTTATTGCCAGCACCAACTGTGTGTGTTCCCTTTGTGGAAATTTAGCAAGTGGAGCTTTTTTGTGATATGGGTGCTTTTCCTTCTCTATGCTACTGTTCTCCAACATTCTTATTTCAAAATATGTATGAGGAGGAATATTGCTTGTGTTGGTTTTCTGACATGCCTGGGGCAAACCTATCTCACAGAAGCACCCAGATTATCTAAGACTTCACTGGAGAAAGGAGAATGTGATCACTCAGAATCTGGGTTGAGAGTGATCTGGCTTAAGTAGGAGCTACTATGTGGCTTTGGAAAGCAGTTTAACTCATCTTACTCTCTTCACTCTGAGTGGAAGTTACTGTTAAAATGAAGTTATGTCAAGATCAAATGAGGACTAAATGAGAGGAATCTACAATATTGGTGATGGGAGTTGAGATCAAGAATGAATAAGCTGAGCAGCTAACGTAACTGACAAGAGCATTTCTAAGATTCCTGCCTCTGTGTTTGCAACCCTTTTGAATAACAGAAATATCATGATTAGTCATTCAGCAGTAAATACCTCTATGAAAATAAATTGGAATTTTTAAAGGGTGGAAGAAAGAGGAGAAGAAGAGAGGGAGGAACAAAGGAGGGGAATGAGAAGGAGACAGAAACAAAGGAAGGAGAGAGAAGAGAGAAGGAGAAAAGGAAAGAGAGAGGGAGAGAGGGAAGCTGGGGAAGAAGTCATAATGTCATAACTGGAAATTCATTGGTTCAGAGTCATGGGAAGTTACTAAACATATGTGCTGCACAGGGAAGACTGGAAGGAATGAAGAATTAAAACTTTCTAGGAGACCCCCCACCTGGTAGCGTACTCAGTTTCCCTGCCCCTTAAGCAGGGTCACCAGGAGTGTTCTCCACTGTCTCTGAGATGCCCGGTGGTGCTGAGCTTCCGGCACCGGCAGTGGAGACGTGTTTGAAGCACTGGCTGCTTTCTGTTCCGCTGCCAGTTTTAGTGTCTTCTGAGATCCACTCTTGCTGTTGTTTGGATGTCATCTGACTCTCAAAGCTCCTCTGTCTTCCCCAGGGAGGCAGCACTGGGAGGCAGGTGAACATCTGAGAGACGAGGCCTGGTGTTTGGCTTTTACACCAATTGGGAGAATTCCTTAAGGAGGGATTATTAGTTATCACAGGGCCCTGGTTAGTTCTCCTCAGAGGATCACTATGAAAGTCTTTCTCTGGCTTCCCCTTTGGCCATGAGATGTCTCCTCCCACATGTATCCCACCACTGGTCACAGAGCCCCTACAAGAGTCTGTGCAATGTAGACTTTCAGCTTCAAAACAGTTATCTAAATAAACCTCTTCTTTATGAGTACCCTGACCTGGGTATTTTGTTATACAAAAGACAAGCTGAATAATACATATTCTAAATAAATCACTTGTTTTTTAAATCCTTGTCTCACAACTGTTTTTTGGTTTTTTTTTTTTTTTCAGAATCTAAACCTGAGACGACTGCCATCCTGATGCAAGCACCCTTTGTTTTCTCTGGAATCCTGTCGCAGCCACTCCAGCATGGTGGGAAAGTGTCTTCATTATGCTGTTGAGAAGCCCACCCTGGGCCCTGCTGCTCTGACAGCCTTTTTCTGGCCACTGGGCAGGCCCAGGGTGCAGCCCCTCTGCTTCCCTGGCACCAGGTGACAGGACCCAGGCTGTGTTGCCACTGCAGTGGCTCCATCATCACCCCTTTCCTTGGATCTAGCGGAGCCATAAAGCAGCATTCTTGGCAAGGCTGGGGGACTCTTCCTGCCTCTCCCTATACTTTGCTGGGCTGAAGAGGCTCCCACATCCTGGTTACAGATGAAGATTCCTAGCACCACCTGTTCTGGTGCTGTTTGCTTCTCTCCATTTGCGTAGTTTTAGTGGTTCCTCCTTGCCAAAGGCCTAGTCTATAGAGCTGACTCCATCATTCTTGGACCCTGGGTCACACCTGGAAATAGAGTTCCAAATCAGCTCTTCCTTGAGAGGAATGGCATGTTTCATTACATGGTCTTGTGCTGAATCTATAACAGTCTTCCCCAGAGAAAGAGTTTGCAGCATTCGGATTTTTTTTCTTTTTGCCTCGTGCAGCCTCTCTCTACACACACACACACACACACACACACACACACACACGCACACACACACACACACACACCTGGAATGATGATGGCTTATAATTATCCACATTCCAAAATAAAATGATCTGATCCTGTTAGCCTGATTAGAACCCATAAAAAAGTACAAAATGGTACTGAATCAAGACCCAGTTCTCATTACAGAAGAGATCAGGGTACCACGTCAGTAGCACTGCTGGAACACAGCGACTCACAGAAGTGCCACTTCCTCTCTCAGAGTGTCCTAAACCAGGAGGGAAGCACACAGGAAGTGGGTAAATGACAGTGGGAGAGCCAGGTATCAACCTTGGCCAGGACCTGAGGGACAGCCAGTCCAGCTGCATTGTCAGAGAGTGAAGCACTGTGTCCCCAAAAGGCAGAAGAGACTTTGGCTGTGGTAGTGTGGGTTGCAGCCCTTGGAGGTAGTCTCTGATATCACACTGCTAAAAATACTTCCCAAGCAAGCGGCTGTGACACCCAAAGCCACTCTGAATACATGTAACAGGCGGCAGAGATGAGGCCACAGCTATATCCCCAGATGTGTTTTTACCTCAGCCCTCACCCCAGAACAGCCAGAGGGTGGCACACGGTGGGGAAATCAGCCTCCCATGGCTACACATCCATCCACAGCAGACCCAGCACCTGGCCAGGCCTGGTAACCAGGAAGGGCCCTGCCCCTAACTTTCTGCCAAACATTGTTCCCTGTGCTCAGCCAATGCCCAGGGTTTTATGGCCTGAGACACCTAACCACCTTTTCCCAAAGGACCTCACCCATTTCACCTCAGCCCCACCCCATCCCATTCCTAGACCTGTAATTACTGGGCCTGAAAAGCGGCCTGAGATACCACATGCAGGCAGGGCAGCCCCCAGCAGGCAGCCAAGCTGCCAGGTTTTCTTTCTGCAAAACCCCATCCCTGTGGTCATCCCACATCATCCTCTCATTACCTCCCACAGGGGCTGTGCTGCCGAGACCTGACCCCCACATCTGGGACCAGGACAACAGTGAAATGAGTCCCATCCTACGGCCTTCACCCCTCTCTTCTGGCCCTCTGGCTTTGTCCACAAGAGGGAACCCACCCACAAAAACACACCACATCCCACGCTTCCACCCCAAGCCCCAAGCAGCAGTGCTCCTACGACTCGGGATCTGGACACATGTGCACCATGCACCCCTTAGGGGACAGTGCTGGTCAGAAGACCCCTATGGCTCCCAGGTACATTCCAGAGCTATCTGGGCAGGGAATACTCAGGTCTGAGATGATCCCAGTGTGGTGTAGGATGGAAGGACGTGCACCCCAGGAAGGGACAGTCGCTTGTCTCTGAAGATTCCTTGCCAGAGAATGGCCAGAATTGAGCTCTCCAAAGAAGGGATCCAGGGCAGAGGCACCATCCCTGGTCTGGAGACATATTACTGGTCCTAGCCAACTCCTGGTGTCTAGCATTTTCCTTCTTTCTGCTGAAAACATTTGTGCTGGATCAAACCAAACTGTATTGCACAGTTTGGGCTATATTCAATATATAGTTAAGCATAACACTGTGGTTAACAATAATTATTATGTATTTCAAAAGATATATGAGAGGATTTAGAATGTTTCTAGCACAAAGCAATAATAAACATTTGATGTGACAGGTATGTTAGTTATCCTGATTTGATCTTTGTACCTTATATACTATACACGTTTCAAAATATCACATTGTACTCCATGAGCATATACAATTATTGTCAATTAAATCTTTTTATGGAGACAAAGCTGTTGATGACTCTTCCCGTCCTCTTAAATAAACAGTTTCTCTGTCAGGTCTTCTGCAACTGGAACCCAGTCTGATCTCCTAAATAGTTTTATTCTTCTACCTGAATACTCTGTGACCAGCCCACAGCATCTTAGAAGGCAAGATCCTGGGAGCCTGGGATCATGAATTAAGTAGTTGCTGAATTTTCTGAGAATGAGGGCATCGTTACCTAACCCTCAGGGCCCTCAGCGCAAAGGTCCTGCTTCTGCTCCACTCTGTGAGAATGAGCAAGTTCTTACAAGAACGTGTTAAAGTGACAAGTGTCATAAAAATGTATAAACACAGTAACAGAGCTTATGACTTTGCAATTTTAAATGCAGGTAGGCTGACGAGGAAATGACATTTGAATGGGGCCAGGAGGAGACCAAGTAGCCATCCGTGCATCAATCTGGGAGAAAAAACTTTCCCGACAGAGGGGACAGTCAATGAACATACCCCATGCTGGGTGTTCCCAAGGCTAGAAAGCTGGGAGACAGGGGGATGTATCTGAAATCAAGCAAAGAATAAGGAAAGCGTAGGGGGAGAGACTGTAACCAGATTGTGTGGGCAGGAGATCTTAAATTTAAGGACTTTCATTCCCTGATGAGTGAGTTAGGAGAGGGAGCTTTGGAAGGTTTGGCGCCTGCAAGTTAAGGCAGGATGGCTCTGGCTGCGTCCGGGAACAGCCAAGATTAGAAGCAGGAAGATTGAGTAAGACCCCATGTGATAACAGAGGAGAAGGGAAGATAGGGTCAGAACCTGCCTGTGTATTGGATATAGGTTCCAGGCCATTCTCTAGCTTCATTTAGGTGACAGTGCAGTCACTGTGGGGTTTGTCCAGGTCCCTAGGACTCATCAGAGCACACACTGGTAGGAGCTGCCTCCTGTAGTGGATGCAACCCTTACTGATTCTCCTCCTCCAGGGAGGAGAGGGGAGGTGCGGCTCTTCCCCTCAGGCCCTCTCCAGTCCAGATAGCAAACGCTCGCTCTTGGCCCCCTGTCCCCTCTCCACGCATCTCATCCACAAGTGATGTTGGTGCCACTCACCACCTTCTCATTTAGCCACCATCAATACCTCTGTAACAAGTTAGAATTGAGTAAGGTCACACGTTCAGGGACAGAGAGCTAGGGGCACACCTTCCAAGTGACCATGAGTGTAGACGCAGTGGTCCATACCTGTGGCCATCTGTTTGCCTGGGCAGAAGTAAGGTGTGCAGCAGCATATCAGGAGTTGAGCTAGAAGTCTAACGTTGGTACCATTGCTCTGTAGCTGAGTAACAGTGAGTGCTTTCTTCACATCTCCTAGGCTTCGACCCCCCAACATGGAGCGGAAAAGCGCCCCCTAAGGACCATTTGTTTACCCATCACTGTGCCTCCTGGGCCATTATTTTCTTTCTATTCTCCTGCATTTCCTCCCTTTAAGTGACAGCTTTTGTCTCTTCCAGGTACTTCTCTTTCTCTGTCTCCTGAACTTTCCTACCCTGTGCCACTTTCTCCCAGCAGATGGCAGTATTCAGTTTTCTTTCCCAGTGGTTCTTGGCCCTGAGAAGGCCAGGGGCCAGTGGACCTTTCTGCAAAACTCCTATCAGTCTTTCTTAGCAGGGGATGAGGAAGAGGAAATGAAGGGAGGAACTGAGGAGTGATGAGAGGCCTCCCTGAGACACTCTGCAATGCGCAGTAGCCTCACCTTGCTTCTCACTTCGACACTGAAAGAGTTTGTCTCAGCACCTGTGATCTCTTGACCCTGTGAGTAGCATAACACAGATCTCATTTTTCTTGTATTTGGAGTTGGAAGTTGGTCGTGGATGACCCTGGCTGCGCTTGGTGCAGAGAGTTAGGTTGGAAGAAGACAGGTAGGCGTTGCTGCTGTGATCTCCTGAGAGATGCAGATGGCTCAGTTGGGGGTGGTGGGAGGCTGTCATGGGGATGGGGGAGGTGGTGTGGTTTTAGGCAATAGCAAGAGGCCTTCAGGACTCTCCTGACACTGTCTGGTAGCATCAGGTAAGACTGAATTTCTCTGGATCTCTGAAGTCACTCCTCACTCCAGGATTCTTTGGAAGCACAAAAAAAAAAATTGACCTACATGGGGCTTTCGAGCTCTCTACCAGGGGTAACAGTGAGTGAATGGTGGAGGTGACCTGGACACAGGCCTTTACGGATGTCTCACCTCAACCCTTACTGAGGAGGGTGTGAAGACCTGTACTTCAGTAGCTGAGTTTCTTTTCTTTCCAGAAGACACCTCATCTAGGAGAAGCAGCATGTGTCACACAGCGAAGCAAGATGGAAAGGATAGAGTCCCTTGGGGCTCCCACCTTCCCACAGATGGCAAGCAGCAGAGAAAACTCACCAAGCCAGTGTGGTGGCACTGCCTATACTCTGAACACTCTGGGAGGCTGAGACAGGAGAATCTTAAGGTCAAGCCCAGCCCAGACAACTTAGTGGCTTAGGAAGAACCTGCCTCAAAATAAGAAGGGCTGGGGATGTAGCTCGGTGTGAAGTGTCTATATTCAATCACTAGTCTCTCTCTCTCTCTCTCTCTCTCTCTCTCTCTCACACACACACACACACACACACACACACACCATCACCACCACCACCACCACCACCAATAACAATAACAGAGGAGGCACTGGCCAGAACGGCTCTGTATCTAAGGACTGTGCTTAGACTTACCTAGGGATTTCAGGATCCCTGGCACCCGTTTTTCCGCAACTGTATCAGGAAGATTTTTCAGGGCGAATACAGTGAGGAGATGGAAGAATTTTTCTGAGGTATCAGAAGCCACCCAGGTATGAATTATATTGGGGTGGGTGGTGTCACATTCCAATTTAAAAAGCTTTTATGGCTCTCAATTACCTAAAAGATCAAGTTCAGACTTGTTAGTCTAGATAAGGGCGGTCCCCAGTCTGCCCTCTGTTGACCTCCCCAGCCCTGAAAGCACTCTGCCTCCCTGGCCTGACCTTGAAGATGGCCCTCGACACTCGTGTTCCTTCTGAAAACACTGCTCAAAGCCTCCCTGAAGCAATATGCCTGGCAAAACTTCACAGCATTTTGTACATGATTCTGTTACAGCACAGTTCACAGTATTTTGCTTTCCCACCAGTTTCTTCCTTTGTTTGTTGCTTGATTGGGAGCAGAGATCACATCTTACCTGTCTGAAGCATCAGGCATGAGCCAGGGGTCTTGCTGTGCTGAATCAGTGAGTAACAGGAGATGTTTGGGGTTGATTTCTTCTGCTCAGAAGTGAGAGCAAAGAAGCTAATGGATGACTTAGAAACTTATTAGAAGATTTAGTGAAACATAGGGCTTTCAAAGAACCATGCACAGCCATGTGGCACATAACATGTCTTTTAATAATGTACCACATATGCAGCACTGGTCTCGTAAGACTATATTGGAGCTGAAAAAAAAATCCTACTGCCTAGTAATTTCCCTGTATGTTCTCTATGTCTCCATGCATTTAGATACACTAGTATTTACCATGGTGTTAACTGTTGCCCGTGGTATTCAGTGCAGTGACGTACTGTATAGGTTTGTAAATTAGGAACACTTGGTTGCACCATGCAGCCTAGGCAGGTAGTGGGTTGTTGGAATTAGGTGTGTATAAGTACACTCTGTGCCATCTGAACAATAAAATGGCATAACTATGCATTTCTCAGGATGTATCTCTGTCTGTAAGCAATGCATAACTGTGCACATACACATGTGTGTATGTACTTCGTGTGTGTGTGTGTGTATCTACATAACTAAAATGCTGAATGTTCCCCAGTCTAGTAACAAAGATATGAGGGGATCTATTCTTGTAATATTTAAACATCCTTGTCAAAGTTGTTTGACAATCCAGAGGGCAGATAAGACTTCAGTATGGTAAAGAATATTATTACCCGTGAATTCAGCATATACAGTTCAACCAATACTATTTAATGTTGCCATTCTTTGGGGGACAAGAATCAAAGAAATTCTGACCTGTTTAAAGAAGACAAATTACTCGAGGGACTGGGAATGGAGGTGTAGCTCAGTGGCAGAGTGCTTACCTAGCACGCGTGAAGCCTGCATTCACTCTCTAGTGCTTCAAAGAAAAACGGAAGCCAGGGCATCACATTGCATGAACATAATAAATGAGCCTCATTTGCATTTCCACATTTAATTATTCATCCATCCCCTTAAAGAGTGCAATTTTTATATATTAGAGTTCTTTATTACTTCTCTAATTGCTGTAAATAAAGTCCCTTTACAATGTGCTTTCATGTCAATAACAATATGGAAGAAATGATTTATTAGGTAACAGTAGCCAAGATTTAAAGAACACTAGTGCTGTATTTCATACTCCTTAGCCTTTTTTCATTTAGATCTTTAAAGCAAGCTTTAAAATACCTCTTTAATTTCTGCAGATATCCTATCAGCTAAATCCTAAGTAGCATTCCTTCAGGTAAGCAATGTATAGTTTTCTACAACTTAAAAGTTGATGATATTTTGTGATGAAAAAGAATGGTGATGTGAAATTCAAGGCACAGATTCTGCAATCTTGACTTGGTACAAATTCCAGCTCTGCTCCTTCTTAGGTGTGTGACTCAGAGGATCAGTCTCCCTGGGATGTCATAGGCTTTAAATGAGATGTTTAAAATTCTTAGCTGGGAGAGCAGAGAAAGTGGACTCTGCCCCTAGAGCTTTGAAAAAGACCCAGACCTTTGAACACCTTGCCTTTAGAAATCCACTCTGTAATAATAAATTCATTTTAATCCACTAAACTTGGTCATTTGTTACTGCAGCCATGGGAATCTCATACAGATTTTGCCACCCAAGTTTTGCTATATAAAAGTCAATGAAAAAAATAAGACTTCATTTACATGCATTCGATTTGGAATACATGTTAATACATCCTATTAGTTTCTAGCAAATAAAAATTAACTTTAAAAAGACTGAGTAGTTGGTATTTTGAAAGTCAACCTTATTTCAAAGACATAGATATAGAAGTTTCACATGTTCAGATTCTAATAAAATACTACTTATAGAAGATGACTGTCTTCCTAGTTTAACTAAAAATAAAGATTTTGAATCCTGTTTTCTATATGGCATTTGGTCTTGTGTCTCCATAAGACTTTAATTGCCCCCTTAGCTTTTGTGTATCAGTGCAGAACAGTTTCTGGCTACTTTTATTGTACACTAAAAAAAATTTCCCACTTTAGACAATGAAATAGAAGAGTGGTAAGGAGGGTGGCAGGAAGGAAAGAAGGAAAAAAAAGAATGGAAGGAAACAAGAAAACAAGGAAGGAAGGAAGGACAGAAGGGAGGGAGTTATATTTATGGGTAAGATAAACCTAACAGCCATCAACAAGAATTTACAACTCTAACATATATGCAGATTCACCATCTTCTTCCACTAAGCCTACAGACATGTAAAATACTACCGCCAAAGGCAGGAATCATTTTTAAAAGTCCAGCATCCTCCACACCTCCATCTCCCACATCTTCATCACAAAAAGTGCCCCCGCACACTCCGTGTACATACGTGCCTGTAATCACTGCCACTGTGAAGTAAAACTGTACCTATTTAACAAAACTACCTCAGGAGCCATGTCATGTGTAATTTATGGGCCATCTCCTTTAAGTAATTCCCTTTCCTTGTACTTTCTGTTACTTGTATAAACTTAGTTCATGATGTATGTGTAAAATAGAACTGATGGTTTACTGCTGAAATACATTAAGATAACCTTTCTGGTCCCAAATATGTACTAATCCATGCAAAGACATCTCAAATTATCAGTAAATAGTTTTCAAAAGTCATTTCAATAATATTGTTTAGCTGGTAATACTTCTGATTGGTTCACTCCTATTTTTTTTAGAATTTTTAATTATAAATTTTCTAATTTGGTGAGATTCTTTTGGAATACAGGAAATACACAAAGAATTCAGTGAACATAGCAGTGAGGAATATGTGCCAGAAACTTTCTGTGTCATTCAATTCTTCTGAAAAAGATTATGTATAGTATAGATAGTACTAAGGGTGAGAAAGGTTATTCAAGAGTTTACAGTTGATAATAATTGAATTGTACACCAAGATGTGCCAAGTTACCCAGCCTGGAGACAGCTGTGTTCACCATTTTCTTACACCAGTCCTCAGCAGTGTAAAGAGTGAGGACACATCTAGAAGGATCCAGAAGCAGGGGACCTCTGAGCTAACCCCAGTGGGTGAGAAAAAATTGAAGTTAAAACTGGCCCAATTGGATTCTAACCCAGCAAGACGCACTGTTGACGTCTTTCTCTTGAGTACTAGTCACTCGTATTTTTTGACTATCATTTTTCTTTTGCCTGTCCACATCATGCTCAGAGTGTCTCACTGAAGTTGACACCAGTGATCAGATTGGTGCTGAACAGATCTGCACTGCATGGCGTCTTTGAGTTTTCCCCTCAGATCTCAAGTCCCATTCACTCTTTGCAAAGTAAAGCATTATTTATGAGGATCAGTGAAAATATTACACATAAATCCACAGAGATATTAAAAGTAGAATTTCAGTCTCATATCCCAGTTCTAAGCAAGTGGATAGATTCTTACTGATCTGGATTATACCATATACAAAATCGGAGAGGCCATAGCTGAAGAACCAAGAAAGATCAAGTGAACTCATGTACCTAGAATCAGTTTTCATCAAAATGCATCAACTCCACAGCTGAGAATCCCAGTCAATAGCAGGAACTAGGATTGTACCTTTCAGATCTGTGAAAAGAGAGCTAATTAAGTGGGAGAAAATGTTGCCATGTGTAGATGCAGTTTCCAAGTGGATACTGGTGCAAAATGGCTTAAAATATTTCTTACGGAGCCCTGCAGGTGAACAGTTTGATACAGGATCCATGTGTTCCTTTTTATGCCTCGTCATCATTACACTGTACACCAGTGAGAGTTTCCATAGGAGCTAAAAGTGGCCACAAGAAAGAGGCTGATCTGTTGCCCTAAACTGTTAGTCGACCTCGGTCCCCATTTCATACTTCTACGCGAGCTCATTTCAGGGTGTGCATTCTGTCAGCCTGCTCTCCATCAGGGCAGGCCTCTTCTCCCTCGGCTCACCAACCTTCTCCCAGCTCCTGGTGAGCCCCCTTCCGCCCCCAGATCTCGCGCTGCACCTCCTGTTATCACGGCACACGTGGGTAGCTTCTCTCTCTGAACTGCTGCCCAGTCTGGCATTTGATCAGATTCTGACTGATGCAGATATAAACCTTTCATAGACGCACTGAGCTGGAAGGGGCACTGCAGAGGATCTGATCCAACCCCTCCTTTTATAGATAAAGAAACCGTACTCCACAGAGCGGGCGTCTTGCCAACCATCACTCAGAGAGTGAGCAGGATGCTGGCTCTTGGCCCGGTGTCCGCAGCTCTCCCCGCTTCACCCCTCGGATATTATGTGGTTGCCAGTGTTTCATAGTTTTTGCTGATTCCACCTCTGAGTTGAAAATCCTATTTCTAATATTTTGATTTTATTCCTTTCATTGGAGAGCACAGTGAAAACAGCTGGTTCTCTATTACTAGCGTGTAAATGTGTGTCACAGTTACCCTAGCACAGGAATCAAATGATTTCTGCTCATTTTTAGTTTGTGGGTAGGAAGAAAGTAAAGCATAGGTTGTCAAACTGCATTGTTTCAAAAATTGTGAATTTGCTCTTCTGCTCTTCACATAATACTTTACTAATACTTTACATATCTGCCTGCTTTCACAAGCCATATATTCTGCTGGGAAGTATATGGGATGAATATCCTATATATTCCGTGTAATACACATAAATGCACTGAGATGCCTGTAAGCATATTCATACTCAAAATAATCTCTACTTCAAATCCCATTGAGGGACACTAATAAAAACTGACCTGGATTCTTAAGAAGTGTCAATCATACAGGGTGAAAACAGCAAGCAAAAACACATTTCAGATTAAAGGAGTATAAAAGGAGACACCAATAAAATGCTGTAACTGTAGATGGGGATCTGGAGAAGGAAAATGAAGTATCTACAATATGCTTTATTTGGAAATTAGCAAAATGTGATTATGAACTATGGATTTAGATATGAACTGTGGATTTAGATAATAGCATTGTATTATTGTTAAACTTTTTTATTTTATTCATTCCATTGTAATTATATAAGGGAATAAATTGATATGCTAAGGAGATTCTTGATGAAGTATTTTAAGGTAAAGGGCATATTTTCTATAACCCAATTAGTAGATAGAGTATGTATAGTATCATACAATAGAGAAAGAGATTTTAATGCAAGCAGGCAGACATAAAGAATTTTTTAAAAGTTAAAATTCCTACCTATTTATATTCCAATGTGTTGTGCTGTTCCAATAGTCACTCTATGGTTTCCAGCAGTTTTCAAAGGGACAAACCCTGTCCAGGACAAAATAGGAAGCATTTTGCTTTAATGTTCCACAATCTTCTTTCTCTTCAGTCAAAGTTCTGTCCTTCATGCTGATTGGCCTGGCCTGGTCACAGGACTAACTGTGAACCAATGACCATTGCTGTGGAAGGAAGGGCGCTGATTGGAGGAGCTTATATCCCAGGCTCTAATCTTCCACAATGCATGGAGAGTGGGGTCCTCATATCTCTCTGGAAAAAGAAAAAGAGGGGCTGAAGGTGGAGCTAGATTGAGATTTAACTCCTGCTTGGGATGTAATAAACAGTGATAGGCCTCCAGAGTGGACAAATAGAAAGGGAAGTTGGGAAAGAAATTGAATGCAACATTCAGCCAAATAACTTTATTTTTAAAAAATGACTACTTAGTAACCACGTTTTGGTGGAATCACTCATTCTTAAGTACTCCACAGCTCAAAGCCTTCCAAAACTATCACCTTCCAGTGTGTTATCAGGCATTAATATCTTGGTGTCAATGAGTTTTTGTTGCTTCTTGGAAAAAAAAAAAGGAATTCTTAAAGGCCAAGAAGGTGATCTGGAGATGCTCCTTGTACAGAAATGAGAATCCAGGGTCCCCCAAAGACAGGGTTTACATACCTTACATTTTTCTTAAGACACATTCCTTTGAAATGCTACTGGATTAATTGTAAAATTATTTTTAGGGATGATACTGCTGTTATTAAGAATCCAACTCTCCTTAAATCATTTTACACACATGTAAAAAAGTGATAAAAATTTATATTTATTACAAACCATCAGGAGTGCTATATTGAGATTCTTAAAAGTGATTGAAATTCCAATCTTATTGAAATTCCTATCTTATCAATGAGTGATACTGGTCTCCTTTACTTAATCCACCCCTCATTGACCAGTGGGCCAAGTTTAAAGATGGAACTATGATCTCACAACAAATAAATAAAATTATGATAAATGCTCCCTACTGTCCTGACCAGCTAGTGGGCAGAGGGAGGGGAAGCAGAAAGGAAGGAGAAGAGGAAAATCACCACACTCAAAAATACTCATTCACCTGCCTTTGAGAGATGCCTTCTATCATCAGTTTTGTGTTTCATCATTATCTCTGGGATCGCTCCTGTACATTAGCTCAGAGGAAGAAGAAAGTACACACATAAGAGTTCTGTTAGGATCCATGTGTATTGCTGGCTAACTTTTGGGACTTTACATCTGGTCTTTTTACCCTTACTGAGCTTATAAGCCTGTTTTGATCATATAAGTATTCTGAAAGAAATGGGGAAAAGTTCATTTTCAAAAAAGTCAACATTTACCAAGCATTGCTTGGAGAGCCAATTTTGGTTATTCGAAAATCTACTATATCTACCTTAAGTATGTTTCATGGTTTTTGGCCATATACTTAGGAAATGTCTAATTCTGAAATGTACTTTGCATGGTCAGTCTTATTCCTGACTGTACATCAAGATGTCCACTAAAATACAGCTTCTGTGTTCTAGTCTAGATTTCTACTAATCAGCACTTGTGAAAGTATGGCCACGAGGTCCGAATTGTTGTGTAATCTCTCCAGGATTCTCAACAGCCAAAACTCACTTGTCTAATCCAGTGGTGTGGCTGGCACCTGGTATGTAATCAAAAGCTGAGGCATCATGCTTGGATCTTCCATTAACTGCACAGTTTTGGCAAGCTGTCAAGTTATCTGGAACCCAATTTCTGCATCAATAAAGAAAGGGCTCAGGCAACATTATCTCTAGGTTTCTTTCAGTAATGTTTATGAGTTTACGAGCAGTCCTTTGGGTTATTCCAAAGAAACTTGTGAAATGAATTAGAAATGTTAATAATAATAAATTCTTAGCAAAAGTTGTGATAGTCATTGGAGACATTGATAACAGCACTATCTTAATAAAATTTCTGCTGCAGAGCTACAGACTCTGATGTGAAATGTCTGAATTACTTCATCCATGTAGGTCAGTGAAGATGCCATGGCCACAGCCTGCTAATCTTTTGTCAGAGGTTGGCTGGCAATGGGTGTTTCTGACCATATAAATAGCTCCCAGCTTGACCAGTACACAGGGACTTTGCATGGGAAACTCTCTTGCCTACAAATTGGGTTATCATGTGAAAACCGCATTGTATGGATGGGACACAGTCAATAGAATGGAATTCTGGGGAAGATGAGCCCAAGTGATTGTCTGGCAAATGTGGGGCATAAATTCAGCTCCAAATAGAGGCACCTGGGTGCATACTCCTCCCTCCCCTGCCTTATCACACAAACAGTTTAGATGAAATGTGAGTTAGCTGCAGTGGACAGCTGCAGGCCAGTTATTTACATGTAGCTTCAGGAAATCGCTGTCTTCAGAAAGGTGACTTGCAGCCCTGACTATCACCCTGAACATGTTTTCTCTCTCCATGTCCACAAGGCGGTGGAACAGAAAGGATGCGGGTAGGAAAATGTACAAGCTGGAGCCCTTGTGTGCACTATTGAGTCATCACATTAGCGTGCCAAGTTGCTCCAATAAGTCTGGTCATGTTCACCTTCAGCACCGAGGAGGATACTCTGGATGACTCGCATGAGGACATGAAATGCCAGTGGGATTCGTATAATCAACGTCTCGGCTTGTGCCAAGATGGTTGGGTGGAGTCGTGTGCCACATGCAAGGGATTCCTAAATGTTTACTCTAGTTTGCTGCCTAGTTATATTTGACTTCTGTGGGTTGGCACGGCAACTATTCTATTTAATTTTGGCTCTTCCAGTTGTTGGAGGAATAGTCAGGGACTTTGAAGCTAATGTTTAAAAAGCAGTTGTTTGGGGTCTTTGTTCCTTTTCCTTAGAATAGTTGTTGGACTTAGTGTTGTGGTTAATGTGCAGGTTCCAGGGATAAATAGATTTAGATTTCAGTTCTGGATCTAACTCCTGAGCCTGACTTCACTTCCGTTCTTATTTCCATAATGGGTGTAATAACAGCACATGCTTTGTGGAGTTTATTGGGAAGGTTAAATAAGTTAACATGTGTTGAGTGTTTAGCATGATACTGGGACATAGCAAGCATTCAATAAATGTGATTGGACTGGAAGCACCCATAATGCATTATTTTGAATTGTAGGTCTTCCTGGATGGTCCCAGTTCTTCAATGCTCTTCTACAGCAATAACCTTTTCTATCTAGCAGTGAACTCCAAATCAAGTCAAGAGTCATGCAGCCCATTCTATGCTAGAAGCCTATGAAGCCATATGACCTTGGGGGTTACATTTTCAGCACTGGTGAGATGTTTCATGAAAGCTACAGAAAAATATTTTGGAGCATATGCTACTGTGTATCTGAACTAAGGAGCTAGAAAATATAACATCACTGCTATGCTCTGTTAAATCATGCTCAATTCTCTCTCTCTCTCTCTCTCTCTCTCTCTCTCTCTCTCTCTCTCTCTCTCTCTCTCCTCTTTCTCTCTCCCCCCACCCCGACTAGTGCTTCTTAAGCTTTAATGTGAATCACCCAGGGATCTTGTTCAAATACATAGTTTGATGCAGGAAGTCTGGGTAGAACTTGAGATTCTGTATTTCCAAAAAGCTACCAGAGGAGGCAAACTCGGTTGTGCCAGGTCCTGTTCCCTTGAATAATGAGGTTTTGGCTGCTAGGGTGGGTCTGGTACTGAGCCCTAAATCCATTGTGCACTAGTACAGTGGTACTAAACCACTGTGAGAGTAAGGAGAAGAAATAGGATATCTAGGACAACCAATGTCAACCCCAGTTGCACATGGGAATCATTTGGTGAGCTTTAAAAAGTATTCCAGACTCCACACTATCCTAATGGGATAAGAACTATGTTTTGAAAATGCCACAGGCGACTGTAATGTGCAGCTTAACCTGAGTACAATTGCTTAAAGAGAGTGGTTCTCCACTCTCTTCCGTGTCACTTGGAGGGCTTCTTCGAGTAAAGATCATGAGCCCCACATCCAGCATTTCTGATTGCCAGGGCTGCAGGGAGGCCTGAGAAGATGAATTTCTAACAAATCTCCAGGTGAAAAAAAATCTCCAAGTGGAAACTAATCTATGCTGCTAATCTATGGATGACATTTTGGTCATTCATTCATTCATTCATTCACTCACTCACCAAATGACTGCAGAACATGGCATGTCAGCACTCTTATTATGTGACATTCCACATGCTGGGAGGGGATGTAACTGAGTGAGACGCAGTCCTGAGCGGTTTAGGAGGAGGGAGCATCAGCTGGTAAATGGTCGGCACTGGGCACACTCGGGAATCCATAGGGAGGCACAGATCTGAGGAAGCCATTTCCAAGTAGACATCTTGACAGTGAGTCAGAATGGACCAGGAAGTCTGCTGGCACTGGCAGGGAGGGGCAGGACAGGATCTGGAATGTGGGGCAGAAGCCGCCTCTGTGTGAGTGTAGGGCCAAGACATCAGCCTCACCTGTGCAGAACTGGTGTTAGGAAGGGAAGGAAAAAGAATGGAGCGTGAAGAAGAGGCTGGAGAGATAAGCAGAAGCCAGCTCAGGACGGCTGTGGGTGCCATCAGCCTTATCCCCGGCACAGGAGGGTGCCAGTGAAAATTTCAAGTAGGAGACTGACACAATCAGCATGACTTCTGGGAAATATTCTGACTGCAAAGTGGGGAACAGGGTGAGTAGAGCTAGGACAGCTGGTTAAGTGGGAGAAAGGCAAAGCTGTCATCATTTAGGATGTTTACTCCCAAACGGTCTTAGTGGCCTTTTCCTTTAACAAGCAGCTACACCTCTGCGTTTCAGTGTATAAAGTCCGGAGCAGGCCCAGAAGGAAAGGAGCCCTCCTGTACTGTGGGTGGAGAGCGGGGTGTGTGTGTGTGTGTGAACTATCTCCATGAGGGGCTGATGGTTGTGCCAGAGTCAGAAGTGAACAGAAAATAACAAAAGTAATAATTCAGGCCTTATATGAATTTAGGGCAATTGTATCACATAGATACCTAGCAATAAACTCTTGTTCAACTCCTTAATCATAAGAAAGTCATCTGAGTTTGAAAACAACCGACCCAGGTGGATGTGCACTGCAGCTGCCTAGGAACGCAGGCATCAGCCTCCTGAAGGTATCCTGTGGACAGCTGGGCAGTGGCCCATCCTAGCGCCAGCTCCACTCCTGATCAGTGCTAATCACTTTCTGAGCCTCTTCCAACTGTAACCAGAGACGCACAGGGGCGAGGGTGACGGGGTGGGAGGCGTCTTCCTCATCTCACAAAGGAACGAGCAGTGTGCACCTCTCCCTATGTGTGGAAAACTGTGACAGAACCGGGGCTTTCTGACATGGGTATGGATTCACAGACTCCCAGAGCACCATATTATTTTTAAATTAGAAACTCCTGAACAGACGGAGGATTCAGAGCTCTTACAGCTAAATGCTAAGGAAATATTTGTTGATGTCAGGATACTTTAAATTATGGTCGTCTCTCTTCTAAAATATTTCCCAGTCATCAAATAAGCCACCAGCGGAAATCCTTTGGCATTTCCAATCTTGCTGTATTCCTAGTAGAGTTTCAAACTGCCTCATAGGGAAAGCTATTGTACTTCTGCAATGTTCAGGAAGTTAAGTGTATTTGTTACACATATTTCATCTATAGATGAGCTTGTTTAGGGTTCCCAGCAATGCTATGGGGGAGGTTTTCATCCTTCCAAGCTTATAGAAGAGAGAGTGACATCTATAGAAGACACAGGATGTCCAAGGTGACATGGCTGGCATGCCAGAAAATTGGGGTGACAGGTCCATGTGACATAAAGTATTATTGGTAAGTTTAGATAGTTTAAGGTACAGAGATCACTGTATCTGGAGAAAACTAAAACTAAATTAAAAACAGCACCCCAGGCTCTTCAGTTGAAGTAAAACTTGGACTGCGATGAGCAGCTGTGACTGCCACAAGTCCAGATCTGTTAAGGCAGAATGCGCTTGTGCTTTCGATCGCACTCTCGATCTTCACTTTAGTCATGTGGAATGCTGCCTTCAAAGGCTACACCCTAGTTAGGTGTCCCCTGAAAGTGGCTCATAAGGCCTCTGAGCTTAAAAGTCACCCTGAAGCAAAGCTTAGCTCTGAGGAAATAATCATTAGTCCTCATTAGACTTTGAAATAGACTTTGAATTAGAGTACAGCTAGTCTGAAAGTTACTTTTGCCTGTCAGCTTTCTCGCCTCAGAGACACACACATTTTTTCCTTTTTTTTTTTTTTTGACCTGGATCCCTCATTTTCCTTGGGTCCATGGAAGTTAAAGCAATGGTGTTCTGCTCTTCATGATACTGGTAGGTGTTTGAGTAAACACACACTTGGGAGTTTTTGATTGATTCATTCTCACTGCACCCAACCCGACGTCATTCAGCAAGAATGTATGATGCATTGTTTGATAACTTTGGAAGCCAAGACTCAGATGGGTAGAAGTGCAATTACCTTAACTTCTGCCTGATTCTCAGTGTGATTTTAGCTTCTTGCTGCTGGACGTGCAGCACAGATATGGCATAGCCATTGCTGGGAGTTTGCTAGAAGCAGAGAAATGCAAAGTCTTGGACTTTACCACCACTTAATCACAATATGCATTTGAGCTAGAGTCCTCCCCGCATCATTTACATACTCAAAGTCTGAGAAGTCTAGACAGCTGTTGTTTGGGAAGTGGATCTTGCATCCTTTCCAGGATACATAGGCTACAAAAAGGGGCCTTGGCAAGAACCTCCGAAGACACAATGCCTTCCAGAGCTTGTTTCCTGTTTGATAACTCACCAAATCTCTAAACCCGGAATGCGAACCAAGGGTTCAGCCAAGGAACTGGGTGAGAGCTAATGGATCAATCTGCTCTCCCCCGACAGTGCTTTTACCGCTGACTTCTGGAATGTGTTTGATGAAAAGAAAGCAACGTCTTCAGACAGAAGATACCGACGTAGCCTGCTGAGGTTAGGACCTACAGGAACAATACACCAATGTTATCAGGGCTTCCTGCACCTCCAGCTCCATTCCGAGACTGACAGGGGAGGGAAAGCACGTTTTAAAGGTTTTTCTGTCAGTCGTCATTATTATAGATAGACGTAAACCTTGCTTCTCTCCAGGGGGATGTGGGCATCATTGTTCAGCTCGTGTTAGGATTAAGAACATCTCTGCAATAGCTTGTTAAAACTTGATCTGACAAATGGAACCAGTAGCAGGGTAATGTTGCTTCCATTTATCTTCCCAGAAACTTGAATATGTTGAAAGTAAAAGTAGAAAATGTCAGTTTTTCCCTTTCCTGTCAAATTTGAGAGTCTTTCATCTATGAATAATGAACAAAAAAACCAGATAGGTTTAATGGTCCAAATTCACCCCAGACTTTCAGAGAAAAAAAAATTAAGGGGTGTCAAATTCACTGATGTGTCCATCAATCCGACTTTTGGGGGCCTCAATTTATCATCTGATTCACTATATTTAAGTGAGATTATTAGTAGTAATTACTGTGAGTTTAGGTTTCAAAATGTGGCTCTTTTGTAAGGGAGCAAGACCAATCAGTGGCTTGTAGGTATAAGAGGGTAAAATAAGATCCGGCTCCATCTGGAAGAAAGCTGTAGTGGCAGGTGCAGGACAAGCTTGGAGTTCAATAATGCTGCCTTTTAGTCATGAATACACACACAGGGCCCATTGAAAAATAGCATTTACCTTTCGACTTGCCTTTTTGGGAGTGGGTCACCTGGCTGCTCTTTACCACTTTCCCCTCCTTCGTTGGGGTTGGCAAGCATCACAAGATGACTGGAGTTAGTTAGCAAACTCACCCTGGATTTATAAAGCTACCTTGTACTTCATTAGCACCAAGAACCGAACCAATGAATAGCCAACATCACTGACTTTGTACACCCATCCAGAATTAATCAAAACTGAAGTGGAAATGACTGTCCTGAAAAGATGGGACATGCAGTGTGAAATTTGTACATTTGGGGCCCAAAGAAGAATCATCTGGAAAGCTTTATTTCACCAAGGATCCCTGTTGGCTCTAAGGAAAAACTTTAAGCTTTCCCACTGGCTAAGCCCATTAAGAATAAGAGCTTTATTAGATTAACTGGCTTCTGATAGGATATTCAAGGCTCGGACTGCACAGCTCTCATCATCAGCAAAAGTTTGCATTGCGAAAATGGTTTATTTTTGTGTTTCCTCAACTCCATAGATACATAGGTTCCCAGAAAGGTGAAGGGCCTGTAGGTAAACGTAGCTCTCAGAAGGGTGAGGTGAGGTGCCGTGAAGAGGACAGGCAGCAGCCTGTGCTCCGTCTTCCAGCCCGTGGCCCTTCCTGGACGTGCCGGAGAACACAGACAGGCCTTTATGCAGAGAAAGGGTTCCACTCGCAACACACCTGATTACACTTGACCTGGATTCAAAGAGCCCTGTGCCATGTCAAAGGAAAATGTTCTATCATAAATCTGCAGAAACGGAAAAGGTCAAAGTCACTCTTGGTAATGAGTCTGCTGAAATCCGCTGGCCCTGCTTTTTGTTTAACCCGTTAGGAAGAGGGCTCCACTGCCACAAGTCTCAAAAAGCAGCCTCATCTCTACCACCCCTCTTCTTAACCCCTTCCCAACCCCCCTCCCTGGACTTGCAGCCCCAGCCCTGGCTGGACGTGTATTTGTGTTTGTTGCTTGAATTTCTCAACTTTGGATAAATTCATGTTTCCTTCTCGGTGGAGCTATGTACCATTTTGTAGAGTTGTGAACTACCTATACATACACTTCTAAGAAAAAGAATCATTTCAAACACCCAGAAAAAGCTGCTTGAATGCACCAAAAGTTGCAAAAGATTTGGCCCAGTAGGTTAGCACCAAGCACATTAGTTTTGGTATTCTATTCTGTTACTGGTGCTCTGAATCGGACATCTGCTTTGTCCAATTCTGTAGCCACTAAGCTGTACACACACTTGAGATTTCAAGCGAGATGGGTGGTAACTGTAAAACACACACATGTTAAAGACAGCATAAAGAAAGGCATGTGAAATACCATACTAGTAGTTTTATGTTGATTATGTGTTGATACAATATTTTGATAAGTTAGATAAAAGGAATTATTAAATTTGATTTTACCAGTCTTTTATTTTTCTTTTTATGAAGAGGCAATAAGGGAAGTAGAACTGACAAGCATGGTTTTAATTTTATTTCCTTTGGATAGCACTGATGGAGCAGACAATTTCTTTTCATGTTTAGATGGAGGAAAAAGAACAATGTGGTGTGTTTGATTTGGCTATCATAATTTGCCATATAACTTTGCCCTATCTTGTATTACTATGTATTTTTGCTGTTTCTTGAACCATCTCTTATTTACATTGGAAGGTTCTAGAAGACAAATTAAATGCTTTCTGCTTATTTTGTGTCTCATTTTGCACTTAGCATAGTGCTGGGTGGGAATTTAATCAATATTAGTTGATGGACTAAAACTCCACAATGGGTCATTTTCTAAATGGATAGACTGAAACTATTCCAAGCAATAGAACATTGATGCATGGTTTTCACTAGGTCCCCTGACTTGATATGATCAACTTACCCTGAGACCTGTTCTGAGCAATGAGTTATGAGTAAAAACCACATATCATTTCTGAACTGACTAATTAATGTTCAGAATGCTCTCTTGTTCTCTTCCATATGTATAACTTATATAACTCTCCAGCTTTGTAGGTCTTATATTTTAATGTTTTATTTTTAACATTCAAAAATAAAGATGGTCTTACTCTCCTCTTGGATCAATGGTGACCTTCAGTATCATATTGGAATCCGTGTTTAGTACAATTTCAACAATGTGTAATGAGTTAAGAACGTTGTCAATCAGACTGTTCCAGGAAACCTCTCCTCTGAGAATGGAAGATTTATAAATGGAACAACGTATTTTAAAGGGGAAAGTTGCAAATCTCAGGGTGTTAGAGGGTACCAATTGATGTGTATTGGGTCAATGATTCCCTTTAGCTACTGATTTTATGGACAGGTTTTGCTTCCTGCCTTACTCTACTGAGCTGATTTAAAAGGATGTAGGACCCCTTGGGGTGAAGGAGCATGACGGAGGGATTACCAAGGTCTCCAGGTCCAATCCCAGGAGGAGACTGCAGGGAAAAGAGTGGAAAGGTTTAAACTAATGAAATAGTGGGCAGTATACACCATGTCTTGAGCTTTCATGTAGCAACTCTGATTTAGAGAAATCCTAGTCTACAGTTCTCAAATATGGCCCTATAACACTTCTAAATAAAAACTTACTGGCTCTGCATATTTCAGGTTCTGAGCTTCATTTTAGTGTGTAGAGGAGTTTCCATCCATAGCACTGATTAATAAAGCAGAAGATAAATCAATCATCTTACTCTAAACCAGAAAAGGGCAGTATGGCTAACAAGTTGTGTCTAGCCCTGGTTCCCCTCTGGCTGCCTCACACTGGAGCACCAATTAAGTCCTATTGTCTTGGGAGACTTGGGGGAAGCTCACTGTGTCCGCAGAGAGATATGCAGATGTGTATCTAAGTGCAGAGTCATTATTCCTGTACAGTAAGGGATAAATTTTAGACTCTGCATGTATTGTTCTAACTGAAATGTTAGCAAGCGCATGGGATAATAATCTATGGTTATTCTAGAGGATCCTTTAGGTTAAGTTAGAGACTGACAGAGAGAGGGATTTGAACAGAAGAGGGCAAGGATTAGAGCTAACCAAGGATGTGGTCCAGTTGCAATTCAGCATCAGCTTATTGCCCCTGGGAACAGAATCATGCATGACACTGCAGAAACAGTCCCACCTTCATGTAAAGTAGCTGTTTCTGACTCATCCAGTCATTACGTGTGTGCTGCTGTAGGCAGGGAGGCCTAATTTTCTAGGCAGTGTGGCTCTTAGTAGCTCAGAACATTCAGTGGAGAAGGTAAGACAGGGATGAGAGAAAGTGTGCCACGAGCAGCTGCCCATTTGCAGCAATTGGGAGTCTGTGCATCTGCCCTGGCCTAGGGGTTCTGGCGGGGCACACTTAACACCATCATCCCACTTCACTTATTCCCCCACTTGTGCTCGGGTTTCCCCAGGGCTCTCTGTCTCATGCCTCTGTGTCCACTGATTTTTAATTTCACAGTTCACTAATCTAAGAATCAAACACCAGCTGCCTGACCTCTAAAATGAGAAGACAGACTTACCGTTCTCAAGAGTCCTCTTCCAACTTTGTGAAGCTACTGTGTTCTAATAGGTCAAAGCCTGGAAAGTTTCTCCTTTTCTGGAAATGAATGGTCATCTGGAGAGAGACTGTCAACCCTTTGTCAACAAGTGACTGCAAAGGTAAAGGTTTTCGGGTATCCAATCAGTTGGGTCTGGAGAGAACTGGGTGCAGACCTCTGCCAGCGGTTCTCAGTCACCCTGTGAAACCGTCACTTTTGCCAATGTTCCAGAGTACTGCTTTGCCAGACCCTTATGCACTGTATGATCTTCTTGGCGGCACGGGGCTGCACCCAGAACCTAGAGGAACCCGGTGCCATCAGGGAAAGTTGCAGACAACATAGAGAGACAGACAGACATGGTTGTCAGGAAATGAAGCCAGCTCTGTTCTGTTGTCCTTGGCAGAAGGAATAGTTGGAGGGAACAAACCCTGCTTCCACGGGTCTACACTGGACCCCCTGACTGTTCTGTCCTCTTTGATCTGTTGGCTTCGTCTTTCCATCTTCTCCCTCTGCCTCCTTCCTCTTGCTCTCAAAGGAAATCTGCCTTTTCATCATTTCCTAGAGAGTGACTTCCAAATGGTGGGGACAGTCTAAATTGCCCAGCACCTTCCAAATGCAGACATTTTTGGAGGAAATCATGGTTAGCCATCTGACTAACTGGCTTAAAGTGAGGGCAGCTAACTTTCCTATTAGGACAGACTGTACTACATGAAGGGGACATGGGCTCTGGAATCAGACAGCTGGGTTTAACTCCAGACCCTGCCATTTATTAGCTGTGTGACCTTGAGCAAGCTACTTAACCTTGCCATGCCTTTGTTTTCCTAAAAGTGTCCCATAAGACTTGACTCTCCAGGTTCAATGGGTACATATTGTCCAAGGCAGAAATGGAATAACCAACACCAGTGTAAATCCTAGCAAAGTTGATGAAACACAAATGTTATGGAAAGATTATCATGGATTTCTAGACAGGAAAAACTGTCATTCCTTGGGAACGGGTCTGAATTTTCTCAAAAATCTACCAAGAAAATGGCTAGTGCTGGAAGACGAAACACTATGTAAAGCATTCTGAGGAAAAATGTGAGCTGAGAATTATAGGTCCAGCCAGTCAACCATCAGGCATAAATTCAAAAAGTAAAACATTGAAGAGCTCTTCTTGAAAGCCACCAATTAAATAAACTAAGTACTGGGATATTTAATTCAATCAATGGGTTAAAGAACCAATGAGAAAAACTCTAAAATGGAATAGCCATCACAAAAGGTTGTTGATGGTAAACATTGGTGTTATTTAACTATAGCCATAAAAACTAAACCATTGAAGTTACTGTTACAGAACAGAATGTAAGTGTCATAAAACTAAAATATAAAAAATAATATACATAATAAAACAAGGAATGCTAGTTCCACATTTTTCATCAGGAAGAGTGAATAGATATTATCTAATAGCTAATGTTTTTCACATTGTTCTTTAGAGAGAATTTTGAGAACTTATCCATTTTATGGAGAACCATTCTTTTCTTGAGGTTGCTCTTTTGCTTCTTTCTTACCCTTAAATTCAAGCAAAATCACAGTTAAAAGTTTTATTTCAAAATATTATGGCGGGATTTCCATGTATATAAATATTGATTAATTTATCAATCTATCATGCATCTGTCTGTATTCTACTTATCCATTCTTCCATCTACCCATCCTCTATCTGTATATAAGCATATATGCATGAAGGAGTATATACATATACTTTTATATATGTCTCTATATATGTCTATATACATGTATATACTTTTATACATCTGTGATAAAGATCTTCAAATGTAATCTTTGCTTCTGGATTAAAGTGATTCTAGGAAATTTCAATTTTTTAATTGTTTAAATTATTTACTGTAAATATGCATCACTTTAATAAAAACTATAAAGACAATTCAATTTCAACAGAGTAATAAAATATATGTTCTAACATTATAAGCTAGAATGAGCAATGAACAATGGATGCATATCATCCAAGGCAGAAATGGAATAATAACCAACATCAACAGAGATATTTGGGTATAACAATGGATGTGAATATGTGTAGACACCTAGACACTGTCTGAAATGATTCTTAAAAAACAGGTAATGGTGGTTACTTAAGAAGTAGAGATACTGGGCCTACAGTGAGAGGGGAATGTTCTCCTCTATTTTAAATATTCTAAATTTTTTACAACATATTATAATAATGTTGGAAAACAAATATTGGAAGAAAAGAGAGAAACGGCTAAAGACCGTCTTTGTACTGGCACAGGAAGGCAAATGAAAAGTTGTCAGGTTTATTTTATTTATCTATTTGTTTTTGCACCATCCCCAAATCTTTACTTGTCAATGGAGCTTTTCCAATTCATGATCGGGTGCATGATAAGAAAGCTGACATTCGAGCACTAGTACTGGCTCTAGCGCATCTCTTTTCTGCCTGATACAACCTCTTTAGTCTCAAAAATCAGTCTCTTGTTCATATTATCCCTTCTTGCAGGGCATAGCTTTGCCTCTCAGTTCTTAAAATATTCCAGGCTAAGTAGTATTTAAGAAACCGAAAACTCAAGGTAGCCTGGAAACAGACAGAATGGAGCAAATGTCATAACCAGTAATGGGCAATTTCCAGCCACAGAGCAGCTGGGGTTGCCAAATTCAGGAGAAACATGCTGTCTAGAGGATGCAGTCTCACTCATCTGTGTGACACTTGTCATGTTGGAACATGGCACTACATGACAAAATCCTCTGGAAAAGCTAGAAAAGTAGCTTTACAACTTAAATTTTGCTGATGTAAACATGAGGTCCAACTCATCCAAAGAGTAATTCTTGAAAGATACCAAGGAAACCATTCAACACGTCCATCCAGGTTGGGTGTAGTTTGCTGGATTCACTGCTGTAGTTTACAAGAGGTATGGATTTGACTGTCACTGGGAATTGTTGGGGGCACTGGCTCTTCACAGGTAGCTATGAATGAAGGCTGAGTGGGCCTTAAATTACATAGCCCTAGAGAAGATTTATTTGTGCCTTATGTGGTCTAGACACATTGGAAACCTTTTCTCATGAAACAGCAGGCTTTTAGGGAGTGTCTACAGAGGAGGTGATGCTCAGGTGGTAGGGATGGGTCAGGATCACAGAATCTCCAAGACTCCTTGGAAAGGAGAACTGAGCTTTGATTGTAGGCTACAACCCCAACAATGTCTAGTTTAAGGATCCAAGCATAGAAAAGTCAATCATTCTTACCTGAGACCTGGCACAGAGCGATAAGAAGCTTAGTTCTGAAATGTGGGTGGTATACTTCTGAATATGAGTTGGCATTTAACTTCATCTGGCCTATTTGTACCACCTAAGATGTGGCTTTTGCAGCTCCTCTGATTTATTGCATTCTTTTTCTTAAAAAAAATACCTTGGTTATAACAAGCAAGACGTCAGTACACAACACACATTTTGCCAAGATCTTACATTCTTATTACAAGATAAAGCCCAGGCTGCCTCCTGCTCAAAGATGTTCCGTAAAATGGCCCAAAATACTCACAGCAACTTGATTAATAATCCCATCTGTTTCACTCCTTGAGTTTGTTTCCAGGGAAAATGTGCCTTTGATCACTAAGTGCTGACGAGGGTATAACCTGGCTCGAGGTGTTTCCCTGGAGTGAAATATGCAGCACTTCTCAACTCCCAATTCCATTTAATTTATTGTTTGTTTTTGCTCAAGAAGAGCCTGTTTTTACAGCTGAACAGATTTGGAAGCTGGTTTGGGGTGTTTCATTTCCTTACATGAAGGGTTCTAACGCAAGGGATGGTAACCAGCTGTTTCCACCGCCACCAAGGAGCAGAGTGAAGGTGACTGCAGCAAAAGGGATTTGGGTCAGTTGTGAGAAGGGACTTCCTGAGTGTTACTGAGGGAGGTTAGGAGACTCTTGAGGAGGATTGTACTGTCTTCTGTGAGGTGAAAGGCACTGGCGGCAGCTAAATTACCTGTCACCACAGTGCTGCGTCTCTATAAGACAGCCATTACCCAAGGCTGAGACTTGGTAACTGGGGGTAAGAATATTTTGGTATTTTCTCCCTAAGTCTTAAAAGAAGCTTTGTTTCCTTTCCATCTTATGTCCAAGAAAATGACCTAGTGGTGGTGGGCTGGAGTGTCAACTGTTAATGTTTAAGTTTTTTGTTTTCTTTTAGCAAGTCTGTTGTTAAAAATTGAATCATATAAGCTTATACTTTGATTAAAACAAAGGGGCTAAATGAATACACAGAACTCATCCTTTCCTAATAATCTCACCTCACTTTTACATGTTTTTTGAGGTTATTTATATGTATTGTGTTTGTCTTGGTCCACTCTGCATTGTTATAACAGAATACCTGAGGCTGTATAATTTATGAAGAATGAAAATTTATTTTCTCACAGTTTTGGAAAATGAGGAGTCCAAGTTCAAGTGCCAGTGTCTGGTATTAGCCTTCTTGCTGGGCCTCATACAATAGGAGGTAGAAGGGGACAAGATGAATTCTGTATCTTCACATGACAGGAGAGTACAACAGTCCCAAACGGAAGACTCAGTGCCTTCGCATGGCAGCAAAACAGAAGGGTGAGAACCCACTCCTGCAAGGCCTTTTTGCAGAAGCTTTGGTTCCAACCAGTTCCCATCAGGTCCGGTTTCCCAACACTACCGCACTAAGGGTTAAGTTTCCAAGCCATGCTTTTTGAGGCACATGCTCAGATCACAGCCACATCTGTGTGGTGGAAATAGTAGATCGTGGTGTAGACTCACATCTCATCCCAACTGCAGTGACATCATGTTGGTAGTCAGACACCTGTCGTGGTGGGGGTATTTACACCATGAAAACTGAAAGACTCTGTAAATCAGGTTTTCTGAAGACAAGTGTTATACTTACATGGGGGTAGGGGAGAAAGACAGAGAGGGAGAAAGAGAAAGACAAACAGACAAAGACACAGAGAGAGAGACAGACAGAGAGAAAGAAAGAGAAAGAGAGAGAGAGAGAATGAACAAGCAAAATATTGCCCTAGTGACTTTTACACTTTTTCAATATTGCCTCAAATCTTTGTACAGGTAAGCTCCATAAAAAAGGCCCTTTCAGGAGAGAAAATGCTGAGATTTTCTTAAGTTCAGAAACTCTCTTTATTTTACCTCATGCTAAATTAGCACAAATAGAAGTCAGAGTTGAAGGTCACAATTGCATGTCTGACCCCCCCCTCTACTTTTCCACTCATCATCTAGAGCAAAGTGGTCCGGTAAAAATACACTATGAACCGAATATACAATTTTAATTTTTCTAGTACCTAAATTAAAAACAAACCCAAAAGAAGTAGAAGAAATGACATACATTTTTATGTAACTCAATATTTTTAAAAAGATCATTTCACTATATGATCTGTATAAAAATTATAGCAAGGAGTATTATGACAGCTTTGGCTATATGCCTTTTGAAATCCAGTATTGTACATTCTTAGCAAATCTCAATCAATTAAGCTAACCTCAAATTTTCAGTAGCACATGTGGCTATTGGCTACCATCTTGGAAAGTGCTGGTCTTTCTTCTCATGATCAGAGGCCTGTAGCTCCACTCAGCTGACTCTCAGTGTGTTGATGTGGGATGCCTGGGTTTCAGGGAAGCAATGTACTTGTCCCAGATCACACCATGGTATGCCAGATGTTTTCTGTGGACCTTCACCTTGGTTTCTGAATTGGGTAGTGGATTCAATGCATGAATCGGATTCCCAACCATCATAACTCAAGGCCCCACCATTTACCAGTTGACTGGCTTTGGGACAATTGTTTCTCAATTTCCTCATACATAAAAAGAAAAAAATGGGTGGTATCTATCTTACTAGGGCATTTGTATGTGTGTTCATTTGAAATACATCATAGAATTCTTAGAGTAAAAATTTGAATATATTAAATGTATAATGAATGTTTTTATACAATAAATACTTAATGATTTTCATAAAGAGAAAACTAATGATGGGGATAAAGGAAATATTTTTGGACCATCTTAATCTTGAAGGGCTACATGACTTTGTGACTTCTTATATAATCATTTTTATAAAAAAGGAAGTTACCTATCAGACTATTTCTTGAGGGTTGAGATAATAATTTTGCTTCTTCTTTAAAAGAACAGTGCTATTTTTTTGGTTCTAGTGTCACTATGCTTAAGTGGCAAATTTGTATTTTCATGAGACTACTGACTGTTATTTGAAATTTTTGCACTCTGAAATTTTAAAGGATTCCAGAAAAAGAGTTTCCAGCTATTCCGTTTCACCTCTGAAGTTTCCTTGAGACATGCACAGAACAACATGGAAAACTTCCACTCCACTCTGAATAATTCACAAGGAGTTTGGAAAAGTTCATCTGCAAATCTAAATGTGTATGTGTGCATAAATCATACGTTCACCTTTACTGAAGAATTCTAGCGTTTGGTACCCAGTGGGTTTCATAGAATTTTCGTGCTGCTTTGCTGTGCTCATGTAGCCCTTTCTCTTTTTGGTCAGCAGAGGCATTAGCAAGCTTTGACAGAGTCGTAGTTAACACGGTGAAGCTGGGATTCCTTTAGAAGCTGTGAAGGCATTTCCATGAGCCAGGAGGGTGTTGTAATTAATGATAACAAATGCCACTGGGATAAAATTATGATGGGGAGAATACCTTTTGGTGCTGTCAGTATTTCAATATCAGTGTAATATTTTTCCTAATGTATATTTCACACTTGGCCAAGGCACTATGGAAAACATTATTTAGTTCTGTTGAAAAAGTTTGAATTCCCACACCACATTCAGCACTGTTCACAATGCCTAGTGCAATTAGGGAATTCTTTTTAAAATGCGTAGAATACAATCTGCTTCATTTAGGACCTTGAAAAGTCATTAGCTAAGAGTAGACATAAATGAGTTGTATAGTGGTACAAAATAAGTGATTATGTCCTCAAAGGAATATTGGGATTTTAAAGCTTAATTTTTTAAAAAATTTACTTTGTAACAAACCAACCTAAAACTTACTGGCTTAAAATGGTAACCATTTTATGTAGCTCAAGTGTTTCTTGGTATCTAATTATTTTGGGTGTGTGTGGTGCTGGGGATTGAACTTAGGACTTTCACACTTATCCACATCCCCAGTCTTATTTTCAAACTTTTATTTTGAAACAGGATCTTGCTAAATTTCTCAAGTTGGGCTGGAACTTGTGACTCTCCTGCCTCAGCCTCCCAGAGTTCTGAGATTATAGATGTGCGGTACCATGCCTGACTTGTCTAGGATTCTTTTTCTCTGAGCCAGGTTTGTCGATCTCTACTGGTCCTCTCATGGCCTGCGGTGTTAGCAAGTTGATTCTAACACTGCAGATACTGATTTTCAATGACATCCTTCAGATTTGCAATGGCTGGCAGGCTGGTTCATCTCTAAGGGCTTTCACTGGGGTAGATTGTCTCTAATCCATTTGGTTTCTCAGTCTCCTGAAGGCCCTTAGGTTTCTTCCCATGATGTTCCAAGAATTCCAAAAGACATGAACCTGGGGACTTTTCATGATCACCTCCGTCTTTCTAATGTCCCATTGGCTGAAACAAGTTATAGGAGCAAGCAGAGACCTCAGGCTGTAAATGGAGGGGGAGAAGTCTAATAGGTTAGAAACGATTACAATTTTACCAATGTATGACTCCATCAGATAGGAAGCCTCCTCATTTCAAGTCCCTGGTACTTGGAGTGTGTCAGCACAGCATGACCCAACCTGCTGTGACTTTTGCAGTGACAGGGATTCTAGACTAATGGTAGTCAGCAAAGCCATCCTGCTTTTCCGTGGCTGCTAATGCTCTAGACACCAGAACACCACTTCCTCTTTCAGTATGGCCACAGCTCTCTTTTTCTGTCTCTCCACTGAATGAAATGCTTGGAAGAGAACAGAGCAGGGAGCTTGCTTGAGGCCCTTGGATAGAGGGGTGTGAGACTGTGGCAAATGATCTGGTGCAGTCCCAGCCTGGGCTCTGCACACAGGAGGTCTGCAGCTGGGAAATCAGATCCAAGCTCCGGGAAGACCTAAGCAAGGTTTCCTGCGGCAAAGTCGCTTGGTGGGGAGGCGGTAGATGGTCCAGTGCTTCATGCAAGAGTGTCAGGCTCTTTATTGAGATGTACCCTGCAATCCACTCTCTAAAATCATCCAGAGAGGCACGAGGTAGGGTCTGCCCTTATCCCTTCTGCTGGACACACACTACCAATATCCCCCAGATAATCGTCATAGAAAGGTAGGTATGTGTATGCATGTATGTACATTGGTATACTCGAATATATGCTATATGGACTAAACTATGAACACAGAAAAGCAGTAAAGTAAAATATTCAACAAAACTTAGGCAAAAATATTAGGACAGAGTATGAATTTAAAATAAGTAAAATGGATTCGTTCCAAGTGATATGGAAGGGTTTGGTAAAATGGAGCAAAAGCAAGCAGTTACAAAGAAAATTCAAGTGGAAAACTGAGTTATGAAAAAACAAAAGAATTGTAGTGAAGTGATTTCTGAAATCTGGTCTCCAGAGAAACAGCATGTGTGTTACCTGGGAACTTGTTAGGAACACAGATTCTTGAACCTACCATAGATCTACTGGGTCAGAAGTTCTGGGAGAGGGGTCCAGGCATCTGTGTTCCCAGGCACACACAGTGTGACTTACTCAATTTTGAAAACCACAGCATAAATAATGAAATTGATTGAACTGAACCTTATTTAAATCTAAAGAACAATTAACAGGATTAGAACGTGAAGTTGGAACTGGGTAAGAGTATGGTCTCAAGGTTCCTCTATTTAGCTAGAAATGTCTCAATTTTATCCTTCTTTATACTTCCATTGTATTAAAAATATCTTCCTTATACATTCATTGATTGATGAGCTTTGGGGCTGTTTCCAAGATTTAGCTATAAACATGGATGTGCGTATATCACTGTGGTGTGGTGCTTTTCATTCATTGGGGAAGACGCCAAGAAGGGGAATATCTGGGTCAAATGAAACTTCCCTATTGTTAAGTGCATAAATCAGACACACACGGGTAAATACTGCATCATTCCTCTGGTGTGAGAAATTGAAAGTGTAAATAAAGTCCAAAATGCATAATAGATATTGTGAAATAGGAAGAAAATGTTCAAATGGGAAGGGGAAGTAGTGGGAGGGAACAGGGAAAGGAAGAGAGGGAAATGGAGGGGAAAAAGAAAAAAGGAGCAATGGAAACAAAGCTTTTGTAAATAAGAAACGAAAGAGGGGTGGAAGGGAGGGTAGAGGAATGGAAAAAAAGCATCAAGGTATATTATGTACAGGTACAAATTCCCTATGTGAATGTGATCGTTAGGTAAACCTAAAAGGTACCAATAGATTTAGTTAATTTTAAAAAATGAAAAAGAAATTAAAAAAAAGAAGAAATGGCTAAGGGATAGGAATGTACATGTAAAAGTTGACAGTGGATCGGAATAAAAAAGGCCAACATCCAGGTAGTAGGGTACCTAAAGAAGAGGGAGAGAATCATGGAGGGAAGGAAAGATCAAAGACTTTTTGACCAAGGATTTTCCAGAATTAAGGAAAGAATGAACTATTTCATATCATCTATTTTTTTCTTCTTGATAAACTGGCAATTTTGGCCTGAATCTGTGCATAATGACAGCCCCAAGCTGACCAGCATTTATTCCCTTTAAGTGAGGCATTCAGAGGAAACCAGAATGGGAGTCCTGGCTACAAATGGCTGAGATTCTCTATGTAATCTTACCGTGTGATTTTCGGATAAGATACCTCCACCACAATTGTTTTGAAGATTAAATGAGTTAAGATAGTCATCCCCTCTGTGTCCGTGGGCTTTGGAATTGTAGATTCAATCAGTATCAGATTGAAAATATTTTTACAAGTTCACTTGTAATCATACTCATAAGTGAAATAAATCAGACTCATATGTGTAAACACCGTATTGTCTCCCTGGTGTGAGAAACTGGGGGAGTAAATAAGGTCTAAGGGGCACAATAGATATTGTGAAATGGGAAGAAATTGTTCAAAAGGGAAAAGAGCTAGAATGGATGAAAGAGGAAAGGACAGGAGGAAAAAAATGCAAGTCAGTTATACTATTAGTGTCTCTTTGCTCACTAAAAAGGCTGTTTGTGCTAATATTGATTGGAGAAAGCTTTATGCCTACATTTTGTGCCCTGAGCAACTACTTTAAAGATAACAACACATAACGTATTAACTATTGTTATGAAATTTTGTCTTATCTTTTTCCATAAAATAAAAAAGTAAGTAAAAATTCATAATTAGTATGTGCACATTTTTTCTTGTCACTACTCCTTAACAATATAGTATAACAATTATTTACATGGCATTCTAATAATCTACATGTGATTTAAAGTATTCAAAATGATGTACCTTGGTCACATACAAATATTAGGGCATCTTATGCAAACGACCAGGTATTCATAGGTTTTAGTATAGGGAGTTCCGGGAACCAGTCTCTCATGGATATCAAGGGACAACTATAGATGCAGAGCCAACATCATCATGCTTGTCCCTAGAAATTACTTAAAAACACCAGCTATTTCTTTTACTTGTCAGAGACATGACAACTCAGAATCAGGCCCCTGCTTCATACCTTCAAAGTGCTGGCTTCAATTAGTTTGTTGTTAACATATCTGGGCCTCAGTTTCCTTTGAGGAAAATGGGAAATGATTTATCTGAAGCTCACATGTATGTACAAGTGAAATGATGTCGGTGGCAGTGACCTGTGCAGAATGCAAACTCAGTAAATGAGGTGGAGAGAGTAGGTTTTTTTTTTTTTAATATGTTTTGTGTTAATGTGGAGAAATGATTTAATCCCTTCTATGGAATTATCCAAAGAGGAGACTCATGTTTATCTAAACGGTTTGAATTTTTTGACTTTCCTAATTATAGACGTGGTGTATACAGTATTTTTCTAGACCTCTGAATTTAAAAATCAAATCTATTTGGTTATCTTTTATCCTGCAGATTTCTATAAAATGAAGCAGAAATTTGAAAAGTCTCCAAAGGCTGCTTAGCAAGGTTTATCCTAAATTTACATGTCTTTGCTGTTTATCATCAAGAACACATTCCAGATATCAACATGATTTTTATAAAGTTTATGTATTTCAGCATATTGCTCTAGGACAACATATGGGTATTAACATTTATTATTTCTCACTATTCTGAGCATTGGCTGGGATCTTGTGTTTTTACTACTGCATATGACATCATTGAGGTCACTAACACAAATGAATTTTCAAGTCTTGGCTTGACTGGTATAAGACTCACCAAGATGGCATCTCTCACATATTGTAGTCACTTATTTATCTCACTGGGGTATTTGGGACAACTGGAGACTGGCTAGACAGTCCTGTCTTCTCATGGTTTCTATAAGCTTGTTTATGTGACAACTGAAAGAAGCCAAAAGGTAGGGGGAAATATAACAAAGAAAACTTTCCAGGACTTCTAAATCTCAAACTTCTAATTTGTTACATACTCGCTGAAAGGATATCACAAAGCCGGCTCAGATTTAGGAGAGGAAATAAATTCATTTCATGACGAGGGGAGAGGCGATGATCATGAACTGAGCCAAAGACCTATAGGGACTGTCTTTATCTGATAACTTCCTAACTCTGCATGTTGTAATTTTGCAAACTACCCACAGCAGAAGCATCTTTAATGATGAAGACCTTGCAGAAAGGTAGAACTATAGAAAGGCAATCTAGAAAAATATTCATATTAGGTATGGTGGGGTATGCTTTACACAAGACAGGAGAGGAAGAGCTGGCAGCTAAATAACCTCATTGTGGCATTTGCTTTTCTAATGAAAATATCACAGTCTAGAGTCTAGGACTCAGCTTTTCAAAATAAGAAACTTGAACCTGGCAGTTCATCAAGAGCAATTCCTTACTTTGAAGATAATAATATGCAATATATTAGCAATTGTTAATCTCCTATTTTTTGCTTTGAAATTCTGTAGCATTTTTATTCTTTTCTCATTTTAAAATTTTAAAAAGTGAAAAAGGAGCAATTCCATATTTCTAAACTGAATTTAGGTTATCCAAATTCTTACGATGGATACATAAAAAGTTGGCTCCATCCTGTGAGTTATTCAGGTTTAGAAGATGGCATAAAACTGAAAGATCAATTATTACTTATAATACATACCAGAAAGATGGGCAAATTTGAGTTCACCTTGACATGTATACTCTGGGATCAGAGCATGAAGACTTGGACAAATTAAATATTTAACAGCAGCTAAAACTCCTGATTTATTCACCTTACAGTGAGAATAGTTTAAGCCAACAGGAGAAGGACACCCAAAATCTAGTGGAGTGCAACTCCTTGCACTCCCGATAAGGATGCTCTTGCTCGTGGGGTGCAGTGTACCAAGGGTGACTAATCATGACCCTCTCTTCCTTGCATGGTGTTTGGGTCAATATAACCAATGATGGTCTCTGTTTCTCCTTTAGTTCTTTTTCTAGACTGACCATATCCTTCAGCAAATCTTGGTCATTATGGAAATATAGTTTCCAAATGGTTCTCAGAATGGAAATTGATCTCTGATGATGTTTCTAAGGATATGTGGCAAAACGTGAAAAATAAGTGCATAAAACCTGACATGCATATCCCATGCATAATATATATATATATACATACAGCATCTTCTTTCTTTCAAGACTCACCTTTTTTGAGTGTGTGTCTTGAGGTATTCGCTTGTTAGTTGCTCCTTAGTGTCTCATTCAGCTTCTGTATCTACATAAACCATGATATGGGTAGATAGTCAGTAGAGGTCTTCCATAGGCTGCCAAATCTTTTACACACTTCCTTACTCTTCCTGGACCCGTTCCGTTACGCTCATCTCAACATTTGTGTGGCTGCATAAATAAGTATTAGCGAAGATTAGCTGCCAAACAGATATTTTAAATCTCAGAAATCAGTAGAACAGAATTTATTTCTTATTCACCTGAAGTCCTAGCCAGCTCTATGGGCTGTACATTTTTTATGACTTAGTTCAGGGATTCAGCTTTTCTCATCTTTCAGCTCTGCTACCTTTCACTCTTGGCCTCTCAAGGTACTTTGTGAGAGGAAAATGAGGGAGAGTAGCCATGTTAGAAGCCTGTCCTCAAAAAGATAAAATATCTCACTTCATGTGTAACCCATTGACATGAGGTCAGGCATGTGGCTCTCATTGACTATTATGGTTTAAATCTAAAATGCCCCTTAGATATCTCAAGTATTTTGCAGGTGAGTATATTATATGACTTGCTATTAGGAGGTCAGACCTGGTTGGAGGCGGGTCACTGGGGGCGCAACCTGGAAGGGTGCATTCTTGCCTCTGACTTTTCCTATCGTTCCTCTGCTGATCATTATGGGTTATGTGCCTTCTCTTCCGCCATGTCTGTCTGTCATCTGGCTTATGCTGAGGTCCTGTAAACCGTGAACTGAAACCATACACCAAAATAAACCTCTGTTCCTTAAATTTGGGGCCTTGGGTACATTGTCACAGCGACCAAACGTGGGTGAGACACTCAGCATGTGGGGCACTTAATTATAAGAGGGCGGCCGTTCAGCTGTGTGCCAAGGAAAGGAGAAAAATGGATATTGGTAAATTCTAGTAATCTGCCAACTGAGCTCTTCTGTGAATTTAAGATTTCTAAAAATAATAACAGATGATGAAAAATGTAGTCTTAATGCATGTAACTGTTAGTAAACCTCAAGAGAAGTTACAAATTAAATTATTTATGCAGCATCTCCTTACGAATATCTAACCTCTCTATCATGATTTCAATTGAGACTTTTCTTCAAAATCCACCATTTAAAATTTTTTTTTTATATTTTATTTTGAAGGTAGTAAAATACAACAGAACAAGACAGAACAAAGCCAACTGAGACAATGCAGTGAAATTGGTACAGAATTTCACAGCAGGATACCAGGATAACAGTAATAGGTACCATAGTATATCTCGTTATCTTCACAGTAGTTGCCCATTCAATCAGGTATAGCAAATTCAAACCAAAAGCAGAACATTATAAAATGTATCAAAACAGAATATTGAATAGAGCAAAACAATTAATTAAAACAAAACAAAACAGTGAAAACAATATTTGCCTTCAAAGAGATGATAGAAAGAAATCCCCCGTATTTGCTATATTGCATACAGTCATCCACCCAAGAGATGCTCAGACCTCGTGTCCCAGTTGCTAAATAGGGGTGGCGGGAGATTGGTGTTTGATTCTAGGTTCAGGGGAGACGCTGACTGGTTCTCTTCCTGGATCACCTCCCAAAATCTACTTTTTAAAATTCTACTTTGTAAATGTATTCTACTTTTTGACCTCTAACAACAGCAATGTCTTTTCATGAGTCTGATGTTTTCAACACAGAATAGCACTTTGGAGTCCAGGGTGATGTTCAGATAATCAAAGTGGTCATGGACATTTCCAAGTTCACCTGGAAAACCTAACCAGAGGTCTTCATTACTCATCACTCATTAATTTTTGGATTGATCACTTAGACTGGTTGTATATAGATTGATATATATCTTCTAAGACCAAATTTTTAAAAAGTAAGTTCGTTGGTACAATTTAGATATACACAGCACATATCCATCATAGGGAATTTGGAACTGTGCATGATAGATCTTGATTCCTCTTTTTTCCCCAATTCCCTCCTTTCCCTTCAACCCCTCTTCCCCTCCTTATTTACAAAGATTTGTTTCTATTTTATCCTTGTTTTATCATTTTTTCTTTTTTCCTTCTTTCCTCTCTCGACCCCCCCAGTTTCTCTTTCCTTTTGAATAATTTCTTTCTACATCACAGTATCTATTGTACATTTTAGTCCTTATTTACTCTTTCAGTTTCTCATACCAGGGAGACAAGGCAGTATTTACACATGGGGGTCTGATATATTTCATTTAAGAGTATTCTAAGACTCAATATTATAATAAGCTCTTTAGTCTACATCAGAAATCAGTAAACTGTGGCCCTTGGGACAAAACCTGACCCATTACTTATTTTTGTAAATAAAATTTTATTGGAAAGCATCCACACACATTTATTTACCTATTGATATGACGGCTTTAGTGTGACACTGACAACATAGATTAGTTGTAACATAGATCGTAAGACCCACAAAGCCTAACACAATAGGTATGTGGCCTGTCACAGTTATAATTTATCCCTGCTTGATCTGAAGTGTAAAGCATTAGAACTCATGCTTGTTCTAAACTATTAATAGAAGAATTCTATACTTAAGGGACCAAAAAGTCCATGTCAATAGGAAAAGTAGAACAATTGTAATATAAAAGCAACATAATCTCTCTTGAGATGAAAAGTATACTCATGGTTATCTGAAATAATTCTCTGTGAGTAAAAAAAAGAAACAAAAAACAACACAAAAAACTCATACCAGATTAGACCCATAGTCACCCAGTTTACAGTCTGTGAGCCAAGTTAGTAAGGACACAGAGAAGCAGTCCTCTGCCACCTTATATTAAACAAGGTTGCATCTCTACAAACAAGCTTGGTTACTAGATCTTCATCCTGCCTCCTGCCCACAGCCATCGAAAAACTGTGACTGCTTGAATTTTCCTGGAATAAGAAACTTGTCATGCTCTTCTATTTCCCATTATTTATCTTCCAAAACCATCTAGACAAGCAGAGCTTGGAAATTACAGCTTATAAAGGTTTGCTAAAGTTCTTAGTACAGAGCCATTTGATGGCCTTATCCATGGGAGAATTATTTTTAATTCTAGTGTTCTTACTTGACAAGTTTGTAATCTGGAAACTTTATTTCATTTTTAAGTTTCCTTGTTTATGAAATCCTAAACTAAGGGAACCACTTGTCTAAGTGGCACTGTATAAATGTAAGACAAGAGACTGATCATCTTTATTCTTTATTAACAGTCGTATATACTGCTATGTCCAGTGCTTAGGGAACCTCTCACTGAAGCCAGATATTTGTAACTAAGGGCAAATGCCAAAGAGACAATGTGTGTTGCAAGCCCAGGCTTAAACAAGGAATGGATGAATCCTGGAATGTCTGTGTCTTAAAAGAAGCATCGAATACAAGAGAAAAACCTTGAGATCTATGTGTGCAGCAAGGACAAGAGGACAGAAGCTACAACTTTCCTGTCCCGAAGACAGGAGAATAGAAACTTGCATTTAGTGGAATTTTGCTGTATGCAGATCCTTTAGCAAATCCTGTGAAATAGAGCTCACTATCTCCAATTGGTAGATTAACAACTTGAGCTTTGTGATAATTGAAAAAACATTCTTCAAGTTAAACAACAGGTGAGTGATAAACTTAACACAAGCAACGAAAGGGCTTTTATGCCAGATCAGAGCAACAGCTAAAATTTCTGCTACCCATCTTTGGTTTTTTTTTCTTCAGCAAACTAATGATCTTTATGGTGGAAAATGTTAATAAAAATATTCTAAATTAGTTGAAGATGAGCTGGAGAAGAACTTGGAAGATATCAAAATGCTTTAAGCAAATTCAAATTTTCAAGTGAAAGCCATCCAGAGGTATGCAAACAATATGTGGTCTACAGATCTGTCACAAGCCTTAAAGAAATCATGGATAATGAAAAAAATCCTGCTTACTTGGAAAGATCAAATGTCAGCACATCTTCAAGCAGAGAAAAGGTGAGTTAGTTAGAACGACCAATAAAATAAAGAAATTCTCGGAAAAATGTACAAACTTCATTATTAAAAGTTGTTTTTGAGTTCTCAGAAAAACAAGCAGTGATCTTTCTGTCACTTAATTTGTAGGTAATTGAAAGCTGTAAAGGCCATTCTGTACAAAGAAAGGTTTGGTGTGCACTCCATAAGGAAAAAGGGTAAACAATCATGTCTTTTTTTTCATGTGTCCATTCTTAAAAATTCTAAGTGCCTGGAGAAAAATTCTGATTTCCTCATGCTTAGTCCCAAATATGCCCCCTTGCCCTATTAGGGCACATAAAAAAGTCTTTGGACTCCCAGGCCATCCTAGTCCAAGGCAGGAAACCAGGTTTGCCTGTCTGCCAAGACACAGAGGGTGATAGTTCATTCTCTAAAAGGAACTCAGTGTGCATTCTGGAAAGAAAGCAGAATTCTAAATTATAAAAAAAAATTGACAATTGTACTCAACACTTGAAAAACACATTGCATTCGTAACATACTTGCCCGTCACTTTCTGGACAAGTAGATATCATGTATGTGATTCACTCATTATGATCTTTACAAAACTTTCCATGAATCTTTGAAAAAAATTAAAAGATAATGGAAGAGGGAGATGGTGTGTTTGTAGCTGGTAGAATGTCAAAAGCATCCCTGAAACTCAGCAAAGGTCGATTGCTGCATAGAGTGCAGAGTTTTAGTTCAACATTATAATAAACAGTTGATGCGTATGTGGGGAAGGATGCTTGCCATTCTTCCTGGCAGAAAGGCAATGAGAAAATTTCAAAGTAAGACTGAAAACAGAGCTTAGATAATAAAAACTGAGCAGTGTGATTAAAAAAAAAGTCCTTTTCTCAATGTCACTTGGCTCTGCCGTCTCTATCAGCTTTACTCTGTATGGTATTAAGGATGGCTGCATGATCCCTTTCTTATATATTATCAGGCTGGCAACTTCAGGCAAGGAGTGTAATTCCCAGTAGAACTTCTGAGACAATTCTCATTACTGCAATTAGTCTGGTGCCCATCCTGATTTGCTAGCAGTGGCCAGGGTGATGGAGCAGGGGGATTGGGAGGACCAAGCCACTCCTCCCGTGAAGCCAGGAGTCAGCTCTCTCCTAATAGAGGAGGAATGGTTCTCAAAGAAAATTGTGATTTTATTACCAAAAAATGGGACATTCTGAGTAGACAAAATGTTACAAATGCATTTTAAGACATGCACATTCAATTTATAGACAGTACAAAACTGAAATAGCTATTATGTCAAAATTCACATCCTTTTTATTACGCATAATAGGAGACTGATCTATCACATGCATTATCCAGAGATGTATCTATTTTCTTCTTAGACATTGGATATTTTCAAGAGCAAAGTGAATCTTGGCTAAGGCTTTAATGCTCAGGAACAAAGAAATCCTTTAAATATATAGTCTATTAAGCACACATAATAAGTAGAGAATTCTTTTGGCTTCATATAAATTAAGCTAACCATCAAAATGTCTTTTAAATACAGGCACACATATTAAGTATACATGGGTGAATATATACATATATATATATATATATATGTATATCTCAAGCACAAGTACCAACAAATACATACACTTGTATATCCCTTGGCAGTAATACTGGTAACGTACAAGAACAAGTAGCGAGAAGCACTGGAACTGCTCTAAACCATGGGGAAGGGCTGTGTTATCTTAAATGTTGTCTTTTTGAACCTTCCTTTAGTGACACATTAACTTCTGTACTGTTGACCACAGCACAAACCAGTTTTCCTCCACTTCCTGTTATCTTGCTCTTGCTTTATAGTGAGGCTCAGAGGGTTTTGAGGGGAGGGAACATTTTGGTACAAAGGCAATTGGCAAACAGGAAAAGCAACTAGCTTGCCGGTTACAGGCTAATGAGGACTGAGGTGAGCAGAGTTCCTTAGACTTCCCTTGAGCTGATCAGCTTTCCTTGAGGTCAAAAAGTCATAGGGCAGCTTCAATTTGATTTTTAAAGACAAGGAAAGTTGTTTCTGGTTTCCTATAAACAAGAAGAGTTCCCCGCTAGACTAGAAACATCGCAAAGGGGCTTATGGTCAACCTAGATCTGCTGATTATATAGACTGAGTAAGGTTGGTGTGTTGTGTACTTTGTGATATACTTTGTGAACTGTAAAATTCTATAGAAACAATTTATGGTTGTTAGCCAAGGGAATTTTCTAGGCAACTTCCATAAAACTAGTCTTCTTTTAAGATATTAGGTTTTTATTTTAAAATGTTTTGATGGAAATCAATGAAAAACTCAGTGCTTGCTTTCTAATCTTTAAATGAAATATATTGAGTAGAACAGAATCCATAGGAACACTGGGTCTTAACATATGATTCAATAATAGTGGGCTTTTTTGAAGTTTATTGTGTCAGGCATTGTTCTAAATCTTATTTAAAGCTTAGATGATTTAACATGCAAAACAACCTTGTGAAGTGTGTTGTGCCCACTTACGCATTTTACATGTAATTAAACAGAAGTTAAGAAAGCTTAACCAACTCACATGTTGCCCACAGAACTCGAAGTCATATGTACCAAAATGCAAAATCCATCTGAAAACCACCACTGTGTGTGCCTTACCATGGTGCTCTCAGTAGTACACACACATATACACATATGCACACACTCACATGCACACGTGTCCACATATATACGCATGCACAGGCATGTAAGCATACATATTTATTTGTAATATATTTTCCCGATGTTAAAGTTATGCAACATAGAAGTTGAACAATGAACTACCTAGCATTCTTTACTATAAATTTCATACAACTAATTAGTAATTACAGATATTTTGGATAATTTTTTTTTGGCCAAATTCTTTTCTTTTTTTGAGGCAGGATTTCACTGTGTAGCTCAGGATGGCCTTGAACTCATGGCAATCTTCCCGCCTCAGGCTAAATTAGTATAACATAGTTCACTGTAAAATTTTGAAGAAAATATAAGGCAATATCTTTGTAGCCTGGGAGAAAATGGGTATTGACAGAAAGATTTCCTACATGTGAGATGAAAACTATGATCCATAGAGGAAGAGATTTTATCAAAATGTGAAAAATTTTGTTTCCTCCATTAAGCAAATAATAGCTAGGCTATGTCATGTGAAAAAAAAAAAGATGTACAAATAATTCGTTGGACAAAGAACTTGTATCTAGAATATACAAAGAGCTCCCAAAGTTCTAAAGTAAGAAAAAACATTGAGCTACGAATCATACATTCACTAAAGAGGATGTAGAAAGGACAACACTTGAAAAGATGTCCAACGCCTTTAGCAATTAAAATGCAAATTAAAGTTGTAAAAGATACTGCTCTATACCTAGGTAAAGTCTAAAAAATATATACATGCAAAAGAAATGCAACAGAAGTGCAGAGCAACTGGAATTCTCGCACCCTGCTGATGGGAATGCAAAATAACCCCAAAACTCTAGAAAGTAGTTTTGAATTCCCTCTCATAGTTAGGAACACACTCATATGACATGTCAGTGCCATTTGTAGGTGTCCACTTTAAAGAAATGGAAACATATAGTCACACAAAAATCTCTATATGAATACAGTAGCTTTATTCACAATTGTTCAGAAACCTAGGTAACTCAGATGTGATAAGCTGCATATCTACCTGATGGAATATTACTGAGCAATAGATAGTAGTGAGCTATTGTGTTCAAAATAACCTGGACATATCTTACAGGCATTCTGGTGGGCAAGAGAAATCAGTTTCAAAAGTTGCATATTATATGACTATTTATACAAAATTCTCAGAAAGAGAAGACTGTATAGATGGAGAGCATGTTAGCACTGCCAGAAATTGGGAATAGTTGGAGGGTGTGACTACTGAGGGTAGCATTGCAGAGACTGTTTGTGGATGATAGACCTTGTCTGAATTCTTAGAAGAAAGTCAGTTTCACTGCATTAATTAGAAAAATAAGTCAAACATATAAGGTTGAAATTAACAAAAACCAAAAAAATAAAAATCAGTGTTTAACAATTCTCTGAATTTTAGTCTCAGTTGTTCCTAACTAGGTTACTTTGGTCATCTGTGATTTTTAGTGCCTTTGTCAAGTATAATTAGCCATTTTCCTGGAACATCTACCATCTTAGGCAAAAATCCAACTTACTTAGCTGTACTGTACATGACCTTTCCAAGTGTGGGATAGTGCGTCCAGGTTCAGTGCCAACCGTCTGAATTCTCCTCAAGACTATCCCTCAGTGATGACCTTCTTAATGAATCTTATCTCCCATCACCTCTCTCCCTTTCATACTGCCAAATTGCTTTAGTATAACCTCTCTCCCCAATCTGAGGCAGCAAGAGAAGATGCCAGTCCTACAGAGAGTGCTCCAGACTGCACAGTGTCCAGAGGTAAAAGCATCTTCCAACTCTGCACCATTCACATCCATTTGTTAGACGTGGCTTCAGTGACCAAGTTATGTGACTTAAGGGACCAAATGTTTGCAGATGTCTGGCTTAATCCTGTTTTGTAGTGGATGCAGAAATGATAACCCATAATTAAGATGAAACTTGCAGATTTCATCATTAGACTAGTGAAAATGCATAGGAAATATCATTATTAATTCATATTTGACAAGGCGAGTCCTGTACATTTAGCCATAATAGCTCACTTTAAGGAAAGAAACTTCCAAGGGAGGATTTACTAGCATCACAAGTTCTGGTTTCTTGTCTTTCTTCCATCTCTCTTTAAATGGTTCTAAGGATGCTCCGTTTTTTAAAGCTGAAGTTGATCCTAGTGATCTCACTGTTGAAAAAAAACAAAAACAAGCAAACAAACAACCCAGAGAGTTCTAGATGTTTCTTACCAATAAAACTTGGTAAGAAATGTAGCTATAAAACTGTAATCATTGATAAGCTACTCATAATACCCCCATGAAATCAATATGGTGTCCTATAGGTCAGGACAGAGACTTGCCCCAGACCTGGCCTCATGGTGTGTCCCATGATCTTTACTGGGATGAAATCTACCAGCTGCTTTCCCAGGGCAGGGGCAGTGTTAGAGCTCCCAGCTCAAGGCCGCTTTGAAAAGCCCTAATGGGTAAATCAAGACTGCATCCCTGTTTTACTCTGCATCTTTATTTTTCCCTGCTAGATGTCCAATACCTTAATACATATATAAGCTTACAGGAGGTTTTTGTAGGTCTGGGTTCGACAGTGCTGCTGGAGGTCAATGAAGCTGAAGTCTGAGCTGGGCTGGATGGAGTTTACACACAGGCTGGTGTTTCTCAACTTGTGTAAGTGCCCAATAATTGGAAACATTAAAATCTGACCTCCTGGGTCATATAGACCCATTGCCATCTAAGTGTCCTGAACCTTGAACTTCCACCAAGCACTTGCTCATAAAATAGAGGAGAAACAATAAAAGATTGATTTAGATTTGTGGTTTTCACAAGCAGTATAGGGAAAGAAAACCTTATAATCATGAAATATTCTGACCACTTCTTTTGATCATTTTCTGACTTGGAAGGAGGAGACTCTATCTGGGACCAAAGACCATCATTTCCAGGTACCACTTCTGTTCTGGTCTCTTTAAGATCTGAATGGAGTTTATATATTAGTCAAAGTTGAAGCTCCTTGAGTATTTAAAACAAATATACAAAAAATACTATGCAAGAAATCAGCTATAAAGATAATGAAAACTCTTGGGAGCCTAGTAAGGTATAAGAAACAACACAGAAATTCGCACCAGCTACAATCCTTTGCTACCTGTTACCTGGAAGGATAATGGGAGATATGCCTAAGGACTAGAATCAGAGGGTAGAAGATAGAACCACTCCCTTGGGCAGAGATACTGCCCATGCTAGAGAGGGAGAAGAGCTTCCTCCCATCTCCCAGAAGTGGGTCCCATTGCCCACATCCATCCAGAAGCCAGCTTGTGTGAATTCTTCTCCTTCCCCAAAGAATTACTTCAAGGAGAAGCCCTTCTAAACAGTTCATGATCATTCTATGTCCTCTTACAAATGACATTCTATTTTCACAACATTTTCCTACTGTGTTCCAAGTCATGGCTCACTTTTTTCCTTCTTTACATCGTTTGCTTTTACTCTCCCTAATAAAAATACACTTTTGGTACCTAATGGTATCTAGCAGTTTGCTTGTTTAAGGTGTCTGCCCCTCTTCTCAGAGTAGGAAGCTGGATTAGAGTCCTTTGGTCATTTTACAAGCCCTCTGCCATTTTATTAGTGATTTTTTTTTATCCCTTCCTTGGTACTATCTAACGTTCTTTAAAAACATGAAATCAACTATTGTGAAATCCTCAACTAGCCATAACAGTCCTCTTTCTCCAATAATACCTAGTGGAAATTCCTGTGGAAGAATGTCCGGTAAACACACAATACAGCAGAAGGGCTTTCTCTTTCTACCCATCAGAATTCAGCCAGGAGCACAGAGATCAGCAGAAGGAAACTAATAAAGGAAGCTAGTAATATTGGTATTAGAAGAATTGAAGAAAATAAAGCCCAGTAAGGCAATAGCTTGAAGCTGCTACTACTTCTAGAAGGACAAGAAGGATAAAGGAGTTATTTGGAGTGTTCAGAATCTAAGAATCAGCATCATCTACAGGAGCTAGCTGCTAGCAGAAGTTTTCTTTTGGAAGCAAGAGTCAAAAAGGGGTCACAGCTACTACCAGAGGCCTGGCCCAAAGTAGAGAAAGTGGGGTGGGGGGCACACTCTGGCTTCTCTCTTCCACGTACTTTTCCAGTGCTTCAATGCTTTTCACTGACTAACCAAGAAGCCAGTTTGTAAGAGAGTTTAAGAAGCGAAGTTCACAGGACAAGTGAAGAATACCCGAGCAAGCAAACCAATAACCCAGCACACGGGCAACACTGAGCTTCACTTTTCGGCAGCTTTGAGAGCTCTATGCCCAGTCCCCTTATTGCTCCTGAAGGGTTCACCCTTCACGTGACAGCATTCTCCTGGCAGTGGTTTAAAAGCCGGGCAGATACACAGCTCATGGACCTGGGTATAATACATTGATCAACTTTTTCACCTAATGTGGTGTCACACTGTAATAATCCGTTGTGAACTCTACCCCTGGCATACCACTTCCCAACCGGTTATGTATTTATGGCCATAGTATCTGGGAGGGTGCATTAGTGCAAATGCTGATTACTAACAGAGCACATGTCCAATTGCTACAAAGAAGGTGCAAATTATTGATACACTTTTCACTTTCCATTCCTCCCCTATCTGGTAGACCTCTCTTGCTTCTTACCTCTTTTCTGCATGACACCTTGATCTTTTCCTTTATTTACCTTCATGAAGTCTTTCATGCTTCCTAGCCAGTTCGGAATGACGTGTGAAGGACAGATATGCCTATGTAAGGGATTTATATTTACCTTGAAAATGTAGTATGTATGTATGAGTTATTAACATCCTTGCTAGATCCATGATTCATATCTATGTATATCTCCCACTCTGAGTATATGAACTTCTCTTCCTTCGGTATAGTGGATTAATTCTGCTTCTTATTCTGGAGGGGCTATTCAATTATGCTTATTTTACTTCTATATGTCATCTTATCAGTGTTCTGTTTCTAGAGTTGATATTCTCTGGGGCCCCCAAGCTTTAGGACAGGAGCGCTAAGGTTGGTGAACTCTAAGAGGAAAAACTTCAGAGCTCATGACTCGCTTGACAAAGGAGAGATGGGCAATGGTGGTAGGAGCTTCTCCACTTTAAGGCAACAGCTGCCACCTAATACCAGCCCAATGGCTGCATTTGGAAATTTGAAAGAGCAGGGTCCAGCTCTTGCTTGGCCTTCCCAGCCTAGGATGGCTCTTCTGGATAACTGTGAGGAGGACCACCTGCATATTTCCATTTCTATCACTCTCCGTCTTATTCCTGCCCCCAGGTAACTGCAGTGGCTTCCTCTGTTGTCATGCTGTGGCTTAGTTTTGTACTCCTCTGTAAATGCAGCCCTAGAGTTCACACTTGGAGCAGTTTTGTCACTTGAACCTTTTACTTCACCTTATACTTGTAAAATTCACCACATAGCACATGTAGCAAAAATTCATTCTTTCCTCCCTGAATATTCTTTTTTTCCCCCCACTGGTCAAAGTTTATTTAATGTTGTAGCTAATATGTCAGTGGGTTGCATTGCTCATGGTAGGCCTTTCCTTTTTACATTATAAGGCAACGTATGCTACTGATACATGTGATACACAAAATTAAATCCTTTTAAACACAATATTGGATTTATACACTGGATCCCAGGCTGTAACCAGTGAGCCTTAAACTGAATATCTCTTTGTGGCTCTTGCTTGTTCGAATAGATTTCTATTTCTCCAAATTAAAGCAAGTCATGACAAAGGAAAATAATGAAGCATGAAACTGTCCTTCCCAGAGAAACCACAGGCATGGAATAAGAAGTCCCTAAGGAGGCCTTTTCTGTCCTTCCTTCACCAAGCTGGGACATTCCTTTCATATTCAGAGAACTTCCAAGCAACACTGAGTTTTGTTGAGTGGATTCAGAGCTCCATATGGCAACTGTCTCAGATCCTGGCAGCAGGCCAAAGGATGACAGTTCTTATCTCCTTTCCTGTTCTTTTGCCCAACCTCAGGGAATATTTCCTTACCCTGCGATTGCTCATATCTGCAAATCTTACACTCTACAACCTCCTATCAGTCCAATGCCATGTGGCATTAACTCTTTGTAAGCTGCAGTGCTTAACTGTGAACTTCCCATTGTGTTGCTGTACTCACAGCAGCCCTAATGCCTACAACAGATAGTATTATTATACTAGTATGTGTTTGCCATATAATATCAGCAAACCATTCATGACATCTTTGCCTACGTTTTTAGGCATGGTAGCCACTTTGAAGTCTCTCCTGTTATCTTTTTTTTTTTTTTTCATAATGAGTTGGGAGATTTAAATTGGGACTAAGACAGCCACCATGATTGGATAAGCTTCACACTCAGCACGGGCTTTCCAACATGATTTTGTGTGGATGGTATACACATGTGTTGTGTAATTCTGTCTTGTTTTTCCTCATTGCTAATAGCATCTGGAAGACCACAAGGAGATTCAGAAGGAAAATTTTATAGTTAAAAATGACACCAAGGAATTTACTTAGGGTAAATCTGAAGGATGGATGGTTGTTACCAAAGTCAATAGAAACTAAAACCTGATAATACTATGTCATGTCTCTTTTTAATATACTATAGAACCATCATTTCAAAGGTCTGCTTTTTAAAATTTTGTTAGCCCAATCTCCTTTGCTTAGCTCCTTGATAAATGCTTGTAACCTTATTATGTTTGTTTAAAGTTTTATTAGTACGTGTTTGCAAAACATAATGATTACAGTCATTAAGAGGAGTTGATATGTGCACATACCACATCTTCACTCTTTCTTCTTCCCCTTCCCTCTCCCCTGCCTCTATCTCTTGGTCTCTTTCCCATTTACCAAAGATCTATTCCCCTGTTTCCTTTCCTCTATCTTCTTCTGCTGTTTGAATTAATTACTTCGGGTTTGTCATATAAGATAAACCATGCCACGCTGGAGAAAATGAGAATGTAGACTCCTGGGAAAGATAAATACCTGCAGCGGGTGAACTCTGCAATCCATGGACCAAACCAAGTGGGTTTCAATATCTTCAAGCATCATATTTATCAGGAAAATGAACTTGCTGTCAAACTTCTCTGTGTTTCTTAGGGTACATTAGATGCAAAGAAAACTTAGGTGGTCATTGTCTCTTAGTGGCTAATAGACCTACTCAGCGGTCGAGGTATATTCAAACAGGTTGACCTCATTGTGACACATTCTTGTGATGATGTGACTTTTCTTCTTTCATTCTATTTGTCTTTTTTCCTTCTATTTTCCTTTTTCCTTTTTCTGTTTTCCCTCCTCTCATTCTTTCTCTTTGTCCCTGATGAGGGCAGACAGGTAAGTTTTGTGATACTGGAGTTTGTATATAATATTTTCTTAACAGGAAGAAAGAGAAAGAAATAAATTACAAAAATAGCCATGCACATCTACTTAAAATAAAAAAATGAAATCACCAAAAATTTTAAAAAACTAAGTGCTTCAAACATCATATAATCCCCAAAGTAATGGATGTTTTCGTTTTGTTTGTTAGTTTGTTTTTTAACAAACTTCTTTGACTTTTTTCTTACCTTTTTGGCTGTACTTCCTTTGATTGCCTTAGCAATAGCTGTTATTTATTTAATTATTTAGTTATTTTGTACCAGGGATCAAACTCACAACCTTGAGCTTGCCAGGCAGGCACTTAAGCCACTGAACTAAATACCCAGTCCCTACAGCAATAGTTTTTAATTAGCTTTATGCAAGAGAATAGAAGGATAATTTTGTGTTCAGGATAGTATAGTTGATCCAGATCTATTGTTTAATTGTGGAAGAAATGTGTGACATATACTACCTCATGCACAATTACACCTGCTTTCTTTAATATTGCAATAAATTTCGATTCTCACACAGTCTTTTGTGATATGTTCTCCTTCATTTGTTTCTATAAAAAGTAAAAAACATAATTTTAGTGCATTTATAATTGTACATTAGAAACACATATAATTGTATATGCATGGTTACGTGCTATGGGAAACATCATATTCTGGTAGGAAAGAATTCATGTTTTGATAAGTTCTTCTCCGCTGCCACTTTCCCAAGTCCACAGAAGCTTCTGGTTCCCGCGTGCCTGTGCTGTTTCCTCTCTACTCTCATAGAGCTCTCCTGTCAGCCACCTCACGATGCATTCAGGCCCTAACACCCTCAGGGCCTGGACCTTCCCGTCAGGACACTGCACGAGCCTACGGGGTGGGCAGTGCGGTTATTCTTCGGGTCATTCCTGTGTGTGGGTGAAAAACAGCAACTTACTTCACATGCTGGGAGTGGGTGGGAACCACTAAAGCATTTCCCACAAAGTAAAATCTCTTGCCAATTCTACTTTCCCTTTGTAGATACCAGAACATCCCTGGCCACTCAGCGGCACCTAACACAAAGAGATGTGGGCTGGCGTTGCAGTCAGAGTGAGAAGAAAGAGTTGTCTGAGCTGACTGTGATGAACATTTTTTCTTCTGAAAAAGTTGAAAATCAGTAGACCAAATGAACCATTTTTGAAGTTCATTTGACATGTCCTAGGGCTTTGAAGGGCTTGTAGGAGCTGAACCCACGTCATTTGAACTCCCTGGCAGTCTTTCTTATTGTGGTCCATGCCACACTAAAATTTCTGCTTTTCCATTCCAGGAAATTGAAGCTTCTAGTGGCTGAGGCAGTCACAGGCTCCAGGTAAGATGGTTCCCTGTGTCCTACGAGGTCAGGTAAGCCTGACAGTACAGTGACATGGGTTTTGGCCTGGGATTTTCAGAGAAGAGAAGTTTGACCAATGGCCTCTGCATTCAGACCTTTGGAAACTTGATCCTTTCAGACCATGGATGACGCCTGAGACGCTGTGCCCAGTGTTTGCAGCTTAGCAACCCAGCTCAATTGACGAGTCAGAAGTTGTGTTTGAATGCTGTGCGTTTAACTCCTTACATTAATTTCTTTCTTCTTGCCCTCATTGTCATGATTGGAGGCAGCACTGAAAGCAAGGGTCCTGAGGTTTTCTCCTGATCTGCCATGCATAGCTGTGTGTGACCCAGACCTCACTTTCACTATCTATAAAAGAAGCAAGTGAACTTGATCATTTCTCTCTTGGTTCCCTGCCTCACTAATATCTGATTTCTCTAAGCCTCAATACTATGCCAGTTTTACATGGGATATTGAAATCTGTGAGATATTTCCACTGAGTCCTGATAAATGAAAGCTATGGGTTTTGTGACGCTGAAGTTTATAGATAATGTTTCCCTGAGAGGCCTGAGGAGGAGGAGGAGGAGGAAACATTCACAGACAGGTGACCCTGGTCCTACACAGAGCGCTTGACATGTAGGCATGTTAGGCAGTTCCCTGACAACCTTGGGAAAAATACATGGCTCTTTCAGATGATGAACATTTCCAGTAAAGCCCATATCATTCCACTGGGCAGAAGATGTCATAAAACCAAACAAATTAGACACTTAGATCCTCCCAAGGACCATAGGAGATGAGTCATCTTATTGTCTTCCTTGTTTTAAAGAAGAGGAAATCAAGACACAGGAAGTTGAAGTGATAAACTGTCAAAGTCATACGTACTGATAAAGTGTCATAGCCTTTGGTTTTGAATTATCTCTGTCAGGATGAGAACAATTAAATGATTTACCAGGGATTATATAGCCCTAGATGGCAGAGATAGAGACAGAATCCCACTGCCTGCAGGCAATAGGACCATAGTGTGAAAAGACCCAGGAATGTGAGATCTGTTCTACTTACCAGGTACAGTTACTAATTAGTCCTCCAATACAAATGCTTTTTACCCTCACTTCTAGATTTACCTGTTGTTAAAGGGCAGGATTGTTGTATTAACTTTGTATGAGGAGTTAAGGTACAAAAAATTTGAGTTTTCCAGCTACATTTCAGTTTTTCACTTAGTCTTTGAATTTGGTTTCATTAGTGTCATTTAAGAGCATGCTCATGTCAAAAATCTGGATACAATTGCTTTCCTAGCATCAAAAATGGAAGAGAAGGCACATACTTCCCTCTTCCTAGGACTTGCCCTACATCCTGGGCACTTCCCAGGTACGATTTATTGCAACACTCCACCAGGTGGTGCTCTGGTGAAGATACGGCTCTAGGACTCCCTGACTTGGTGCTTGGAAGCGCTGTGGGTAGGTTAGGGCAGTCTAACCAAAAAGGATGTTGTTGCCCATCTCACCAAAAAGACGAAGCCCACAGACAGAGAGAAGCTCATAGAAAGGAATTCTTAGATGAAGGAGAATGGTCCCAGAAAATGTCAGTTTGCAAACATCTTCTGGGGAAGCATTAGATAGTGTCCTTAGGTAAGTCCTATAAGACTCCAATCAGGAACATGGAGTTTGTATCTCTGCTATGAGCTGGCGAGTCCCTTAGATGGTATGCTTCTCTGGCCTTCAGAGTCTTTGGAGTGTATAAGCGCCCGCACGTACGTGTGTGTGTGTGTGTGTGTGTGTGTGTGTGTAGAGAATGTGTGGTGTCCATGTGTGTGCATGTGTGCGTGACGGGGTGAGGAGGAATAAGATTATATCAGGGTTTTTAAATAGGAGGTCAAGGAGTTTGTAACACTCCGAATTCGTGGGAAAAGCTGTGTGTCCATTCTTTCCTCTGGGGAGATCTATTGTTCTGATATCTCTAACCAGAGGCAGTGAGTCCCAAAGCATTCAGGGCATTTGGATTAGGTGATTTCTAAAGCCTATCTCAGTTTCAATATTCTGCGATGTTCTAAGCATTCTGGGAAGTCACTCATTGCTGCCACATAAACTGGATTACCTACTCGGCTATGTCCCAGCTGCGTCCTTCCATATGCACTACACTCTCTAATGGTTTTGTCAGGGCAGTTACACCTAACTAAATTCTCAGAGACCTGCAACACCCTCTCTAGTAGATTAGGTGGCTCATCACACTACCGACATGGTTCATTAGAGAGCAGTGGCCGAGGCAGTGCGGAGGAACCAAGAGAGCAGCCTGCCAGATCCCACAGGAGTTCAGCGGTGGAAGCAGGTGCTAATTATCATGCTTTGGATGAACAGGATATGCATTTTTTGGGAGTGGGTAAGAATTTCTGGTTAGACAAGCTCCAAATTCTTTGGCCTACTTTGAAGGTGCTGCCAGTTCCATGGGCAAGGAGGAGATTTTGTTTCCTGATGAGCACCTGCTCAGCTGAAAAGGAGGGCTCAGCAAGGAGGCGGAGACCTTTTTCCAGGAGGCACTGTCACGCAGATAAAGGCTCCTTCTCACACCAGGCTACTGGCAGGGAGTGGCAAGGTCCTTCCTTTCTAGCCTGAAAAAAAAATGTCTCAAGTCATTTTACAAGAATAGGTTTGGTAGCTGAGTAATGTAATTATACAGATTACCAGCAGAAACTGAGATTTCAGCCTGTCCTAGATAGACATTATTTGAAAGAGGAAGGGCAGGAATATTGCTGGGAATGTAGTCAACTGGAGAACCCCGTTATTACACAGGAAGCATTTTCCTCCATGGGGGTACTGAGGAGGGGGAGACACCGAGATTGGAGATGGGTGTTTGGGCAGAAGAGCTGGGAGGCAGCAATTCCTCCAAAGTATCTCAGTCAGGGTGTTGTCCAGAATGGGTGTTAGGCATGAAAGGGGGATTCTTCCTTCCTTGGACTTTGGAAGGTGTAGACTTTTATAGCCCTTTGACCTATCACCTAAGCCAATGGTTCTCAGTCCTGGCTGCACATCAAAATCACCTTTTTAAAAGTTACTGATGTCTTGACTCCATCCCATAGCAATAAGTTAGAATGTCTCAGGGCAGGGCATTGCTATCAAAAAATATCTTTGAGTGACTCTAATATGCTGCCAAGGTTAAGAACCACATCTAGATGGGCACGGTGGCGCATACTTGTAGTCTCAGCACTCAGGAGGCCAAAATAGGAAAATCACTTCAAGTATGAGGTCAGGGTGGGCTACAAAGTCCAGCCTGAACTACATAGCCAGACACTGTCTCAAAAAGACCCCCCAACACACATTTAGAATAATTATGACAAATATGTATGCTGATAATCCTCTCCCAAGATCATAGAATGTGTGTGAAAATTACATCACCTTTAGGCACTTCTAAGGCATTTCTAGCTTAAGCCTTCAATTTGGAGGACAAAATAATTATTTAAGTCTCACACAAGTGCAAGTTTAATGCTCCAGGGACTCAGAGACCTTATTAGAAACAGAGTACACATCATCCCTTGTCTCAAAGATGCTTCAGGAAGTTTCCTTTGTATATATTTTTCAGTTTATGAGCTCTCATTTATTGTTGCTTCACTCATTTCTTTCCTGGTTCTATAATGGTAGCACTATCAGTATTTGTTCACCACTGAATCTTGACACTGTACATACTGGAATGTGGCAGCCACTCCAAATTATTATTCCATGCAGAAATAGATAAATGTTGAGGGAGATAAATGTAGTATACTAGTAAAATGCTGGCAGAAGATTCAGAGATTCTTCCTTTGGTCATATCTAAGCGATCAGTCATCACCTTCACTTTATCATGTCTCTCATTGTTTTACATGCCTGCATAAAAATCCTCGGGTGGGCATGGTGGCACACATCTGTAATTCCAGCACTTTAGGAGACTGAGGCATCTACACAATTTGTTGAGATCCTGTCTCAAAATAAAAAGAACCATGGGTGTAGCTTGGCGGGAAAGCCCTGGGTTTAATCCTCAGTATAGGAAAACAAAATTCGCACTAGCCAAAGTAGTACAGAATCAGTGGTAGTAGTTTATCATTATCCTAGTTATTTTATTATGTTTCTTTTTAAAAAAATCCACCCTTTGACTCTTTTTTCTTAAGACAATTTCCCTAGTTGGATGGGGAATTATTGAGCCTCAGATTGGTTAGCTTTCTGATCACTGAGACGCAGCACCCCACACCCTCTGCTTGAAGGAGGAGACATTCACGCTCTCTGTGTAGGGTGCCCTGGCTCCAGGCAGAGAAATCTCAGGAGAAGAGTGTGGCACAGCAAAGCTGTTTATTTCATAACAAGCAGAGTAGATGAAGGGGCCCGAGTGGAAGGGGCCAGGAGCCAGACATAGACCCTAAACCCATGCCTTTGCTACCCACTCAGACTCCCTTAGAAGTGTGTCCCACCAATTCTGGAAATGAACCTCAAGGAAAATTAGATTGAAACTACACCCTTACTGCCACACTGTACCATGGAACAAGAACATAAAAGGCCCTATGTATATCTTAAGTCCAGAACTTGTGACCCAGAAGGGGAGAACATCAATGGGGAATTGTGTGGATTTTGCGTGGGTCACAGGGTACTTTGGGGACACGGAGGGAGACATCTTACCAAGACAGAAGTAGCTTCCAAGAGAGGATTTGGGAAAATAATGCAATGAAAACCAAGGCATGGTTTGCTCTGAAGCAGAGGATGCTTCCGCTCAGCCAGTGGTGGGTAGAGACTGGATCAGACAGACAAGCATGAGGCAGGCGGGTGTGCTAGGCAGTGATACCATCCAGCAGGCAGTGAGCACAGACACTTGCAGCAGGGTGGTGTGGACAGAATGAAGACCAGCTGAGGCCTGAAGGAAAAGGAAGGCAAGGGAGTTGAGGAAGGAAACAGTTGATGAGTGACATTTTGAGAGTGATGGAGAAATAGGGGCACCTGGAGGAGAGACTGAAAAGAGCCATCTGTATTAATGAGAAAACCAGGCAAAGAGGAGGTCAGAAGTTGATCCAGTACAGTGTAAACAGAGGGAGTGGTCAGGAGTATCAAACGCTGCTGACTGCAGCCAAAACAGCAGCAGTAGCGACATGGTGACAGGAAAGAGCAGAGTGAAGTATGGATGACTGTTTCTAGATTCATCACCAGGGACTGGGGAGGGAGACAGAGACAGGCAGACAGACACGGGGAGGGAGGGAACGAGAGAGAAAGACAGACAGAGAGACAAAAGTGTGTGGAGAGAGTGGAAGGTGGAAGCTAGAGGCAAATGCAGGACCAAGGCATAGGTTTTAAAATAGAAGAGAGTTTTTCTTGTGTAGATAGAGGGGAATTATCCAGTGCAAAGGGAGCAAAGTAAGACAGAGCAGATGGGAGCTGAATTAACTCTCTTTCTATTGCTTCCATTTCTAAGCCTTTTTCTTGTGATCTTTACTGATTCCTTTCCCTGACCCACTCATGGATTCTTCTGTGAAGCCCACCTGAATCAGTCAGCCAGCATCAGGTGGCATCTAATCAAATCTGACCTGCTGCTCCCAGCTACTGGGTATCTAACAGCTACATCACTTTGCCCCTTGCCTCGAGGATACTTAATCTGTATTCACAGGTTCTCAAAGAGGTCATTAATAAAATTATACTTTAATATAAGTATAATTATACTTTAATATAATTCCATGTATTATGTATTATACATTTGAAAATACTGAAATATTCTGAGAAAGGCTGCTTTGGTTTCCTTACCCTGCCAAATAAGGCCAGGGCTTGTTCCAGGGTCCTTCAACTATGCTTCAGGTTATACATATGACCAGCTCCATATTCAGAACCAAATATGATTTTCTTGTCTCCTCTTGGTCACTTATTCTCCCTCTCTTTTGTAGAATGACTTATGAATCAGGGAAACTTATAGATCAGAAATGACTTCTGTGATTCTCAAAGATGCATGAAATTCATCTTGAGAAAGAGGACTAAGGACAGATTTCAAAAGCCTGTATTTTAAAAGTCTACTCTGAAACATTCTGATTTAACACCTTTAAGAAAGAGAACAAAAATCCTCATAAAAAAAATGCTTTAGGTAATTTTGATGCGAGTGACCTTTGTATAATGACTTACCTTTAAAAAATTTACTCTAATATGCTTAACTCTGACAAACATTTTTACTTTGAGAAATGAGAGGTCCTCAAAGTCAAACTGTTTTCCAAATTTCCCAAAAGGAGAGAAACAACCAGACCTACCCCTGTGTACCTATTGCCATCGGGATGCTTGCTTCCTTCAGTTAACAGGAGCAAGGAGGGGGAAACAGCCAGATATACCTCTTGTGCTTGTAGGTCACCACTGGAGATGTTTGCTTCTCACAGGCAGCCAGTGTGGGATGGGAGAATCAAACAAACATGCCCCATGCACCTGCTGCCATCAGGGGAGTTCCAGAGTAGCCATGCAACGCTGAGAGAAGAAGCAGCCCTGCCACCACTCACTCATGGCCATCAGGGAAGCCCTGGTTTAGCCACCAGGAGAAGCTTACCCCATGCCCCACTCCCCCACTGGTTTCTCCAAACCCAGGTACCTGGCCCATTCCCCTACACTGCAGAGGGGCAGACAATGTGGGAAGCACCTGGGACCTCACAACTTGTTTGTTGGGAGGAACCCAGGAAAATGTCAAGATGAATGAGCAAAATGCAATTTTAGACCTCCAGCCCACACAGAACAAGTCTGGGAGATACAGTCATGGAAGAAAATGGAAGTCACACACCTGAAATCTCTGAAAGGATAGAAACTGAAGTAAGGAAACAACTTCATGAAACTGTAAAAGTAATCAGATCAGAAATTATGCCTCAGGTAAAAGAAGAAATCACATAATGAAAGAATTGCTGAAGAAGACATAGATTAAAAAAAAGAAGAAGAGCATAGGAAAATGATGGAAACCTTGAATGAATGATATAGAAAGGAATTACAATGCATGAAACAGATTCAAAGAGGTACCCAGGAAATTAAAAATTGCATCCAAGACTGGAAAAACCACTTGAAAGAGACTGAAGAAAAACTTTCAGACCTTGAAGACAGGATTGCAGCTAGCAATTGCAAAAGGAAAGATCTCTTAAAAATAACAAGGAATCAGGAAATAATAATTCAATGACTGCAAGACAACACAAGGAAAAATAATTTAAGACTGATAAGAGTCAGTTGAAAAGCAAGAGTCATTGCAAATGATGTAAGGAGATTATTTACAGAACTAATGGCAGAAAACTTCCCAAACATGAGAAAAAGAACTGGCTTACAGATAAGTGAGGCATATAGAACTCCAACTAACTGTAACTAAAATAAATCTACACCCAGACATATAATAATCAAGATTCCAAAAATTCAGCACAAGTGCAGAATATTAAAAGCTGTTAGCAAAAAGAAACAGATCACCTATAAAGGAAAACCCATCAGAATCACAGCAGACTTCTCAACACAAACCAACAAGTCAAGAAGAGTTTGGAGTGAAGTGTTTCAAATCCTGAGAGAAAACCACTTCCAACCCAGATTCATGTACCCTGCAAAACTATACTTCAAAATTGATGGAAAAATAAGACGATAAAGAACAACTGAAGGAATTCACCAAACTAACACTATAAAGAGTGCTGAAGAATATTCTAGAGAGAGATAAAGATGATCACAGTTCCAGAAACAGCAACAGAGGGGAACTGACAAATGGCAGGCAATTGAATAAAGGAGAAAGTGGTGAGTTAACAGAGGGAAGATAGCATTGCAGGGATGAGTCAATGCGTGCTGGTTGTAACCATTAATATAGATGACTTCGATTCACCAATAAAAAGAAACACAAGGAGAGTGGATCAAGACACAAGATCATCAGTCTGCTCTATAAAAGAAACATATTTAACTGAAAGGAAAATTCATAGGCCGAAAGTCAAAGGAGAGAAAACAATGTTCCATGTGACAGGAAATCAGCAAAAAGGAGGGGTAGCTTGCCCACCAACTTCAGAATGGATAAAAAGATACGGTATTTTTATACAATGGAAAATTACTGTTCTAAAGAAGGATAATCTCAAGGCTCTTGTAGGTAAATAGATGCAGTTTGAGATCATGTTCATGGATGAAATTGTTCAGACACATCTATAGGTGAACATCATGTTATCGCCCTAAAGTAAAACCTGAAGGAGTCAGTGGGATCTAAACTGTACAATACATATGATAAAAGTGATCAGGGAGAAAATGTCTAAAAATGGAGAGTGATAGCCATTGTTAATTTCCTATTATCTTGTTTTGAAGTCCTGTATCACTTTCATCGTTCTGTTGTGAATAACTTTATTATGTTTTATCTTGTTCAGTTTTATGCTCTTTAAAATAAAATAAGTAAATAAATTTTTTTTAAAAAAGAAAATTTCCCAAGAGGAATGATGTTAGTTTTAGTATTTGCACCCATAAACAAGCCCATTTCCATTAGTTTTTGTCCACGTATCCTCAGCAGCTAATCACATCACACACAAACAGGAATACTGTGTTTATGGAGCCTGTTAGGGTGGGAGCAAAAAGGAGCAGTATTCTTTGAGAGGCTTGGTCTTAAACTTTTAGAAATGGCAAAAATCATAATTACAAAAACTAAGTTGAAGTACAGTTAAAGTCTGCGAGTTGATAATATAACCAGGAAAAAAAACCCCACCTAAGTCAGTTGATGATTTCTTTTCTCCTTTGAAACACCCACAACACAAACCAAGAATTTTTTGTGATACCAATTCATCAAGCGGGTTTTACTAGGGGATGATTTCCTATACTTGGTCAAAATTTCAGCTGATTTCAGGGGACAGAGTGTGTAAAGATGCTTTTCTCTAGGGGCAGCTCACAAGTGGAGAATTCTTGGCAATATACTAGTGTGAATTTCAACTAATGAATGAGCTCGCCAGATCTGATTAATGCTTCCAGGGAGAAGTGAAGTCACTCATCTTCCAGATCTGAGAAAACCTTAAGTGGGTCCTATGTGCTCTCAACTTTCTAAGCTGAAGAAAGACCACATCCTTCATCTCCAAGACAAAGGTCCAGGCTGGCTTTTATGCCCAGGTATGTCAACTTCTTGCCAAGAAATTTGAAGCAGAACATTTCAGCACTTTGTATCTTTTTGAAGAATTTTTAAATAAGGGTTAAAAGTGAAGCTAATCAGGATAGAGGAGGTAAAAGACATAAAATGTATCTCCAGCATCAACACTGAAAGTAAAACTCCTAGCCCAGTTGTGGTATCAGTTGGGCCTACGCATCTCTGACTTTTCAATAAGAATGGGTTTCTGTATAATTACAAAGCCATGCCTGATGCTATCAATATATTGAGTAATCTATGGGCCTTTTGGCTCCCAAACTTTATCTTTTTAATAGTGCTTACTGAATATTTTGGTTGATCTAATAGGTTCTTGAGAGCAGCTTTTCATTTATAGGGAACAAATAATTAACAAAACCATGAAACATTTCTTCTCCAGATCCAACAAAACCATTTTGTTGAAATAACAACCCTAATGGACAGCAGTCATCAGTTAAATAACATCAGACAATAATGGCAAGATGAAACGGGGTACATTTTTAGTATGATTCGCGGATCTAAGAGGTTCAAAACAATGTTCAAGGTCATGATATGGACAGAGTTCTTTTCTTATTAGACAACTCACATAATTATCCATGAACTGCTTTTTTATTCACCTGCATACCTACTTGTTTAGACCAGGCACAACAGAGCTCATATTTTAATGACAGCTATTAAAAAAAATAATGGTACATAAAGAATATAATCTCCTTTTCTGACAGACATTTGCTTGCTAGCCAATAGCCACTTGCCCCACATTTTCTTCTAGCCTATGGTTCACACTCTTTATTGTAGATTTGGAAAGTGTCAGATATTTGTTTTACCAGTCTTCCTTGTGAGTGGGTTAAGGACACATGATTGCGTCCTGGCCAATGAGAGCTGAGGAAAGATTTTCTTCCCTTGTAGGAGGCTGGTGTTTGTGAAGCAACCCCTTCTCTTCTGTTGTGTGAGGCTGTGTACTTATAATCATGGCCGCCATGTTTATGACTACAGGCAAACCAAGGACCTGATTGTCATGTTAACTGAGTGCTCTCACAGGCTTGAGTGGCTTGACTGATTAACCAACTGCGGCAATGTCTGCTCTTGGACATTTTACTAAACAGAGTCAGATGAACTGCTCTTTGCAGTCAAAACTCCTGATGATGCTTTACTAATTTACTAAGAAAAGAAACCACTTACTGAGTATCCAATAAGGCCGGGCATTATACTTGGTCCTGAGGCTGTCATGGTGGGCATAAAAGCCATTTCCCCTGCACTTTAGGGATTCCTGTCCAAGGGAGAGACAGAAACTAATGAGGGGGTATAAGACACAGTATTCAGCTTGATTTTGCAGGAGAATTTGTGGTCAGAGAGGACCTACCCAGAAAAGTGATGTGTGAGCTGCTATCCAAAGAATGAGTGGAAAGTGACCTAATGAGGATCATTGTTGTCACTGAACTTTTGTGAATGATTGATTAAAAAGAATCCTGTAAGAGCCAGTGAGTGAGGGCAATGTACAGAAGCATGGGAAGAATGACAGTTACCTCCAGTTGTCGAATGGGTGGATCCAGGATGTGAATGAAAGTGGAAGCTTCTTGTAGACCCAGAGGTTGATTCTCCTGTCACGGGCCCCCCACAAACTCATTGTGATCATACCACAAACATTACTATGTTTGTGGTAGCTGAGGTCACAGACACCAGTCTTCATTTGCTTCTTGTGTTTCTTGTTATAAATGATCTAATAAATTATCCCTTTCGGCTAAGAATTTCCACAATTGGTTTCAACCCCAGGGCACTTTTTCGTTTGTTTTTAAACATTCAGCCATTTTGATTTATGTGACTGTGAAAATATCTACATTTTTTTCTGTGTTTCATCCCATCTACAGAATATTATTTAGCACAAGGAAATCACTAAAATAGCTGAACGTTTCCACTGATTTAGATTTTACCAGAGAGTCCCCAGGGTAGAATGAAAACATCTCCAAGCTAGGATAATTTTACAAAAACTGCTTAGAGTTCAACAGCTATTTCTGTACTTTTGGAATTCTGTAAACATATTGGGGGGGAAGCTATTCACAGCTATGCCGGAGCTGGGCCGGACCCTGGATTTCCCTATCATTTCATGGTTGGGAAGGGCTGGCTCCCCAATTTCAATGTCTGTGCAGGAAAAGCCCTGCAGATTTTGTACCTTTCTTTGGCTGCCTTGTTAAACAAAGTTTCTTGTCTTTCTCTCCTGAAGATCTGTTTGTTTTCTCCTCACTCCATCTTCTCTTCTCCTTTCTCCCTCACTTTCTTTCCTCTCTTCCTGCTTCCTTCCTTCCTTCCTTCCTTCCTACCCCCATTCCCTCTTCCCTCCTTTGCTCCTTTCTTCCTGCATCCCTCTTTTGTTCCCTTATCTTATTTTCAGATACCTGACTAATTTCTACTAGCCCTGGTTATACCCTCTCTTCTGATTGGGAATGTAGGCCAAGGATGTCTTTTGTTAGGTGATAATAGAATACTTTCTATTTACATCAAAAGCCATTGTCATGATGAAGGGCAAGAAGTATTCTGGTTTGTGTACAAGGAGTGTGGGAGTGGAAGTCGGTCTTACTTTCTCAGAATACTTTTGAAGTAAGATACACTTTCTCTTCTGTGTCAAGGTCCTGGGTGCAATGTATCCAAAAATATCAGCTACATCACCCTTTTGGATCAGGGAATGGCATGACCTCAGAGTTAGGCTTCCCATGTCCAAAGAAGTTCATAGATAAAGCTCTGCCATTTTCTCCAGATGAGGTTGCACGTGTATACATGTTGTTGTAGAGGTCAAAGACTAAGCCAAATATGTTATTTTACAATTCTGAATGAAATCCGTCAATCTCTAATAAACCATAATGTAATTTATAATGGCATGTACTAATCTTATGGGTACCATGATTATACTGCATTGCATTTTTAAATTATAAGTGATACTACATTCAAAGTAAAGATGTAAAATATTTCACACTTTTAAAACCTACTAGCTGTAAGGAAGGATAAACTTGAGGTTTTGATAGGTAAACAGATGTAACTTGAGACCCTTCTTGAGTGAAATAAATCATATGCACATGTGTAAACATCATATTGTCTTTTTAGTGTAAAAAACTTAAAGAGTAAATAAGATCCAAAATGTACAAAAGATATCATGAAGGCTAAAGGGGAAGAAACTGCTCAAAAAGAAAGAACAGTAGGAATGGGGAAAAAGAGAAAAGAGAAGGGATAAGAATGTGTGTGAGTGTGTGTGTGTGTGTGTGTGTGTGTGTATGTGTATGTGTTTGAATAACTGTGTTACTAATCTATATTAGTTCATGGAAAAAAAACAGTTTATGCACACATTATTTGATCAATGTCTTATGCCTTCATCTCATAATCTGAGCAACTAGTTTTAAGATAACAATGCACAATATATTAACCATTATTAATCTCCTATTGTTGTATTTTGAAATTCTGTATCATTGCTTTTATTTTTTTATCTTTTAAAAAAATAAATAAAAAACAGTAGCATTTCTTTGTTTTTTACCAATACATGGAAATATTTTAATTGATGTATATTAGACCTTTGTTGATCACTGAGGGACCTTGATTTTGTTTCACACAAGAAAGTATTCTTTGTGTATTATGACTATTGGCTTCCTAATTATCTGAAATCTAATAGTAGATATTAGCAGGTAACTATAAAATCTTAAATCGGGTCTTCCTTACATGACTTCTGAAAAATTTGGACTTACCGAGCATAATATTCAATGAGACAAAAAATTAGCATTTTTTCCTAGCTGCATTTCTTTCAATTTTATTATTTTTGAAACCTCAACACATAGTACAGTGGTTAGTATGTAATAGAAGTTCAATACAAGCTGTTAAAAGCAAAATCCCAAGTAAGAGGAATGTATTCTAGAACTGGCAGTTTTCTTAAACAAGGGACTCAGGGGAAAGAAAAAGAATCTCAACTATGTACTTTAGATTTCTGAGTCCAGCAGTCCATTTTCAGTGGAAGTATTGAATGTGGGACATTTTTTGTTGAAATATATATTTTATAGCATAGGCCTATTATAATTTAAAATGTCCTTATATTGTGTAACAGAAATTACATCTGTTTTGCAGTATACATTGGGCTTCATAGAAATAAAACTTAATTTTAAAAAAAAAACCTTTTAAAAATTAATATACATATATGCTTCCAGATATTTGGCTCACAAAGAAAAGAAAAAACACACAAAAACTATCGAGCTTAAGTTGACAATACTTCATTGTTGAAACAAAGAAGATATTAGTTTGAGGATCTGGCTCCCTTAACCTTGATGTCTTTAAGATCTTTTGTTTAAAAGCAGCCCCAAGGATGTGTTGACGAGCTAACTCGTATGCTGAATTCTAGAACACCAAGAACCAACTTATGTATTTATTAATTTTCATACCTATGATGTTACTTTTCTCTCTACTCCTAAATGTATGCATTTATCTCATCCTTATCTAGCTGAATATAGAAGTAGATGTGCACTGAAACCAAGAATAATGCCATGTGTGGAAATAGAAAATAGAAAAAAAATCTTAAAACATTTTTTATACCACGTCACTTCCCATCTCCACAGCCATCACTGCTAAATACCTTTCAGGCATCTATAAATGAAACAGGAATCTTTTCCAGGATCTCGAGACCAGCCTGAATCAACGTAAGGAAATCGTATCTCTTAAATAAAAAACAGAGCTAGGGGCATGGCTCGGTAGCATGGCATATAACTAGTGTGTGGTATTGTTTTAGTTTTCATGCCTCTTGAGTGCATTCATTTTCAGATGGCCCTCCTGTGCAGCAGGCCCACGGGAGGCAGGGGCAAAAAGACTAATAAATGTTAAAAAGCAAAGCCAAAGGGTCAGATGGCGATCAGAAGAGCAATTGTTGAATCAGGTACTGTAAAAGAAATAAAATTCCTGGAATGGAGGATAGGAAAGCATTTTCAGATTAAGTAAAGTCAAAATGGGTATGAAAGAGTACATTTTCCAAGAATAGTGAGGATTTGGGGTGAGCTGAATGGAGGATGATTTTAATGGAACAGATGAAGGAAGATGCTGTCCAAACAGATTCACAGTTGATTTGGAAGGATGTGTGGCTATGAAATAACATAGCTTATTTTGTGGACAGTTCCCACCACGAGCTTTAGAAGGAGCAATCTTTTCATTACTGAATTCACAGTGACTCTCACATGTAGATGTTCAATAAATGTTCGCCGATTATATGAACAGGCAGATGTTTTTAAAAAGAGGATATGAGCGGAGTTCTGTTTCTCATTTATTTGTGTTTGTTTTAGTCAGATGAGAAGAGAACAATTCAGAGAATTTATGTAGTAGGAGAAAAGCCTTCAAGCAGCAAAGGTGGGAGCTGGGAAATAAACAGCCCAGTTTCCTCACTCTCTTCAGCAGAGAAGAGTCCATTTGCTCATGGTGTTAATGTCCTCACTAACCTGACCTACACTGTTTTCCTTCTTGTTCCATTTCACAGCTTTATGTCTCCAGAGTGTTTGCAGGATGTACTTTGCAGATAAACTTTTCAAACTAGTCCCATTGTATCTCTCAGTTCAAGTTAGACACAGAGGGTCCTTACCAAAGTCTATACGCAGTGGTCATGGAAACCGTGGTAGGCAGAATTCTAAGATATTCCCCCAAATTCATGGCACTTGGTGTATACATAGCTCCCAGCCATTCAGTCAAGCATTAACCTCAGAGCTACCATGAAGGGATTTGAAGAAATAATCAGAGTCCCCATTCAGTTGACTTCGAGTCAGAGTGATTGACTTGAATGAATTTGAGCTAATTGGGTAAGGCTGCAGAGGAAGGGGAATCATATGGTGTGAGAGACCCAAAGCATGAAAGACTCCCCTTGATAGCTTCAAAGGCAGAGGTATCACTGGGGCAATCAATGTGAGCTCAAAGGGCTGAGAGCTGCCATCAGCCAAGTACTGACAAGGAGCTGGGATCAGCTCTCCAATGCAAGGAGCTGGACTGTCAACCTAACAGATTACAGATGCAAAATCTTCCCAGGAGCCTCCAGATAAGAATTACCCTGATCTGAGAACTCCCCTCATCCAGGCCCACATGTCTTATCCCATAATATGGAGGAAATTGTGATTGATTTTTTTGTGTAAAAATTATAGATTACGTTGCTATAAACATGGGTACACATATATTGCTGAGACATGATGTGCACCCATGTTTATGGCAGTGCAATTTGTAATAGCTAAATCTTGGAAACAACCAAAATGCCCATCAACCGTAGATTGGTATTTTAATGCAAAAATATAATGTATTTTTACGCAATGGAATATTACTCAGATATAAAAAAAGGATGATCTTGAGGCTTTTATACGTAAATGGAGCCAACTTGAGACTATCCTTATAAGTGAAATAAATCAGACTCACATTTGTAAATATCATATTGTCTCAGTAGTATAAAAAATAATCAAAAACTGAAAGAGTAATAAGATCCACAATGTATAATAAATATTACAATAATGAAAGGGAAAGAAAGTACTCTAAAGGATATAACTGTATGTATGTTTAAGTGTGCAAGATAGATAACCATACTACTTTTTGTTAGTTCATCAAACAAAATGGTTTGTACTGTCATTGTTTGATTGTCTACTTTTTATGCTTTGATTTTGACTTGAGCAACTACTAAAATAACTATGTAATTTATCAACTAATAATTTCTTACTTTTTTTGAAATTCTGTATTTTTTCTATTCTTTTTTCCAAGTCAGAAGAATAACCATTTGGAAGTCACTGACATGTCCCATGTTGAACTTATGCATGGGGTTATCCAACACAAAGGAACTGTTCACTAGTTTACTCCTTCGATTATTAGTTACAGGGTTTCCTTGACTGACAACAGATATATATTACTTAGGACAATGGGAATATATTAGATAATGTATTATCTTAAAATTATGTCCCATTTTATTCACAGTAATATTCTGGCTAGTGAAGTAGGATGTGGATATTGAATAGATGGCATTAAAGCCAGTAATACCCAATTTCAAGCCTACGACAGATATCAGTAATCAGCCTGGTGATTTCCTCCTCAGAACCAGTATTCTTTCCAAACCTGTGCCCCAGGTAGCAACTAAATGGTTGCTGTTCAGTGACATTTGCCATCATGGTCTGATTTTGAAACCCTATCCATTCAATAATGAGTACATTGAGTTGAAAGAAAGCTTGCTATTTTGATAAAAATTTTGTTTCTCTTTTTCTAACCAATGCTGTCTTCTTATCTTCCTACAAAATGCTCAGTGAGTTTGACTACCTGAGGAACCTGTTGAGATGGCAAGAGAGGTTCTTGCAGACTGCAGACTCTGGATATGAAACATTAGAAGAAAGTGATGACAAGGGTCCTATTCAGCCTTTCACATGGGCCAAATGGCACTGTATGCTCATTACAAGGTTCAAACACTATAACTTCTAGTTCCTACCCTAGGAGTTAGGTGTAACTCTTGCAGTGCCAAGAGTGATGGCCAATATTTGAGAGCCACTGTAAACATACAGGAATTGACCTTTTTCCAAACAAAAAGTGGATAAGGTCTGCACAAATTCATACATAACAAGCATCTATTTTGTGTGTGTGTGTGTGTGTGTGTTATGTGTGTGTGTGTGTGTGTGTGTCATCCTGCCACATCATCCTGAAGACATTAAAAACTCTAGAACTTCTGCTTGAGACACAATTTATATGACCCAGCCTAAAAAAAGCTTAGGCAACTCCATTTCTGGATCACAGGGTGTTAACATATTAGTCAACTCATAAAAGCTCACACTGATTTATATAGAGTTGTATCATTGCATCACCAGTGGAGGGGGGGATTGTTTTTGGAGGAATATAGGCTCGGTCTTCAGGATCATGACCCATGAGTCACTCCCGGGGATCCTAAAGCTGAGGACAGTGGGAACGTGGGTGAACCTGGCCTTGACACAGAGATATGACTCATTAATAAAGATGAACTGGTTTTAAAGAATAACAAGAACCACCTCCTATTCTATGCCAACCTACTTTTTTTAGTATAACAGCAAAAACAAAAAAAGAAAGAAAGAAAGAAAGAAAGGAAAAGAAATTCTTAAGAGATTTGCAAGTGTTCGTAAAATATATAAACAACAACAACAACAACTTCTTCCTCTTCTCTTCCTTCTTCTTTTCTTCTTCTTCTCCTCCTCCTCCTCCTCCTCCTCTTCCTCCTTATTTTCACTATCGTATACTTCTAGAACTCTTGGTCCAATTTGCTATTATAAAGAGCAGTCAGAGTTACCTTTTGAATATCAGACTGGCAAAGTGGTATTTTCTTTAGTTTAAAGAGAAATAATTTGCCAAGAATACACAACAAACTGAATAAAGTTGTGACAAATCTATGTCATGTATTATCTGGGTCCAACTTTCCAGTCATTCAAAGAACTCTGATGGTAATGAAGCTTATTAGCAGAAAGTTCAAGGTGAGTGTTGACCTGGTATTGTTAATGCAAGAGAAGGTTACGTACACCAAAAGTGACAATACAAATGTGATGGTGGTGACTGTCACATCATATTTGCATGTACAAGGGAAAGCTTGCAATCTTTGGAGAGGTGAGGCATGTGTGCTTTGGGTCAAAGACAATAGCATTATGATTCAGGTCAACAGGATTCTTGTATTATTTTCACAATTTAAACTGAAAACCATTTTAACCTTTTTTTTCATATTTGAACATCCACTTCTATGGCTGCTGAATTTTATTCTGACAATGTATGAAAAGCTATAACTGAAAATATCAAAGCCTCCTCATGTTCCTTTACTTTTGGATTTCAGGAACTTCATGATGAGCAAAGAATGGAGACAGAGCTGGTCTACAGGAAAGGGGAGAGAGACTGGAGATGTAGCTATAGTCCAGGAGCGGGCTGGACACAGGCGTTCTCGCCCCACAGGTAAGCTGGCTGGCATCTGGCCTCAAGAACAGCTTGTCCACAGCCACCTCAGTGAGTGTCCTGTGCCTATGGGAGCTCAGAATCTGCTCTCTGTCCCCTGTCTCATGCTGACCCCTACAATGCTCACTGTGTCTTCACCACCACTCACCACCGTCTTCCTTTCCCATTCATTTGCTTCTGGAGGACAGGCTATAATTTCGTTTTCTCCTGCAGTGCTTTTTCCTCTACACAGCTTTTACATCTAATCCTCTATCTCTGCCCCTAAGGTCCTGGGCCACCTCTATCTTCCATGAATGCCTGCCCCGTTGGACTCCCTGCATCTATCCCTTGACCCCATGGGACATTTCACTCCTGAAATTCAAAGGATACTTCCAGAACATAAACCTGATGCTATCCCTTCCCTGACAAAAACCATCAGTAACGTTACATCCTCTAGCATAGCCTACAAAGACCTTAGGCAATTGTGTCACTAGCTACACAGGTCTTCAGGCACTTCCTCAGAAATGTCAATCTGCTAGCACCACGGGGCCTTTGTGCATGCCATTTCTTCCCCGAGCTGGTAGAACAATCACATGCTCTGGTGTTAGCTCTCACAGATCTGTTGCACTTTCCATAAAGCAAGAACATTGCTTACGTTCACCTTCCCAAGCAGACGCACGGAACGGAACGCTGAGTGTGAGAATTGAAAAGCACGTCTATATCCAGGGCACGCACAGATCTTGCCGCAAAGTCGATGCTTGATGACTCTGCCAATTGCTTCTTCTGTGACCATTGTTGGTTTCTGATTATTTTCTTCTCTTATTTGATATTTGCCAGCAAAGTGTTTGCTTATATATTTATTCAGAAGGCCACTTGCTTCATAAATCATCTCTCTCCTATATCATGACTTCTGTATGTGCCACATCTTCCACCAGCTCTCCTGTAACCCTTCTGGCCAAGAAGTGAAGGTTAATTGCAGGAATGGTGTTTCCTTAGGTCTTCTACAGATTTTTGCATGGGGGTAAGTGAGCTGCCTTTTGATCTTCAGTAAATATTTCTTGGGTGCATGGATGAATTAATGAATAAATGGATGGATGGATGGATGGTATTGGTGGACAATGCTCTGAAGTTGTAGACAATATGTTTTAGCCTAATTTCTAAAGTATTTTCTGATTTCTGTGAATGAATTGTCAAATCCATTATTCCTTTAAGAAACTGTCTGCTAGGGCCTGAAAAATAAAGAGCAGGGAAATATCAGCAGGACTCCCTAACCTCTGCGCTATGTTGAGAAGGATTAATTACCTTGCATTCTAAATACTTAAATGTTTCTCAAGGAAATGTAACCTAAATGTTACTCATAGGAAAAAACCGTATGAGTAAAACTCAGTGACAGTCTCATCATAGAAGACTTTGGTTATTGCTGTGTGTAAGTTTTTATGCACAACTCTTCTTTTAATTAGTGTAACTTCAGTAAGCTTTGAAACACACCTCTGTCTCTGTCCCTGTCTCCTTAACACATTTTCTGCATCAGTCACCCATGTCACTAGGGAGACCCAGAGAAACTGGGTACATTCTGGATGGGCTTCCGCTCTCTGATTTATGATGAAATCTTATTTTGGAGCGAGTTGGCAGGCTCCTTCCTTCCTCTCCTCTGGTTTCCAAGGTAGCAGACCTTCATCTCCCTTCAAACCCCGGGCTCCCCAGCTCAGTCCCATTTGGCAATTCTAAGTGAGGTTGTGGACACACATTGAGCCCAGAACTCATTGCTTTTTTGGAAAAAGGCAAACTGAGAGAGGGGGATTTTCCATATTCACATTTTTCCACAGAAATGTATTCATAAACTTTAACTTGCCCAAGCTATGTTAATGTATGTGGTTGGCTTCTGAGCCAATTTTCATTGTGAATAAGATGCTAAATAAAAGGGTTCTTGTCCTTCCCCTCCTGCCTCCCCTCCCCACACTGTGAGTTCATAAGCCCATTTTGTACGCAAATCAGGTCTTAGCAGAGAATCAGAAATGAGGTTATTCTTTGAGCTGCTTACAGTGTTTGCTTTAAACCCTCAATAGGAACATGGGGCTTGTGACAGCAGCACAGAGGAAAACAGATGACTTTATATCTAATGCCTTTTACAAGGTGGTTCAGTTCACTCCTAACCTTGGTCTTGGCGTCATGGAATCTGCCCCTTAACCCTAGCCTGTACCTCCTCCCTTCAAAGGCAAGAAAATGTTCATTTTGTTTCTGGTTCCACAGCCACCCTTTCCCTGCTGTAGAGCCTGAGCAGTTCAATGCTGCAAATCTGAAATAATCTCCAGTAGTACCAGTAGTTATTATTATTGTTGTTGTTGTTATTATTATTTTAGCTAGGAGACTGTGAATGTTCAGAAGAAACGCGGTAACCTTTCTAAGCCACGATATGGCATATCCTGGTGGTCACGTTTCCGTGCATTTTGGTTCAAATGCTCTGTCTATATTTATCCCTAGTCATACTAAACCTCCTGAGACTGTCTTTGTGGCTTTTGCTCTGCTGTCTACTCAAGTTGCCAAGACTTGGGGATGGGTGGGGGCTGCAGGACTTTGGCCTGAAGGAAAGCCCCAGTATCACACTATTGAGGCCCTGAGGCTGCCTGACCAGGCCAGTTCCTGGAAGGCTCCATGACCAATTCCCTAATGCTGGCCAACCAGTGGGAGCAATATGTAAAGCTCCAGGGACATTGCCACCAGAGTGGAGTGCGAACCAGAGACCTGAACGGAACCCGTGGCCTTCCTGTTGGGCAAGCTGATTTCAAACACCAGGCCCCAGAGAAATAACCAATTCCTTGCTGAGAACTCGGGTCCTGGAGTGTTTCCACCTTAGAGGGGTGAGTTGAGGTGATAGGAAACAGTGACAGCACGATGCAAAGTCATATTCTGATACACGGCATGATGCCATAGTGTTATTAATACTATCAGCTGTCATTAATACTGTATGATTGGAAAATAACAATTAGCTATAATTACTATAATAAATAGTGTCAGGGTCAAAATCATAATCATGTTATTAATACTTACAACCTGCAATTAATTATTGATAATTAGTATTTGCAATTATGATGTTAATATTACATAGTGTTTGTTCTTGCACCATCTCTTTATACTCATGTGGAAAGGGGAGATATTGTGGAAGTTGGAGAAAACCTTGACTTGGTAGAGCTTTTGGTGAAGGTGAATAAACTGCTCCCCCCAGTGCCTGGCCCTTCAGCTTGTAACCCAGGGTGGGCATTGTTACTGTGACATTGGCATCTTTCTCACAAAAGGACCAGGGCACCTTGCTATTTACAAAGTGAGCCTCCTAAGTCATTTCATGTCATGCCACCTGCATGAGTGCGGACAGTTGGCTCAATCTGGGGCTGTAGATTGTGCCCAGCAGACTGGTGCACACAGAGCCCAAGGCTAGGGTGGGGTCTATAGACCCCCAAGAGGAATGGCCAGGCTGCTGCTCTGCTGAGGACACCCAGGATCTCTCCATCTGAGGTCTCAGGTCCCTCTTGGCTCAGGCAGATAAGCAGGAAGAGGTGGCAGCCAGGCTCATTCCAGGGCACTTGGGTGGTGCCGTTGACCAGTGTCACAGCCTACCTGTCCTGTAAACCAGCGCTTCCGGCTCATGGGCTTCTGACAGTTTGGTGAAGAAACCTTTGGATTTCTTTTCGAGGGAGGTTTTAAAGCCATAGCATAAAACACACAGGATTATACAGAGTCAATTTATATCAAAATATTTTTAAAATTTTTTCTATTGTAATAGATGAATTACTCTTGTAGTCTATTAAATAGCAAGATAGAGGAGGCAGGGGACTACCACTGTCCTACTTCTGGAGTAGTAACAGGAGAAAATGATGCCAGGAGATAACTCTGCGATGTAAAAATTCTGTGATTTCTCCTAAGAACAAAGTCATGTGTACTACACTTCTGTGGTTTGTTGCCTACACTCATAATTAAAGGAAATGAAATATTTCTGTTGGCTGTTGTAGAAATAAAAAGGAAATTTCTCTCCTCCTAGGGTTCACAGAGCCCACAGTGAGGATTCCTGCTTGAGCTCGCCATGCTCAGCTGAGCACCCACCGTGTGCTGCTGGAGGGCCCGGCCCCAACTTCTCAGGGTCTCCTCACTTGGCCTTTGCCATGGGCCCTCTGCACGTTCTCTGCCCTCCATGTAATCCCGTGACCATGGCCCTGATCACACCAGATCTGTCTTGTAATTCTAAGATTTGACAGTAAATAGAAAACTAAGCTCTCTGAAGAAGGGTTGGCTGTTTGCAAAACCTGCGATGAGTACCAAGATCACCTGAAACACCTGAACAAGCCTTTGCTGGCTTGAAAGCTTACTTTACTATCTTCAGAAGCAGAGATGAATGGATGGCTAGTGTGCAGGGGTTTGATATGCAAATTGGTGTGCACAAGAGTGTGAAAATGTGCAAGAAAGGGAGGCATGGAAGGGAAGGGAAGCGAAAATGAGGGAAGGAGCGAGGGTCAGTTTTCAGTACTAGGAAGCCAATGGGAAAGTTTTGTATCAGCTGAATTCAGAGCTAAACACAAAATCAGCAGGAAGGATGGGTTAGTTTCACAATTCAACAAACATGTATTTGCTTTACTATATTCTAGGGCAGGGGTTGTGAACTAATACAAGCAGAAGCCAGGAGAGAGAGCACTGATAGAAAAGATCCAGGGCTCTTGCTGCCTTCTATGTACTCACTCGGAAACAAACAAGTTCTCTTGCGTAAGAAAGCAACAGGTTGTATTAACAATCTGTGAGGATAAACCTGGGCTCGCAGAGTCAGGGATGGCTTGCTAGCTTCTTGCTTTGTGTATGCCGTATTCTCCAACTTTTCTAGAGAAATATGATATTTTTTTATATAAAAAAGTAAGAAACTTCTGGTACTATTTATGCATAAAAAACTCAAAACCTAGTCATTTGAAAACACCCATTCTTGTATTTCATGGGTTCCTTAGGGTTTATAGGCACAGTCCGGCTGACTTGTTTTGGATCCACCATATCTGCAGTGTCAGCTGATAACAGTCTAAGGCTGGAGGTGGCGAGGCTGGAGGCTGCAGAGCTGGGAGCAACTACTGACATGTCCGGTGCTTGAGTTGGAAAGACTCAGTGCCCAGGGCTATCCGTTAGAATTGCTGAATGTGTTTTCCTCGTGTGGCTAGATGTCTTCCCATCATGGTGGCCTCAGCATAGTGGGACGTTCTTCCGTAGTGGCAGGGAGCATCAAATATTAGTGTTCCAATGAACAAGGAAGAAACTTCAAGGTTTATTATGACCCAGTCCTAGAAATGGCATAGTGCTACTCCAGCCTGCCCATCTCAGTCCAAGCTGTCAGAAGGCCACCCAGATTCAAAGGGAGTGCAACTGGGCCCTGGATCTTGCTTGAGGAGTGACAAGTCCCCATTCTAGGACAGCATGTGGGGCAGGAGGTATTACTGCAACACCTCTGAGAAGTATAACCTGCTGTAGTGTCAAATTCAAAATTTTATTTTTAAAATGAGTTAAATATACTGTCCTGTTTGTACAATTTGTAGGCTAGATGTGAGGGGTTCCACTGATGTTCAACCTCCCCTGTAAGAACTGAAAGACGGTTACTATTTGGTTCCTTTTTGGGAGGAACACAGTCTAAAATTGAACTGTTTGGGATGTTTATGTTACATATTCATATTTCATGTGCTCTTGCTGAGCTGAGGAGAACTGAATGAGGCTAAGGAGAGATACTGACTAGATGTCACTGTAAATGATGACAAGGAAAATGTGATCCTTCCTTCCTGGCTCCAGGAAGCTTACTCTAAACCTACAAGAGGAACATTTGAGTTTAAAAAGTGGTTTTAAAAAGGTTCAGGAACATAGCCTCAACTACTGCTGTCTGTTGAGAACTATTGTTCAAAACAGACCTCCATATTGTAGCTGGTCCTCAGGAATTTAGAAATTGTTCCTGTGTCACCTGAATGCTTCATTTGCTTGTAAAAAGCATGATGCTCTAGACTCAGAATCACACACTGTCTACCTCTGTCTATCCGTCCCAGCAAGTTTTTCAAACTATGTTTGTATATTGACACATGGATTGTTCACAAATAATTAAAGCCTGTCCAAGCTCCCAGGTAAGAACATGTGCTTTGCAGTTATATTATCTCTCTCTAGTCTCTTTAGTGGAAATGGTGACCTTGAAAAAAATTCTAGAGAATTCTGCTCTTACTTCTCCATTTTGAGCTCCCTAGATGAAAGGATAAGGCTAAAAAATCCCCATCTCTGTCCTGACTTAAGGAAACTTTTGCTCTGATTGACACTGTTTTTGGCTGTCATGCCATTTTCAACCTGCTCACTAATTTATATGATGCTTGGGAGGTCTGAGCATTCCATAGGGTAATTTAAAGTGTTCTACCCGAGCCAGGGAGTCTGAGTTCTTCCCCGCACTCCTGTGCCTTGGTGTGTGAAGTTCAGGTTTACTGTGGAGACACTCATTGCACATGATGGCAACCCCAGAAGTCCCATCCCAGCTCCCTAGCGCTGGCAGGTGTCCAGGGAGGGCTGTGATCACAGCCTGTCAGAGCTCACCTTTGCAGGTAATGGGGCAGGTATGTGGCATTAAAGAGCAGGAAGGCCATCAAAGGTTGGTAATTGTTTAACTCTTCCAGCACACACCTTTGAGTACACGGACCACACCCATCCACCTGGCTGGACGTGCTGTGCATGACTGGACAGAGGTGCTTGATCTACTTAGAGCAAGGAATGGGTTTAGGCAGGAGCCCAGGGCTGACACGGGCAGCACAGCCTCTGATCTGGCTGAAATCTCAGGCCTCAAAATGCCTGTGTTTGTGGGATGGATCTACTCATTAGCTGAGTGAAATGAGCAGCCATGTCACCTCTTGGCACTTTGGTTTTCTCATCAATTTTTAGTGAGGAAACTGAGCATATTATCCCTAAGCTACCTCTCAGCTTTGATATGCCCTAGTCCAGTGGTTCTCAGACCGGAAGAACCATGAGAATCATGTGGAAAGCTTGATATAACAAATGTGGAAGAGGCCTATTCACAGTTACTAATCAGGAGGTCTGGGAAGGACCCATGAATTTTTATTTCTAACAGTCCCAAGGGTGGCTGAGCTGCTATTTTGGAGACCACACTTTGAGAACCACTGTTTTAGTCCCTAGTGCCTGGCTGTGGCCTGGTGTCTTCCTGGGCCACCTCACTCAACTTCAGCGTGCATGAAGAGGCCGACTGCTCAAGGAACGAGGTTCCATTTCTTGAATTTTCATGGCCCATGACTGTTGTCATCTGCGTCCCACTGGATTGGCTGTTTTAGGAGAGTTGGAAATGAGAGAAAAAATCATGAGCTACAGCTAACTTTTAGTCCAAGCCATAGGACTGTTTCCCAGCCCTAAGCCTTGTGACTTACCCAGTACTTGTTCTGAAACTCAAGAAATGCTGGAGAAATACTTACTGAATGACAAACTGGCTGAGTGGAGATTAAGGATGGTGTCCGGAGGAGATTTATCTTCAGATTACCATTGCTCACACCAAGGGGCCTAGAGGCAGGCCACTCAGAAGCAGGGTGTCAGCATCAGAGCGCAGGTCTGTTCTCTGTGAAGCCAAGGGGAATGGTCTCTGCTGGGCTGAAGAGCAGAGCACAGCACACAGAACGAACATCAAGTGTCTTCCACACTTTCTTGGTTGAATAGAAGCTCTCTAGTGACCAGTTTGCAATTTCTAATCAATCCCAATTCTTCCATACCTTAAAGACAAGGAAAAAAAAGGAGAAAGAATTCTTGAACATTTCCATTTTGCTTTAGTTAACATTACTTGTTATCTAATTGGAAATACTGTCATCGTGAACAGTGTGGCATGTGCTTGGGAGTTCACTTTTACCTAGACAGTCACCTCTGGGCCTGATTGCAAGACCCTGCTAATACCCAAATCTGAAGAAATTCAGATGGCACAGGAAAAGAGAAAAAATGGCAGTCATAGTTTTTTTTATAACCTAAAAAGTGACATCCAAGCATTTTTACCATATTCCCATTAAGTCTCTAGATCCATTCTGTATTCCATAAGAGGAATGGTACTACATGTATATGTGCTCCCATATACTTTAAGTCATTTCTAGGTTAGTTAAAAACTAATGCAATGTGAATGTTACATACATATTTATGCTTTATTGAACAATGACAAGAAAACACCCTCTATACATTCACATTTACTCAAATATTTTCTGCCTGAAGTTGGTTGAATTCTCAGATACAGAGCATGTGGACACAGAGGACTCTATTCCAGGAGCTCACGGTGTGATGCTTCTAAAAGGGCTTCCAGTGACCTCCAACTCCCGGTTATCTTTCCTTTGTATATTCTCCTCTTATGGAATACAGAATGCATCTAGTGCCTTAATGAGAATATGGTAAAAATGCTCAGATGTCACTTTTTAGGTTATAAAAAAAAACTATGACTGCCAGTTTTTACTCTTTTCCTGGCTCATTCTCTCTCTCTCTCACTCTCTCTGTCTCGCTCTGTCTCTGCCTCTCTTTCTCTCTCTCTCTGTCTCTCTCTCTCCATCTCTGTCTCTGTTTCTCTCTTTTTACTTCTCTTCTTTTCCCTCTCCTTTTTCTTCTCCCTCTCTGTCTCTTTTTGACTTTTCTTCAGGGCTAGCTGTGCTGATGAAACAAGGAAGACTCCCATGGCATGGAGCTCTGCGTAGTCTCCAGTTAATTTCCAGAAGAAACTGAGGCCCACACGCTCAAGATTGAGCTTGGAAATGAATTCTTACCCAGTTAGATCTTCCAGTGAGTCCACAGATGTGGCCAACACCTTGATCACTACCTTCAAAGAGACGCTGAAACAAAGGGCCCAACTCAGTTATGACAAGATTCCTGAGCCACAGAAACAGATAATAAATGCACACCATTTAAGACACTAAGAAAGGGTCATTTTCTTATATAACACATGGTAACTAGCACAGATCTGCTAACATTTGGGTGTTTCTTCAGAACTTGGTAGTCAAATTTGGAAAACTCAAATTGTAAGACTGTTCTTGCTGATGATGTGGAGACAGCTTGAACCAGCTTGTGAGGGCCAGTTTCCACACCTCCTGCTAAGTCTGCATTCAGAGGAGGAGTGTTAATAGCATGAAGTCAGTATGATCAGAGACTTACACAATTTACTATAAGTGTTCTGGGAGTCAGAAAACAGTGCAATTTTGAGGTACAGGTTACTAGAATACCACTGTACTTCAAAATCTCTACTATAAACCCTACTTTTGGTGAACATCAAAAACCTACTAAATGGACATAATAGACATCAGAAATGGTTTTGCATTAGTGGCATTGGTTGTTCAAGCTATGTGGATTCTCCCTTGCATGAAAAGGTTGGTTAACACCTAATTAACAAATTTCTGAAAAGTATTTCAGTTTAGGATTAGGAAATATTCTTGTCTTTAGCTGTTTATGGAAGAATTTTGTTTCTTGACTTGGGCTAAATTTTGCCTCTGAAATACTTTTTTTCATCTGTTTCAAGTGAACCTTCTGGTAAGGGTCTGAAGAAGCTTCTAGCCGAAAAAAGTATTAAGTCAGGAATTCCCAACACTTGGTGCCTACTTGCAAATTAGCATTTGTACTTGGGGAAAGTGTTTCTGAGACTCACTTTTACTGTTATATGGTGCCTAATGAGGAGATTGGGGAGAACAAGGCTCACTTAACTCTAGTTATTGAAGCTTCCAATACCAAATAAAAAGGAACCAATAATTTTGAAGGAGCAAATTGATTTAGGTCAATTTGCATTGTGAATCATTGTGAATTTCCTAAAATACAGGCATACTATGAACCTTCAATTCGCAGACTTTGGAGGGTTGGCTTGGTCTTCATCTGAGTTTCTGTGACTTGCACAAAAAATTAAAGGGCTCCACATCAGCTCTGACTCTAGAGTCATACTTCTGATCTCCGGAACGTGGTTTGCCTCTTCCTCTTTAAGCATCATAGTCTAAAAACCTTAAAGGGGAAATTCCAGGGAAGGAAACTCCGCAGACTGGAGTTTCATAGCCTTCCCTGGCAGGAAACCCCTACTAACCTTGAACTTCAGGGTTATCTGCTGTGGTTTAACACTGCTTTTTCATTTCCAGTTAAAAGAACAACTCTACTTTCTGTCCATTGTATGTTATACCTTGAAAACATTTCAGTTCTTTTATGCCACTATAAAAAAGAGTTCACCGAAATAACAAGTCCTACACCTTCAGATGGCATTAATCCTCCTTGATGAATGACTACACAATCATTTATAACATCGGGGGGCTTTATTTTTAAGAAAAAATGCCCTAAACCATCATTCTATCTCAGCCCCCTTCTCTCACCCAAAATGTGAGTGGGGCTGCTGCCAGGGTCAAGCATGCACATAGGCAAACTTGGGGGAGTCCTGGGAGCCACATGCTATTCCCAGGGGAAACTAGTATTTCAAGGGTTTTCACTGTGTCCATGCATCATTTCTACGAAGCAGGCATTGGGGAGAAAATCCACCTAATTTTCTATAAAAAAGAATTTCCTGTTAAAACTTACAGCCTGAAAAACCTTTGGAATATGGCTTTACCTCTTCCTGCTGTGTTTTCTTAGCTGGGAAGTAAGGTAGAGTGCTGCACACCTTAGAAGTCATTATAAGGCTTCAATGATTTAAGACGAGCTAATATTTGGAGCAGTGCCCAGCACAAGGTAGAGTTCAGCTAACGTTACTGAGCCTGCCTGTCACTCCTGCTTCCTGCATGCCCATGCTCGATGGAAAGGATGGCTTTGTGCTGTCCTACTTGGAGATAATCTCTTTTTCTTTTTAAGATCATTCCCCTTGGCTGTCACACTCTAGGAGTATTTCACTAGCTATCAATTGCTGCGTAACAAATTCTCCCCAATTTAGTTGCTTACAACAACAAACATTTATTATCTGGCAGTTTTTGTAGGTCAAGAATTCAGGAGTAGTTTAGTTGGGTGGTTCTGGCTCTAGGTCTCTCATGAGGTTGCTGTCAAGTCATTGTCCTGCTTTCAGTCACCCCGAGACTCAACTGGGGGATGATCTGCTTCTAAGTTCACTCACAAGGATGTTGACAGGTCCTAGTACTTCACCACATGGACGTGGATGGCACAGACATTGCCATGGCATGATAGCTAGCTTGCAAGGTGGAGGGGGTTGGGGGTGGGGGGGGGAGAAAGAGAGAGGAGAGAGAGGAGAGAGAGAGAGAGAGAGACCTAAGACAAAAGCTGCCATTGTTTCTATAGCCTAATCTCAGAAGTGACTTTTTTATACCTTTTTATAACTTCTGCCTGCTGTGCTTACTAGAAGTGCATTACAGAATCCAACACACAGTGAAGGGGTAGAAAATTAGGCTTCACCTCTGGTAAGGACAAATGTCAAAAAATTGTGACCAATCCTTAAAACCACCAAAAGTTGTTTTCACAGTTTAGAGACTGTGGAGATTTTAGAGCTTCAGTGCACTTGGTGATCAACTGGCATAAAGAGATGTCTCAAAAGACAGATGAGAAAGAAGGAAATCCAGTGACTTGCCCAAGGTCACAGCACTCAGTGGCCACAGAGCCTGGATTCAACTCTTTTATTTCCCTATGTGTAACTGTACCTTATTTTTAAGTTGCATTGCTGGAGTCACTCTGTTAATATGTGGTGACTTTTTGAAATAGGGTAGGTTACTGGAAGATGAAAGCTTATATATGATTTCTTAAGACAATATCCAATATGGTAGCCCGTAGGCTCATATGTGTAAGCGATATGTGATGTCAAACATAGACAGTACGAAAAGATTGTTGATTATTACATTAATTATTTTTATCTTAATTTTATGTTGAATTGATACTATTTGGAATTCATTGGGATAAATCAAATACAACATTATTATTAAAATGTTTCTTTTCTAACATGGCTTTTTGAAAACTTGAAATTATATGTGGTATTTTGTTCCTATTGCCTTTGGTGTTTCTGTCACTGCTCTAGGTTTGCTAAATTGCTGTCTTCATTCTCTACATCTCTGATCTACCCTGGGTCTTGCCTCGACTTCTATCCCTTCTGCCAGTCCAGACAACTTGAGTCAGAGCGACAGAGGCTGCCCCAAGTCCTCTGTTCTTCTAGCCCAAATAACTACTGCCTGCAGAGTTAGCACTGTGACATCACAAGTCCTAGTTATCAGTGTCCATCACAAGGTTTTGTGATGGACACTAATAGCTAGGGATGTCCTAGGCAACTATGCAAGGTTTTCCAATAGCATCTGTCTCCTAGTGAGCTTAAAGCCTTCCCTGAAGACTGAACTTCTGCCCAAAAGCTGGGTTCTGAACTTTCACATCCAGTTTGGAAAGACCATGCAGCCTGAGAATCCCCAACTATACTCTGATACACTACTCCCTTCCCCACTCTTTCCATGTCCACCTCATCTTCCTTTTCTTTTTCCTTCTTTTCTTTCTTCTTCTCCTTTCACTTTGTTTTCTCACTCCCTTCCTCCCTTGTCTTCTTCTCCCTCCCTCCCTCCCCCTCTCCCTCCCTCCTTTGTTCCTCTTCTTATTTCTTTTGCTTTCTCTTTCTCTCTTGCTTTCTTCTTTTCTCTTTTCCCCCTCCCCTTCCTTCCTTCCTTCCTTCCTTCCTTCCTTCCTTCCTTCCTTCCTTCCTTTCTTCCTCCTATGAGTCAACACAGAAAAATTTAAGTCCCGATTTGGTCTTGGCCAGTTGCATCTCCCTGGCTGGGTTGAATATTTGGATGTCGAAAGATAAAAAACACAAGGTCTCATCATTTATCAAACAAGTTTTCATGCCCATCACTGTATGGGACTGTACTCAGAAGTTCTACTCACTCCAGATTCTTGGTTGTAATCTGTCTCATGTCTGGGGAAGAGAAATCTCCCTGGCACAGTATTTCAAAGTGGTTAGTTTGCACATTCCTTCCAAACAGCTTCCAACTTTGTCTCCTCTGCTTGCATTGATCAATGAGTGCACCATGCAGCCGCCTTCAGGCCTCTGTCCCTAATCACCCTTTCTGTTGACATTCCAAACTACTAAGTTCACAAATGTACTGGGAGGACAGTAGCTCGAGGACACTTATTCCCTAAGAGAGAATCCTTGACTTTCACGGTATGTGACTTCGTTATTTTCCCATCCTTGTAAGGGCTTGACATTGTTTCAGAAAACAGTGCTGAATTGGGGAACGTCATTTCTGGTTTCTTTTTCGCTGACCCGTGCCATTCAGCTTCTTCGCTCTCCTTCAAACCTTTTTAGGAATGAAGCAGGATATTAAATAAATAAATAAGTGGGGCTGTCTCCGATGTAAAAGGAGGTTGGGCAATCTGAAGATTTGTTTCCTCTGAAACACGGGAAGGTAAGGACTGAAAAGAGGAGAGCTGTTGTATTCTATACTTAGAAAATAACACGAAATAAAGAAAGACCACTGGGGACTTTCGATAATGATGGGAAGCTAGCAGTTGCAGACCTTGTGATTTGATGGAGGTCCAACTCGGGGCTTTCATGTGTTTTGCTAATTGGGTACCAGAATGCCCAAATCTTTTATTCCAGCTGTCATTGGGAAAAAAAAAATAGTTCTTACCAATGACCCAAGCATTCTTGTGAGATGTGCTAAGAAGTGCTAGGTGCAAACTGGTATCATAGGAGTAAGGAAGATAACTCAGGTCAGAAAGGACACCTCCTCCACATAGAATTTTCTAGAAGGCGACATTTTACAACAACTAGTTGGGATTCAACTTTTTGGTGAACAAAAAACACAGAGCCACATCTATGTCAAGTGACAGAGTCTGGCATTGAATTCCTATGGAAATAGCATAGACAAAACCTGGTGCTTCCCTTTGACCATGACGCTGATTCTTAAGCATGAGGATAGAGACTTTGCCTCTGGAAGACGCTTGGTTTTGAGGGTCATAATCAGGAAAAGAATGCTGGCACCTAGTGAACCAAAGTTGGGGATGCTGCTCAGCATTCATATGCAAGTTGAACAGCTCCCAACAATGGACGGTTATGCAGGCCAAGATGTCAAAGCGAACCAAGGATGAAAAGTGCTGATCTAGGACAAGAGGTGCCTGCCACCTCCTCTCTGGCTTGTTTCCTGGAGGACTCTGCATATCAGACAGCAAAAATGAAGACAACGAATGCTGACTTGTTTTTGTTTTTCACATTCGTAAGAAAATTGTTTACTTGATTGGACAAAAGGGAGTTTCAAGACTTCCTTTTTAAAAAGAGGTTGTGAGGGAAAGGATTCCTCAGAGAGGCTTACAAGAAACAGGGCTGCTGACCATAAAACTGTTGTGCAGAATCAGAGAACAGACTTTGGATTCCAGTGGAGTTTTGCCTGGAAATGATCATACGAAGGCGTGTCGTTAAGCTCTGTAACTGATAGATAAGGACAAGGCTCCCTCATCTCCAAAGTTTAACGACTCAGTTATATACTCTACCCAAGAAATACCGATTCACTGTTTAAAAACTTTCCAACCAGCACTAGTGGACCCATGATTGCTTACTACGCTATCTTGACCACAGCCTTGCAACGCTCACCTAGCCCACTCCAGCCTTCACCCTCGCTGCCACCTGGCGATCCAGTGACTGCCTTCTGCTGCCCTGCTGTGTCTTCCGGCCTGACTTATTCACCAAATCATGTGGCATCTCTTGTTCTTTACTTTCTCCTGGGCCCCCCTAGTGGGAGGCGCTGGCAGGGGCAGAGGGACAGGAGGAGAAGGAGATCAGAGTGTAGTTTCCCTGTCTTCACCCAGTCTTGGCACCTTTTCCTGGTCTTGCTTATAGGCATCCAAGACTGCTGCTCCTGACACATGGCACTGATTCCAGTGCTCCCTGAGTTCTTTCAGCCCTTCTTTGCTTTATTTGCCCTATGATCTAAGAATGTTAGAGGCTTCCAGTTGTTGCCAGTCAGAGTTTCTCAACACCTTTCATGGCTTTCACTAAAACTGCCCACTTCTCATAGAACACCAGAAACACTCATTCATTGCTTGTAGGAACACAAAGTAGTATAGCCATTTTGGAAGACAGTTGGCAGTTTCTACAAATTAAATATAGTTTTGATGTAGGATTCAGCAGGCGTGCTCCTTAGCATTCACTCAAATGAGTTAAACTCTTATTTCCACAGAAAAATCTACACATAGATATTTATAGTAGCTTTATTTATAGTCACCAAAAGCAAGATGTCCCTGAATAAGTGAACAATAAATGCAAAAATGGTTGTCATCCATACAATGGAATATTATTCAGAGATAAGAAGTCAGTCATCAAGCCATGAAGACAAAGGAGGAACCTTAAATGCATGTGAGTAAGTGAAATAAACCAGTCCAAAAAGGCTGCACAATCCATGATTTCAACTATGTGACTTAGTTGAAAGGCAAAACTACATAGATAGGAGAAAAATCAGCAGTTACCAAAGATATGGAGAAAGTAGGAATGGATGGGTGGGTAAAAGGAAGGGGTTTTGAGGTGATGACTTTGTGTGATACAGCAATGGTGGATAAAAGTCATCGTGCATAGGTCAAAATTCATAGCATGTGTAACACAAAGAATGTACTCTAATGCTAAAGATGAACTTTTGAACTAATACCAAGATATCAGGAGTGGTCCCTCCATTGTAACAGACCGCACCAAGTCCAAGTTGTTAATCACAGGGACATGGGAACTCTGTATTTTCAGCTCAGTTTTTCTTAGGATCTAAAACTGCTCTAAAGTAAAGTTTACTAAATAAATGTGTTAAGTAAATACAGAAGTGGGGCTAATACCCACATCTATATGCATATCCCTATCATGCCTATCATCTTTTTCAGAAAAATTCTTCCTGTTGTTGTTGTTCTTCTTCCTCTTCCTCCTCTTCTTCCTCTTCTCCTTCTTCTCCTTTGTCTACTTCTTTTAGGCAGGGTCTGGCTAAATTTTCCAGGTTGACCTTGAACTCAGAATTCTCCAATTTCAGTTTCTGAAGAACTGGAATTAACAGATGTGTTCTACCATATCTGGTTTCAAGGAAAGTGCCTTTTCTGTCCAATTCCTGAATATTGTCAGTTGTATTAAAAAAAATTCATGGAAACAAAGTAAATAAATAAGATGATAACATTTCCAAATTCTTGCCCCTTATGAAATACCCATCAGACATAAAACTATTGGTTCTTTTTGTTTTGCAAATGCTGGAAAGTCGATTAAAAGGAATAAAACTTGTACTTCTGTGACAATGTCTGAGCTTTATCAAATAAAGAATCACCAGACATTTGGGCTTGCCCGGAACAATTCTGATTTAGGGTTGTTTTCTGGAAGTGATTATTAACAGCACCCTATTTTCCTCTTCAAAGTTCTTTGTTTGAACAATAAATTATATCATTGTGTTGCAGGGCTTTTGCTTAAGACAGAAGTCACAAAATACCACCAAAAGCCTTGTCCGATTCAATCCTCTGTCTCTTTGGGCAATGTCTGGAACAGATAGCATAGACTGAGAACAAAGGTGTGTCTACTAGGACCACGCGTTCCAAAAACAATGATTTTTATCAGATGAAACTCTAACCTAGATCTTAAAATGATTGAATCCAACTTCTGTGGTTAAACAAACAAAAAATCTGCTTAAATAGTATAAAGACTTGTTAAAGTTGAACTCCAGGCCATGTGAGATACTCAAGAGCTTGAACTATGAGAAGGTGGCTTAGAGGGACTTTTAGAGGTTGTCTGTCTACTGTCCAAATGACAGACACAGTGCAGAGTACAGAGATCTTACTTTTATACCTGTGCAGCTACCAGCACGGCACAGCACCAGAAGTTGGTTTCCCACCCGCCAGGGCAGGGAACTTCAATTACCTTTCTCTCTTATCCACCCATTCGACAAATACCCATTCTAGCTGAGTGTTGCATGAGGAATGCAAATAGGAATAAAGAAAGTAAAAAGAATTACAATTTATTGGGGAGAGGCAACCAATAAATACTCAAATCAGTGAACTAATTCAGATAAAGATGAATGCTGTGAAGTGCCTGGATAGGAAATCCCTGATTAGGAGAGCAGGAGAGCTTCTATTTAGAGATGCAAGTTCAGCTTATTCTGGAGAGGTCAGGGAGCCAGTCATGTGACATGTTGGAGGTCCAGGCCATGGCCCCTCTGGAATTACTGAAACTACTGAATAAAGAGTATGCCAAGAGGGAATGTGATGAATATTTAAAATGTTTTTTTCTTGATAAGTGAAAAGGAAACCAGAATTTCCAGGGGACTTTCAAAGATATTTCAAGCATAAAACACAGTTGTTCTTTTCTGAGGACTCATTTGCTTTTGATTGGCAATTGCCCCCACCAAAATGCATCCCTAAAACTAAGCTAAATCATGTTGACCCATCCCCTTTACCCCAAAACTTCCCCCTCTTACTGTTTCATAACAAATCACCCCATCTGGCTTAAAATAATATACTTATTTTGGTCAGGATCTATAGGTGGGGCAGGGTTTATGTCCACAGCAGTCAGCGTTAACTGACTCAAGAGGAGTCCAGAGGATGACGCGCCTGGCAGCTGGTACTAACTTTTAGCTGAGGTCCTAGCTTAGGCCACAAACCTTATGTGTAGCTTCACTTAGCCAGAAAGGTTACATGTAGCCTTCTCATGCTTTTCCATGCACTCTGAGCTTCCTTTCAACAGGGAAGCTGCTGGTGGTGGGTGCCAGGTGAGTGCTGTGCTACATTAGGACTTACCACCAGAAGCTGCCTCGCCCCACTCAGCAGCAATATGTATCCAGTCATAAGAGATGTCAACAGGGATCCAATCTCTCAAGAGAAGTCACAGGGTGAGAAGAGCATTTGGGATGGAACACAAGGGTGTGATCCATTTGGAAAATGTATTATTCTATGAAGCTTTGTCCTCTGAACTTCTGATAAGACGCTCTTACTCTTTCACTTTACACAAATAAATCCTAGAAAAGCATGTCGAGCAGCCATGGGAGGGTGGGGCAGTGAAAGAAGCTAAGTGGAAAAAAAAAAAAAAAACAAACCAAATCTTCAGTGGTGAGCAAGCTGATAAGGAAAAATAGGAGGCTCGTTCATTAGTAACCTTGTCCTGTGTATTTGAATTAGAATGAGTCATTGTAAACGGGCAACTTTGGGTTGAATTAAGTGAAATAATTTTCCATATATCCCACCTTCTTAGAAACTTTAATGTGCATATCCTAAGAGAAAGATGGAATATGGAGATGTCCCCCATCTCACTTGATCATGAAACCATTTTTGCTTGTTACCCTTCAACAGCACATAGAACCACTTAGGAAATTCCATTTGGCCAGTTTGTCCTAAGGGAGGTTATAGTAGACCTGCAGAGCAAGAGTGGGGCGCTTCCTGGGTTTATGAGGAGATGGAAAAATTCTCTTCCAGAATGAAGCTGTGAAAGGAGTGTAGCATCTGTCTGCTTTTCAACTCTGGTTGGCAGAATGTTGTACTCTCTCCGGTACCTGAATGAAATAGCTCCTCTGAATGTGTTGTGGAATAATGTTAGTGTATCTTAAATAAATGTTGCACCTGGCATGCCAGTATTCAAAATCAGATCCCTTTCGCATGCATGCTTGAAGGGACTGCCACTGATGTAATCTTATGGAGGAGAGGCCGGTCCATCTAGTGATGACTCAAGAGGTGACAGACATCATGAAGCCAAGCCAATGAGTAAGGGACCATACACGCTGCTGACCGAGCCCAAATTCACCTGGCCTCATTTGGCCAAGTCCATTACCTGAGAGTGATGAAATGAGGCGAAGGAGAATGTTCTCCCAGACCACAGTAATGTACATAAGGTCTGTAGGTTAGAAATCTAGACCAAGCTCAGGATGCCAAGATTCCACTTAGTGAAAAGGGAAATACATCTGTGGAAATTAATGAGAAACACAGATATTCCATGGGAGTTCAGAACCTGGAAATTAGTGAGGCCAGAAAAAGATGCAGAGGAATACAACAGAGGGCAAATTTCATAGGAGTTTGCAATGTGATAGTAGGGTGGAAAGAACTTGTTTTGCTTTTAGCAGCGGGAGGAATAGCTCCAACTCACCTACAGCAAAAGGAAACATTTTCACTGCCCAGGGTCCTGGCGAGGCCTCACCTGGAATACCATCTCCACATTTGACACCTCATTGCAGGAGGGGAGTAGATGACTTGGCTACAATTTCAGCAGCCAGAGACATGCCTTTGGATCTGGGCTCACTGATTAAATAAATCAAATCCTTTTGGCCTTCTGGGTGCCTTAACAATCACCTTAGGACACATTCAGGAAGACTATGAAACTCCTGGAAGGCTCCAAGGGAAATGTTTCTGCCAACAAGAATACGAAGGTGGAAACAGCCAAGGAAGGAAGTACGTTATTGCTCTTGGAGGGTGCGGGATTTCAATCGAAGATCAGAGAAGACGCTCCATCCTCCAAGTGCTTTAAATGTCACGTGAAGCCTCATGTGGACCACTTGGGTGCATCTAGTGTTTGAATGCTTCAGTATTAGGCTGGCTGATGATCTTTCAGTGAATCCTCTCTGATACTGGCAGAGAGGACTGGAAAAGATAAGATACTATGTGTGAGTGAATAACTAAGAGATTGCTAGAAATCCTTCTTTCTGTCACATTAGAAAAGTGCACTTCAAGGATAACATGAATTAAACCAAAGCTACATACACTTAGGCAAAAGTGCTGTTTCAGAGATGGACACATCTTCACCACCTTCAGGACCACAGTCACATCCGTGTGGTTTCATGCTTTATTGGAAAAGCCAGCCACACGCTGAAACAAGATTGCTCACTTTTGTCCTCTCTGGAGTGCTCAAAATAACTTGTTTTCAACATCCTAGTTCCACTTCGCTGACTGCTGTCTTCTGATTTCCTACTCCTCACTTGATTACATTTCTTCTCTGTCTCTCTCCCACCCCCTGTCCCCTCTGCCCAGAGTTGTATCTTAGTCAGTTCAGGCTACCATGAGAAATACCATAAACTGAGTGGCATAGAACCAACAGAAATTTATTTCTCATCATTCTGGATTGGAAGTTCAAGACCAGGCTGTGACTGGGAAGTTCACGACTTGGATTGTGGTGAGGAAGTTCTTCCAGGTAGAGAAGGCCCTTCTCCATGGGTTCTCACATGGTGGAAAGAGTGAGGGATCTCTGGGGATCCCTCTTTAAAGGGGTCTAATTTATGAGGATTCTATCTTTATTAAAGATTACAATTTCCTCTTATGAGTTTGGGGGGCACTTGAACGTTCAGCCCATCTGTCACTGTCTATCACTTCCTTCTTCTGTAGACTCTACATGCTTTTTATTTATCCCTCTTTGTCTTAGTTCCATTTTTCCAATTCTTTTGGTCATGAACCATTCTGTATACACAACAAAATGTCTTCTGCCAGGGAATATGCTAGCCATGTTCTTCCAATTCCTGAAGAATTTTGTATGCAAGAAGAAATTACTTTCTGAGTAAGTGGCCTCCTCCATGAACATTCAGTGTTTAGCCCAAATTTGGACTGCAGAAATCGATGTCTGTTAACTCATTTGTTGAGTGTGAGATAAGTGCTAATAGGGAATGGAAAGTTTTTCCTTCCTTTCTCAGCCTATCAGCTGACTTCATTAACCCTCAGTGAGAACATGACTGCTGGTGCTGTGGACAGGTATAGATTGCAGCCATGGGAAGACGGAAGTCAGAAAGTTTCTCCCCTGCCCCACATAGACAACAGCACAAGCTTGGGAATCATGTGTGATGGAGCACCAGTCTACATTTCTCCACGTACTGGCCGAGTTACCTGATTGAGCTGCCGTCACTGATCTTTAAGATGAGATTAATGTCACTGCTACAGTTTAGATCAAGAATGCCCCAAAGGCCTTACGCACTCATAGCAGGGCTTTTGGAAGGTGACGGAATCAGTCCACAGCTGTACATGCTGTGATGAGATGGCGTCTGATTGGAAGAGGTGGATTACTGGGGACATGATGCAGAAAGTTTTATTTCCCCCTCAGTTCCTCATTTCTCTCTGTGCTTCCTGGCCACCATAATGTGAGCAATCTCCACCACCACTGCCCTCCTACCAGGCCATTTCTGTGTTTAAACCTGACAAAACCACTTCTCTCTTCAGTTTCCCATGTTAGGTATTCTGTCCCAGTGATGGGGAAAGTGGCTAAGAGCATTGTCTGCGTTTCTGATCTGAAAACTTTTATTCCTAAGTTGTAAAAATTAAATTAGACAATGACCCCAAAAAGGCCTTTGAAAAGTAGCTAATATTTGGTAAAATCTCTAGCACATGGTGGCTACTGTCGTACTTGATGTTAGCACATTTGTTACTAGGAAAGAAGAGCAAGCTCTCACATGTCTCTGGTGTGCAGATGTCTCTGTGAGAGGAAATGAGGTGAAGCTGTGTACACAAACAATATATGCATAAGATATTGCCGTGTCAGTCCCCCTTCTCTACCGCGTTCGGGACTTTTGCTCCTCACCCTGCACAAGGTGCTCTTCTACTGATGTGTGCAGTTCCTCACTCTTGAGAGCACCAATGGGATTGGAGAAAACTATGACCTAAGCATGTACTTGCTAATGGGTTTATGTGATTAGATTTGCTTACCTTTTCCTCTCTGCATCCTCACAAGAAGAACATGCCCAGACAAGCCCAGAAGTCTCAGGAGGAAGGGCAAAGTCACCTGGAACAGAGACACCCTCATAAACTAGTCAAGGTCAGACCTGCTCAGCCAAGAGCTGTCTCGATGAGCTAATTCTGCCAGGCAGTTGACAAGTTCAGTCAGTGTGTCTAAGTGCAATGGTTTCTGCAGCATCCTTGTGGCAATGGGGAACAATACACTGTATACATGTGTGTGTTCACAGACAAGATGTATAAGTATTTATGTGAGCCTGCATCTTTAATTATAATATTTAATTTCCTGTTACAAGTATTTACTATATGATAATGTGAATATTTAAAAACTAAAAAAAAATCTCAAGATAATAACCTATCTGTTCCTAGGATCCTAGCTGATAAGTAGTAAATATTTATGCCTCCATAATATTTGTAGAGGTGTTTACTTATGATTGAAAGCTAAGGTAGGACTTACACAACATTTCCCTGGGTCTATATTGCTGCAGTACTTTCTGTGACTGCACGCAATGGCAATTTATCCTTGCAAAAGATCTTCTGTTATGAATCTTTGGTTTCTTTTTCAAATCCCAGTGGAACAGGAACAGTGTCCTTCATTTCAATGGATATCACCTTGGTTGTCATCTCTAGAAGAGATTCTAGGTATCAAACCTTCATTGCAAATGTGCCTCAGCAGTCATCAGTGGAGTTTGCGAACAGTCTCATCAGAATTCACCCAAAGATGTGCAAATATTGACAGCTGCTTGTCAGCCATTTGTGTGGTAAGGACAGTGAAAAGGGAGAAGTTTAACACATCAAAGAATGGCATGCATCAGAGCAAAGAAAGTGTCTCCTTAAACCTTGGGCACTTTTGCCTCAGATCAAATGAGAGCCTTAGATAAAGCCTTAAATTGGCCAGTGAGCATGTCTGTATATACTGAACTCTTAGAAGAGTGCCTGACACCGGGCAAAAGCAAAAGAGGTGGAAACAATGTTTCAAAAACTTTGGGTCAAAACAAAACAAAATAAATTCTTCCAGCAGTTACCCCTTAAAAGAAATCAAATATTTTTGACATTTGAAATAAGTCTTTACTATATTCAACTTCCTTTAAGGACAGGAAACAGTAGATTCAACACAATTCATAGCCACTGTCTTTTAGCTAAACGGCCCCCAGGCAGATGATAAGAGTTCAGGGCGCCATTCTATCCTGGCTTCCTCCTCCTTCTCCTCCTCCTCCTCCTCCTCTTTTTCTCTTCTTCTTCTTCTTCTTTTTCTTCTTCTTCTTCTTCTTCTTCTTCTTCTTCTTCTTCTTCTTCTTCTTCTTCTTCTTCTTCTTCTTCTTCTTCTTCTTCTTCTTTTTCTTCTTCTTCTTCTTCTTCTCCTCCTCCTCCTCCTCCTCCTCCTCCTCCTCCTCCTCCTCCTTCTTCCTGTTTAAGTTTTTGATGAGTACTGTTTCTGTACCACTCTACCAAGGCCCTGAAAGACTGGCAGATAGCAAGCTTTTCCCTGCCCTTAGAGCTCAGACATAGGCTGGAGCAATGAGGTGCGGGCGTGTACCTCACTGAAGAGCAAGACTACCTTAAGGAGCAGCAGTGAGTAATAGGGCAGTCCTCTCTAAAGAGGGACTGTCAGAAGTGGGAGGGGTCCTTCATCCTAAATAGTCATCTCCTATGCAAATTAAGACCGATATGGGAGTTGTGAGGCACATGGATAGGCTTGCTTTCTAATTAAGAGTGTAGTGGATTGAAGCATTGTTCTCAGTCCTATGTGAGACCTCTGGGCTCTGGTTCAGTAACTGATCCATTGTTTAGAAGCTATTCTGCTTCCTGTTCTATTGTCTTCTGTCAATTGCATTAAATCTTTTTTTAAGGAGCAATAAATAACTAACTAATGAAGTTCATAAGAAATTAATGAGTCTTTCCCATTTCTCGGTTTTCTCAGCTATAGAAGAGCAAATTACATGAGTAACTTTGGCAACACTGTCCATGAATGAAAACCAACTTAATTCAGACAACACTTACATGTAGTGGACATGGAGTCTTCCTGTGTAAGAAAATAAGCACTTAGCAATCGTTAGGGGAAGTTCAAATATCAGAGGGTTTCATCTGCAATACTTCCTCTCAAAATAAGGCATCTATTTTGTTCTAAGGATACTTGGGGCATCCACATAAATAGACGTAAGCTCCTTGTGTGTCATATAAATGATGACACACATGCAGCCCTGAGGACATCACGTTTATCGACTACATTCCAATCGCAGAGACTCCTTAAAATACCCAGCAGTTTTCCAAGCATTTATGAGCCACATCAAACATACTGTTGGAGGAGAAAATAAAAAATGTATGCTTATTCCTTAACTAAAACCAACCGAACCAAACCCTAAATGGCGTTCTGGTCTGGCATCATGACCTTCAGTATTAACCAACAGAGGAAGCTTCCCAGAAGGATAGATCTGATTTGATTTGATTTGATTTATTAAGAGGATTGGTTTGAGGGAAGGAGCAGAGTGGGAGGTGAGGATTATAGGGAAGAAAAATTTCACCTGCAATAATAGGAGACAGTATTAAGTGCTTCCTGGGAGCTACAGAGCTATTTTTTTTAACACTATAGATTCTGGAGGAAGCACATTTTTGGGGCTTTACTAAATTAATTTCAGTTACATTTAGTCTGAAGACATATTAGCATTCAATATAAGGCTAAGCAAAGTCCAAAGGACTATTTGAGTGAAAATGCAAACTTGGTAAAAAAAAAAAAAAAAAAAACAGGGTGGCATAAATTAAGAAATCAAAGGGCAGAGAAGAAAATAAAAGCATTGCCCCAATGTCTACCTACACCCTGATGTGACTCATAAATAACTTGGACAGCTACGATCTTAGTCCAAAATCAAACTTAACCATCACTGCCATCACAACTGAAATTTCTAAATCCACTAAAGAAGCTTGCTTCTGAGTAACGAGCTTGGAATTTATCCTCTAGGAATGGGCTAATTTTAAATATCAAGACAAGTATGTTAAGTATTATTATTTTGACAAATATTTCAGATGTCTATGGATGTCACTTCTGTGGAACAAAATGTGACAAAAAGCTCAAGGTAGAAAGGACTCTGATTACTTGGAGTAGAAACCCTGGGCCGAGCTGAGATGTTGGTAGGTTTTGGTCTGAACAGAAACATCACAGAGAAGACACACAACCTTCACTAGATTCACATACTTGTTGAAAAGCTGGTGTGTTTTAGAAACTTTGTTTTATTTATTTTTGATTAGCACATGTTCGAATGCACTCAACACGGGGAGCTGGTATGTGTGTGTCACCCCTTAACCCTTCTCATTTCCCGGTGTCATCTCCCTCCAGCCTCAGATCCACCTCCCACCTTCTAACGGTCTCCCTCCTTCCCTGTTGCTTCAAATCGATCTTTCATTTTTCTCTTTTAATTATTTTATACTTTGGGTTTCACCTATAAAGGAATGATGTGATATTTACCGTCCCCATGTCTGATTTGTTTGGCTTAACCTTATGGTCTCCAGGTGACTTAATAGACGCTTCCACAGCTTTGGTTTTTAGGAATGAATGGAAATGACTCTTAAGCTGTATCAATGAGGACATGAGCAGTAAAGACAATCAGCAACTTTAATACTCCTCAGCTTGGAGGCTTATTCTGTGATGTCTCTTTTTCAGTAAAGTTGTCTTTTGTTTAAACTAATAATTCAATGCGTTTGTAAAACTCAGTGAGTAGCAAATAAAGGTTTCCAGAATTTCACTGACTGACAAAGGACAGACACTTTCATCTTGCCAGGAAAAGTGTGCACAGGTGGTCACAGAATATGCCAGGTGTCCACCACTGATTATTGGAAATAACTGAGATAGGAGGATCCAGACATGTGTTAAGGTCAAGATTTTAGTTGTTTCTCATTTTACCTTCAATGAAACCACTGTCCTTAGAAATGTCCAAATTAGAAATTATGTATTTCCTCTATATTACTAAAGCTCTATAGTTCTTTAAAATTCAGAGCAATAAGATCATTTGACTTTTTCTTCAGTGTGTTATTCCCTAGCCTTTCCTGTGAAGTTTATACTCCTGAAGAGTTGGAGATTCTTTGCTAGCATAAATCATATGAACCAACTATGTGGTAAGTGCTAGAGACAGCCAGAATGAAGTGTCTTCCAAACAATATGTGAACCTCAGGTTGTGTCTCTTACATTCATTTTCCGGAGTCTGTAATACGGCCGTATGGATATCTCTTTCTCCTGAGAGGTCAGAGGAGTAGAGGAGAGGTCACATTCTGACACTACTCCAGTGAGATGGAAACAAGCCAGGTTCCACTCACAGGGGATGTGCAGGGTGAACTATGGGGAAAGAAACCCATCACCCTAACCCTAGGCATTTCCAGGGAGCTGAAGGGGAGATTTCATCCAAAATTCCCTTGATGCCCCACAGAAAAAATAACACATGTAACTACTGGCATCTGGCTTCTTTTATTCTATCCCTTTGTTTAATTTACTAAACATGTTTTCATTTACATTAGATTCATTTAAGACAAATAGAATCACTTAGCTCCCACCATGGAGGCTGACAGACAAGGAGCAATGGATATTTTTGACTGGATACATCTTTATTCAGAAATTTACAGCTACTGAAGTTTTAGGAGTTTTTCAGAATGGTCTAGTGTCTTCCAAGATGAAAACGGGCCTCCTTTTCCTTTGACTAGCTGGATTGAAAGCTATGGGCGTGTTCCTCATATCTGGATCTTGTTAACTTTAAAAAAAGATACTGGACCTCACCTTGAAGATCACTGCACTTTGCTGAGCAGACTTTTCTTTTGCACTGCTGCAGTGTCCTTTGCTACACAGCAGAGCTTCTGGCTCGCCCTGTCTCTGCTTGACCTTCCCATCCATTAGCTTCCCATTGCAGGTGAAATGAAATCCACATCTGATGTTGACCTCCGAGATTTTACATGACCTGGGCTTGTTACACCTCCTATCCAAGCCTTCCAGTTCAAATCCATCTTACAGTCTCGGGCTTAGAGAGTTCCTTTCTCTTTCTCTGCTTTAAAAAAAAAACAAAAAACACAGCTTCACTTTGACCTCTTTGGAGAAACTTTCTCACACTGCCCCCTTCTATCAAACCACCCACATAGTCACATTCTCTGCTTCTGTGTTCTTTCTATCGCCTATCACTATATGTCATTTTATTATTTACTCACATTCTTATTATACATCTGTCTTGACAAGCAGAACATAAAATCCAAGGTGGAAAGTGCATGTCAATTGCTGTATCTGCAGTTATTTAAACACTTTCTAGTATAAAGTTGGCACTTAATAAAGAATATTGAATGAAGTATTGGATACTTTATTAGTGTTGTATGATTATCACACTGCACCAGAATGTGTGGCCTCAGATAACCTCCTTGTATCAGTGTTTCTAATAAATTCTGTCCTCTTTGAGTGTTATGTCATCCCTCTGCCCCGATACACCCTTTGTTCAGGTCACCTTTCAAATCTCTGTGTAGCTGTCATCTCCAGGAAATCCCTCTTGGCTATCCCAGACAGGATCAAGTGCTTTCTCCATACATCTTTGGGTCTTAAGTCAAGTGCACTAGTCACTCTGAGTAATCATGTGTCCACACACCAGAAATAGTTCTATTTCCCTTCACATTTAGAGTATCCAGCATAAGGCCTGTCTCCTTGAGAACCACAATGCTTATTTGTTGAATACATGCAAGTAAAATCATGATATTTTCAAACATGTTGAATTTATTACCTTTCCATTTTATGTGTACAATGCCCATAATGCTGATTTGTTGAATACATGAAATCATAATTAGAATCGTAGGATGTTTTCCAGTATGTTCCCTTCACTATCCTTCCACATTTGTACATAAAACACCCATGGTGTTCCACAGGGAAGGTATAAGTCATCATTCATGCTTTTTTTATGTTCTTGTTTAGCCTAGTAATTAACACCTCCAGAAATCTTATGTTTTGCCAGCATGCAGCTGAGGCCTTTGCTTGGATAATCTTCCTCCAACTGCTCCAGGAGTTAGGGGATGTTGGACCTACCATCACACAGCTGACAAAATCAAAGCTTAGTGGCTCAGTATCATACAGCCAGTAATTCCTGGGCAGGGCTGAACCCATAGTCATGGGTGGTAGAGCCACAAGCAGTGAGCTACACCACCTGTGACAGCAGGTTAGCTGTGATGGTCACCAGTAACTTCTGCCTTTGCACACTCAATCTGGGCAAAAACAACATACCCTAAAAATCCGATCAACTTACCATCTCTCCTGCTTAACCACTTTTTTAACCTTACGAAGGCTTAATAGGGAAAGTGCTCAGTTCTCTCCTGTAACAATCTCAAGCTGTTCCCTTTGGCCTTGGACTCACCTTTCTGCCTGCTTTCCCCACAATCCCTTAGCATGAGCCCAACACTGCAGCCGCTCAGAACCTTTGATTAGTCTCTTTCTGCATTTGATGATTTACCTTCAACTCTGAATACTTCTCATCCCTCTATAGCAAGCTCAGAGATCTTTTCTAACCTCCTTAGGGAGTAGATCCACATCTCTGTGGAGTGTCCACTGTACTTCTCTTTTACCTTGATTGTGTCTCTCCCCACTGTGAATTGTGTGCACTGTTTTATCTCTCCACTTCGCTTCAAGGCTGGGTTTCTGAGAGTGGGGCATTTTGATCCTTTGGATCTATGACATTCTTTGCAACAGGACACAGTTCCCAAAACTAAAACCAAAGCAAACCTAGGCAAGAAGTGAAAACAAAAGCAAAATGAATAAATAAATAAACCCTAAAATAAAAGAATGTGTGTGGATGAATGACTAAAATGAAAAACAACACCAAGTGTCAGGCTTTTTGTAAGACCATTTCACAGTGTGTACCATAGGTGAACTTACCATGGAGCCAACAATTCTACACCTCAACATATTTTCTAAAGAAATGCATGCTTTTGATCATCATAAGACTAGTTCTAGTAGTAACACAATTTGTAAAAGCCAAAGACTGGAAATCATCCAAATATACACAAATGCAATAACGCATCAATAAATCGTGGTGTCGGTTGGTTTATATGTACACAGCAAGGGGAATGAACAAAGCAGAGGTGCGTTTAAGGCACAGTGAATCTTACAGACCTAACACTGAGCAATAACAATCAGCTAGAGTCAAAGGTTACATTGGTATGATTCTATTTCTACAGTTCAAAACCGGCAAGATGGATCCCTGGAGTCAGAAGAGTAGTTATGTTTGATAGTGGAAGTAGTGGCTGGAAGCGGTCATGTGGAGACTTCTTTGGTGCTGGTGATTTTCTGTCTTTCACCAGAGATCTGGTTCTAAGCTGTGTTCACTTGATGAAAGTCAAGTTGTGTTTCATTTTGTGTGCTCATTTTGTACTTTAATAAAAACTACAGGTAGAGTAAAAGATGAAACGAAAATGGAGGAATGAAGGAGACCGAGAAGGGAAAATTTTGAGTAAGTAAAGTTAATTAAGAGGAAAACTCTTAATTGTGTCTGTGAAATCTTAAGTCTTACAATTCAGCTCTTTTTGTGGGATTAGAGATCACAGGCAGAGCCTTTTGCTGATCTGTATCTCCAGGCTTTTTAATTTTTATTTCGAGACAAAGTCTCACCAAATTATTAAATTGTCCAGACTGGGCTGCAACTGGCAGTGCTCCTGCCTCAGCTTTCCAGAGTTGAGAGATGACAGGCATGCACCACCATGCCTGGCTATGCTTTAATGTTCTTCAGAATAGTGCTTCTGAGTCAGCACAAAATCCTATCAAGAAGCTGGAAGCACTGATGAATTTTGTGTTTTAAGCAGACTTGTGTGGAATGTAGTCATAGCAAATAGAATCTTCCCTGTTTGTGAAGTGCAAGCGAGTGCTTCTGAGAACCAATGTGTCCTTCTAAGCAAGCATCACTGCCAGGCAGTGAGTGAGCAATTCTAGCTCATTCGGCTTAAAACATAGCGGTGTTATTTAGCTTATAAAGGATGCTAGATTGTCAATTGTGCTTGAAGGAAGTGGGTATGGTTAAGCATAGACATTTCTTCTATCCTGACTGTGGGCCTGGTGGTGTCCACATCTCTTGCTGATTTTCAGTGACTGGATTCTATTCACAAGCCAGTGTTCCAGCTGACAATACTCCCATTGCAAAGGCTGCATTCACAGCATTTCTTTAGTAAGCTGCAAGACTGTGCTTCTCCCCCCATCACAGAAGTGGGATTTGATCTGTGTTTCTTGGCTAGATTTAGACACATGAAGATCAAACACAAGCTTTGTCAAACAGACAGTAGCCCTGTGCTGGGGAAAACGAGTCCTCCCACTTCTTTCCTCAGGCAAGTAAGTGAGAATGTTAAAGAGTTATGAGAGTGTTGAATTTCAGATCAGGTAAACTGACAAAAAGCCCTGCTGTGAATCAGAGTGTTTCCTTTTGTACCTTTGGCAGCTCCTTGAAAGCAGAAAATAAGCCTCAGACTGTCTGCCGTTATGTTTAGTATTCCTTGATAGTGATACCGGACCTGAAAAAATATTGTGCATTTGATTTGAAAGCCGTGTGTGTGTGTGTGTGTGTGTGTGTGTGTGTGTGTTCAGTGCCTGAGAACTAGCCCGAAGACAAAGTACCACTAAGAGAATCACAGGTCATAAATAAGCAAGTAAAACTATTTGAGTGTTACCCCCTAGCTGCTAACCCTTTCTAGAAAGGTCCACACCTTTTCTTTTATAGACGCTTAAAAGCAATTGTGCCTGCCCTATATGCTTATAAGATTTATATTTGTCTTTGGTCTACATGTAAGATTATGTATTCATATATGAATTCAGTCATCAGAGCCTCATCTGTGTGATGAAACATATGTTTTATTGGAAGAATACTCAACAATTAACTCTTTTCCTTACTGCTTTGACTGAAAATTTCCCCTAAGGTATTTGGAATTGCTCAGGTTTCTTGTAGATATCAAACCTATCTCTTCTACTGGTGCTTCAATATTACTTCAAGTCAAAATATCTTTGGGAATTATTTGTCCTTAGTTATTACAAACAATAGTCTAAACAACAGTTATGATTAAACACTAATGTGCATAAATTTAAGGTTCTTATGGGGTGGTTTGTGAGTAGGTGAGTAATACTCAGAGATCTGTGCAAGAAGTGAGTTATAAGGAGGGAGGAGAGAACAGTTGCAAAGAGGTAAAATAATGTGTTAGTAATGTCCTTTTTATCACTATTATCAGTATTATTAACACCGTCTCTGGAAAGGGATACAAAGAAGGAGGAAAGGGGGATTCTTGAAGGAGTGAAAGAATGTGTTACAAAAGTGTATTATTATTATTATCATCATTATTATTTATATTGGAAAGGCATAAAAATCGGGTGGGAAGAGGAGATGTGAGCAAAAGAAAGCAGACACAAAGCTGAGAGCTGCATGGAAGTTCCAGAAGCCCAGCACCCTGTGCTCCTTGGGGTTAGATTTCCCCAGGGTCAGTCCCCAGCCCCAAGGTAAGGCGGAGGGCAGAGTGGCCAAAGGTCAGACATCCCACGCAGCCGCAACCATCACAGCACAGCTCCCCCAAGGAAAGAGACGCGGAGAGGGAAGAGGGAAGGCACTTCCCTCTCTTCTGGTCCTGGCCCAACCACTCCTCTCCACCCCAGAAGCCACAGGGAGAGGCAGCCCCCAGTGTTCTTAATTATTTGAGGTGAGTCATAAACTTCTTTAGAAGTTGAGAAAGACTATAGATGCCTTCAGGAAAAAAAATGTGTGCATATATGTAAATATAAATGTTGATGGTCTAGACTTCCAAGAAGCAACCCAGGGCAAGAGTTTGAAAGCCAGTAGTTCATTTGGATAGCACGAGGGTCAGGGTAGGTAAAGCAAGATGCTGACAGGATGAGAAAAGTTAGGAAACCCAGGTGGACTGTTCAGCCACTCTCCACAAGGGCGACTGAAGTTCACACCTTTGAGGAAAGTGGAAAATTACACAGAATACATACCTCAGTGTTATCCCAGGCTGACAACCCCGACACTCATGGTCAATGGCTAGGGCTTGCCCTGGTAGGAGATGAGTACCCAGCCACAGAGGTTGGCAGCATTCAGAGCAATATGGATTTTGAGTCCACCAGCAGGCTCATGGAAAAGATGCAGTTGTTGGCCATAGGAAGTGAGGGAGGTGAATACAGCAAAACTAAGAAAACTCAAGAGGATGTGGGTAGGTCGAGTCTATAATACAGCTCAGGATTCCCTCCTTCATTAGATCTCTTAAAGGCCGTCTTGGACCTTTTTCTTCAAGAATTTTGATTGTGGGGAGAAAGGCACCTAAAAGTAAGATGTCCTATGTATAGATGAGCTCATTTATTAACATTTTTTGAGAAGGGCTGAGTTCTGTGCTCCATGGTATTTTCAACTATTCAGTTATTCTAGAAGGAAAGGATTCAGTGGGGCAGTGAACATCTTCAAAAAGATTGTCAAGAGTTCTAAGGACTCTTTGAACCCTGCTGACTCATCATGTTTTATAGGGCTGATCATGTGACCTCTTTATGAGAGTACGTAGGGAATGGTATAATAATGACCTCTGTCATTCTTAGGAAGAAAGGTGTCCAGACCCATGATGCCTTGAGTCTTCTAGCTCCAATACCCCTGTGTGACACTCTTCCTATTTTTAATCTTTACCCCAAGGAAGGGATTGAATCAACAGGGGAATCCTATCCCAGACTTTGGGAAACTGAGTCTCAGAGGGTCAAGCTGATATACCTAAATTATCTAGTGAGTCACTGTCACAGTAAGAATTAGGTACTAGCACATCTAAATTCCAGGTCATTCTTCAACTCCTCAGGCTTTACCATCTCCTCTTGGAAATGGGGAAACAGGTGCTAATAATAGGTCTGCCTCTCCCATGAGCCAGAAATACTTATTCACAACCTGGGGACAGAGTCATCCAGAGGAAATGAGTTAATGCTTTCTGGCCATAATTCTGTGACAAAGGACAGCTTGAAAATTCCGGGAAATGATAATACCAAACGATCCCTGAATCTCAATGAGGTTACAATCTGATACATCCACTGTAAATTGAAAATATTATAAGCTCAGATGAATTTAATATACCTAAGCTCATAGTACCACAGCTTAGCTCAGTTTACCTTAAACTTGCTTAGCATACTTACCTTAGAGTTGGGCAAAAATCATCTGAAGTAAAGCTTATTTTATGCTTGAGTGTTGAATGTTTCACGAAATCTATTAAATCTTCTGCTGATAAACAGAATGGGCGTATGTGCACACATCTGCATCACTGTAAACCATGAACTGTCTGTAGCTTGTGTACTGTGCCTGTGTTTGTTGAAGAAGGCTTGTGTTATCTGATCCAATTTATACTCACGTCGTCTATGTATTGCTTCCCAGCGTCAGTTTTGGCATTAATGAACAGGCTCAGGAACACTGTTGAAGCGTCTTGAAGTTTTAAGTGAATGAAGAGATGACAAATTACCTTTGGCAACTTTTGATACTTTCTGATAATGTTAAATATATATATATATATATATATATATATATATATATATATATATATATATATATTTACCATATGAAACAGCAATATCACCCTCTGAGTATTCACCCAAGAGAAAAGAGAATTGAGGCTCACACAAAAATTATATCTAGCCATTTATAGAAACCTTAGTCATAACTGATAAAATATAGAAACACTCAATGATGTACGAGTGACTCATTATGGCACATTTAGTTCTATTAAGAATAGGAAAAAACAACTAATTATTGACATATGCAACCATGTGCACAAGTCTCAAATACATTATGTTGCATGGGAGAAGCCAGACACAAAAACACTGCATCGTATAAGCTTCCACTGATAGAATATTCTAGAAAAAGTCAAGCTGTCAGGACAAAAACCTGACAGTGCTTTCCAGAGGGTGGGGATTAGGAAAGAGACTGGCTATCCAGAAAACAGCACAGCACAAGAGTGAAGGAACTATTCTGTACCTGACTACATACATCTGTCAAAATCAGGTAATAAATATCTCAGTAAACCTGATCTCCTTCCTCCTCCCCCAATAAAGAAAAAAACCAAAAAAAAAAAAAAGGTAGATTTGTGTTAGATAATCACAGTAGTGGCGCCATGGAGAAGAGGAGTAGAAAGAGATAAGCAGGGTCATAAAAGCCATAAAGAGATCTGACAATAATGTAAGACATTGTGTCGGGGTCTCTTTCAGAGACCAGACAGAATGGGTGAGAGCGTGGACGGCCTCAGCAAATCAGTTCTTATGAAGGTCTCAAAAGCCAAATCCCACCCCTTTTTACACGCACACATGCACATATACACTTACACACACTCACACATGCAGAGAATAACAAGGTTTGCAAAGTGCAAACATTTCTGTTGCTGCCAGAGGTCAGGCTGAGGATGAAGCTTGAAACCTTGAATTTGCCCAGTTGTCAGCTACGCGTCTCCGTCAATACTGCGAATGTCCAGTCCTACCCTGAACATATCTACAAATACATCTCCCTGGAAAATACTGGCACATAAATTTAGAGAGGTTTAAAGTGGGAATGAATGCCTCTAGCTACAGGGTGGAAAAAACCTGTGCCCTACTCCTTGTGGGCAACCCAACCTGTTTGAACTGCTAAAAACACTCAGGGCAAAACAAGGAGAGCTGAAAAAAATAAGCTTTTGAAAAAACAGTTCTCTCAATATTCCTAAGTTTAATGGCTCAATATTTAGCATGTGTTTCATAACTTTAGCTTTTTTTGGGTGGAGGTAGGTAGGGGAGATGGGAATATAGTAAAGGGTTTTCAAAACACTTGCTGTTTGTAAGGCTTCTTTTTTTATGTACCATAACGCACACAGCCTTCCCAGGCATGGGGTCATGCTGTTTCCCTGCAATGGAACTGAACATTAATGAGGAAAAGTGGGAAACTGGGTTAGGCTACCATGGAAAATATGAAGAGCACTGGAAAGCGTCATCCCAGAGTCTGACAGTGACTCCAGGGTTATTGGAAGAACTCTTTTCCCTTTTCCCTTGTAACTCCTGGGATCTAAGGGGTTCCCCAAAATTGCAATGCTAACAACGAATCCTCAAAGTGTTGAGCACTGACGGGCCTTGCAGTCCCGCAGTACAGACAGACGGGATAATAGACAACCAACAGAATGATCAGAACAAAGTGAGACAGGGCTTCTTTGGAGGAATAAAGGGACTGGGAAGCGGCCACGGTGGAGATGGAGGATCCTTGTTTGTTTTCACCTCTCTTACTTACTAGCTATGTGGATTTGAGCAAGCTACTTAATCACCCTGAGCCTCAAGTTTTTAATCTAAGTGGAGATAATAAAAACATATTTGAGGCTTACATGAGAAATGCATGCAAAGCATTTAAAGAATGCCTGGCATATAGTAAGAGGGCATAGATGTCAATCATGACAGCGATTCTTTACAGAAAAGTAGGCAGAGGCCGGGTAGACACAGAGCACGTGCTGATGGGGTTGGAGGGAGCCCGCTGCCAGCAGGGGTGAGGAGAGGCAAGAGGTGGTAAGTAGGAAAGATTCTGATATGTTCAAGACCAGATTCAGGTCCTTGGGGGCCCTCAGGAGTAAGGGCATCACGGTAAGAGATGCCTCCTGAATGCATAGGAATATCAAGCAGTGTTAAATCATAAAGTAAGGATGAGGTACATTTTTTTTAATAGTGCTGGGGAATCGAAATCACGACCTCATACTTGCCAGGCAGACACTGTGCCACTGAGCTAAATCCCCAACCCTATTCTGATTTGACCTTTCACAAATGAATTGAATGTTGTACTTTGAAATGTTGAACATCACATTTCTTATGAAAAACGGTTGCTTTGGGGAGTACCTGATAGTGCTGAATCTCCCAGCAGTGGTGAGCAAGGATCTCTTAGCTATGTATGGTGTAGCCAGGGATTTGGGAAGGTAAAAACTGAAACACAGGCAGAAGCTGAACCATGAAGGGCGAGATTTAGGGGCCTTCCTAAAAGGTAGGTGGGGGAAGTTGGTGAAAAATTTCATGCTGGTTGAGTGACATGTAGCTGTAACTCTGGTGGCCTCATGAGGAATTATATTCAGTAGCATTTCCCAGTAGCAATCAGGGGAATTCATAAGAACTCAAACTTCCCTAAGAAGGCTTTCATGACTATTGTACATCATCCACTGATTCTTAGGGACCCTGTGCTGGAAATGAGTGGAAATATACAGTAAAAAAAAAAGAACAAGAAGAACCTTGAGATGCAAGTTGTTTGGAGCTTTTGAAATATTACCTCCCTCTTCAATCTTATTTTTCTCTGCTCATGTTTCTGGCAGGCTGCATTTTACCATACCAATCTATGGAATATAATCAATTGCAGGTGGGGTAGGAATATTCTACCACACTTACATCAACCCGTATGTATCTTGGCCAATCTAAAACTGGAAGCTAGTCTTTTTCTTTTTTTCTTCTGTGGTCTAGAATTGTGGTTTCATGGAGACAGAATATTCAGGTGAGGACAGGGCCGTTTCTGTTCTGTGTGTGCACACGGTGGCAGGAATCCCCGAGTTGGCATTCTGCTTTTACATGCAGTTGGGAAAGATGTGGCAATCTCATTTTATGTTGGAACCAAATCTCTGTTTTCCATATCTTGAACTTCTACTTTCTTTTTTCACCCCGTGTTTGTTTACTAAGTCAGAAATACATGAAAACGCACGCACACACACGCACACACACACAGGTACATATATAAAGCAAGTGTTAGAACAAACTCCACAGAGCTTAGCCACCCAAAGATGTGCGAACTGGAAGCTATCAAAACGTGGTGTGCGTGAGCTTTGCTCATTCCCGTATATTTTTGCTCTAAGCGATGCCTAGTATTGTTCTGTTATGTTTAATGACTCAGCAGTCGAACATCTTGGCTTTTGAGTGGAATTACAATTTTCTCAGGGAATATTTTTCAAGAGCCAGAGGATTATTTTTGGGTCCCTTCAGAACCCCATCCAAGATTCAGATACCAGATAGTGTTTCATGCTTCATGATGACTCTTTGGAATTCATGTAGCTTTTACTGTCTGAATTCCCGTTTGCTTTGTACTAATCTTTTTGTGAGCATCCACAGCTTTCCTCTTTATTTTAATCAATCCTGAGAAGTGTTTACTTAGTATGGACCATGATAAAACATCTGCTTCCTACACATTTTACTTGAGAGACCTTGTTCACTTCCATGACTTTCAAAAGCATTCATAAATTTAGGTAAACTTTTAGGCAAGTTCATCTTTCTAGGTCTCAGTTTATTCATTTGGAAAATGGGAAGAAATCATACCTGTGTCCTAGGCTTCCTACAGGGTTAACTGAATGGATCTAAGTGCTTACTGTTAAGTAAGTGCTAAATAAATGTTAGCCCATGTTGTTCCTCTTTCTTTTTTTTTTTTTTTTGTTTTTTAGCTAATATACTTCCTCATGGGTCCACAGTCCAGTGCAGAAGCAAACAGAAATCTTTACAATGTCTAAGTACGGTTACAGGAGCGCACACAGGCAAGTAGGGAAGGCTTCCCGGAGAGCTGGACTTTGATCCACTTCCTGGAGAAGGAATCTGGTTTCACCAAGTGAAGTAAGGAGAAGTAGCTGCAGGCTGAGGCAGCGGGGTGTGTGTGTGTGTGTGAGAGAGAGAGAGAGAGAGAGAGAGAGAGAGAGAGAGAGAGAGACTGGGGGGGTGATAAGCCCACCGGCCCCATGAGTGTGGGCGGAGCAAGAGAGAGAGAGAGAGATGGGTAGGTTGGGGGTGTGCAGGGCCCATGCAGGAACAGCAGACCTCAGTGTGCGCCTCTACACGTGTTTGTGGCTGAGTTTGCTTCATTCTAGGAATTTATATTGCAAAGCTAAATATTATTAAATTATTTATGACACGCCTGAGAAACCATATAGCATTGCATTCCTGCGACACTGGCAGACTACTGATATGCCCCCAGGGGAGACACTCTTTGGCATAGTCAGGCCGCTATGACAAGAGCTGCTGTGATGCTGTTAACATCAACAACTGGAACCACCTGGGCATCAGCTGGCCAGGAAGTCAGGGCTTCCCCAGTGGCTATGATCCTATTATAGGATCATAGCATCTTTGTTTCTAGTGCATCTGTCACCAGTGGACCAAGTGAGAAGGTGCAGTGTTTAGACTCAGAGGGAACCGTGTAGCAGTCTTGGCTCTCCTTTCCCACTGCCTCTCCACCGACTCCTGGTTTGTTCTCTCCTCTCTCCTGCCCTGCTTCTGCCCCAGGAGGTTGTGTCAGGCAGTAACAGGTTTAGCAGAATGTCAGAGGACAGGGGGAGAGGGAAAAGGATTGGGGTGTTTATTCCTTTCACTTCCTCCCAGCTTCTCTCTGGTTCCACTGGTGACCCTGCTGGGGCCACAGCTCCTCCCTGGTGTCCTGTTTTCTCTGCTGTCTCTCCTTCTGCCCTCCCAGGCTCCAGGGATGCCCAGGCTGCTGTGCCCCCTTCAGCTCCTTGCTGTTGCTGGTCCCAGTAGCCGAACCATCCTCCCTTTGCGCTACAAAGAGCCCTTATATTCTATTATTCTCAGCTGTGAACTTGTCCCCTCATTCCTGATGAGTCCTTCCTGGTTGCACCTGACTTTGTCCAAGGGGCTTAACCTTGGAGCCTCAGCCTCCTCATATGCAAAATCAGGATAGTAATATTCGGACCTGCTGAAGTTATTCCAAGAAAACAGTGAAATCCTGCGTTCTGATACAATATTGTTAAAGCCTTGAGAATGGTGCCTGCCGCTGGAAGGCATTCGATACATATTAGCAACCGTTGTCATGACATCCAGAACCAAAATGCCCATCATGGATATGCAGGAGAGTTAGGTCCACTGGATCAGGAAAGTGCCTGGGTCACTGCCTTGGGCAACCCCTTCCTTTTCTATTTGAGGAAACTGAGGCCAGCAGGCTTGCCCCAGTTCACACAGCCAGTGAGTGGAAACACTGAGGACAGATCTGACCACACTGACAGGAGGCCAGCTGTGTTTACATCTATTCTATTTAACTTCTTTAACAAAGGCGTTGATTCCCTCGGTGACGTCATCCACTTGTTTTAGCAATGGGTTACATAAGCCTGTCTCCCTCCACCAGCACTTTATTTGCTCTCTCTGAGAAGAGCATCGGACTGTCCCAAAGTAAGCAAGAATTCAAGAGAATACCCCTGTTTCATTGCTCCTGCTCCACGCAGCTGACTCATATACTCCTGGGCCTCACGGCTCACTTCCATCAATCACCCATCTGCAGAGCTCACAGCTCCACCGGCCTTGCTGGCTCTGGCAGCTGGGGCCCAGAAGTGCCATCCAGGAGGCTTTGCTGCTGCTACACAAGTGGAGGCCACTTTCGGGTTGTCTTTGGTGCACAGAGCATAGATTCAGCCCATGCCCATGGCCAGCTGAGAGCCAGGTCACGGACAGAGCTCAAGCAGTCAGGCTTTCACCACAGTTTTGAAACAGCTGGTTAGGATGTGATCATTTGCTGTATCATGATGTTACTAGATTTTAAACCGACGCACACATAGCCACATTTACACCTACTCCAAGTGCCAGTGGTCAGTTTCTTTCCAAAGCTCAAATAGTAATAAAAGCCTCTCTCTCTCGGTCTCTCTCTGTCTATTTCTCTCTGTCTCCCTCTTCCGAACAGTAGCACACTTCAAGCCACCTTCTTGCCATTATTCTCAAAGCACGCTTTGCATCACACTTCCTGTGTCTCTCAGAGCAGAGCTGATGTTTGTCATGGATCTTCTTTCACAGAAAGCCAGTGTTTGCAGGGTGCCCAAATAACTGGTTGATTCAGAGCAAAAATATTAGTCAAACCATTTGTTTCATTGAATTAGCGAATCAGTTCGGGTAAAGCAGGCAAGCCGGTAGCCCAGACTCGGCAAAGCTCCGTGTCCTTGAATGATCTCTCCTGCCCTCATTACTGGAGGGCTGGACTCTCAGGGAGCTCCTGAAGGAACAGCCCTGGGCTCAAGGCAACTTTTTTCCCCTCAGCTGCTTGTTCTCCAGGTATTTCCAGTGGGCATTTGAACTCCTTCACAGCTACCTTCAACCAGCCACGAGCCTGGTTCAGCTTCTCAAACTTGTATCTCTTTTTTATTAATGAGGTTAAAAATGGTATCTTCCCTCTAAGTGTATACGACCCTTTAAGACAAAATTTCCTTAAAATGTGAGGGGGTCACTTGCAAATAATGAATGGATACTGAGAAAATTAGTGTGAAAATTTCAAAAGTAGAGGAAGAGAACTACTGTGCCATACACACCTACTATGTGTCATGCATTGCACAGGGGGCGGGATTGAGATTCAGTCTGTGCTCTGCCCAACATACTGCAAATCAGCCCAGAAAAGGATGCATCTCTTTCTGATTTGTGCAAAAAGCTTTTCCAAAAGCAGGCCTTAGGCAAGGTTTTGAATGAAGGCGATGGGGGTGGGGGTGATTTCAGCAAGAACAATGAGGAAGTATGGTAAGAAAGGAAAAGAGGGGAGGAAGGAAGGAAAGAAGGAGGGAAAAAATGGAGGGGGCAACAAGGAAGGAGAAAGAGAAGACAAAGGAAGGGAAGGGGAGTGAAGGGGAGAGAAAGGGGTGGGAGGAGGGTGCTGATGCTTGGTTAGCCTTAAGAGCAGCTGAGGTGACTCCTGAGATTCCTTATGGAGCATATCCCAGAACTGTCCTAAGGGGGTCAGAAATCCCAGGCATTTCTCCTATTTCTTCTCTCTCCCATGATTTAAGCAGCAGTTCTGGAGCATTAATACCTGGACACTTGGCTGAGCACAGTGCAGTGGACAGAGGTCTGCTTCAGACTGAGGAGGCTGCCTCTGGATGTGGAGGCAGCAACCTCAGGAGGACAGGGGATGGGGTGAGGGGGGCTGCTGGCCAGGACCCTGGAGAAGGGGGTTATCTGTGTGCAGATGCATCCGGGTTTGCTGGCATCTGTCCTTCAACTGTCTCTCTTACAGAAAAAATGACTATGAAAATGCCTATTGTTCTCCCTTTAGAAGGAGGTATACTGCAGAAGATTAATTCAGCACATTCCAGACCTGGGGGTCATGTGTGATATCATTTACATGAATCCTTAGTAATAAATACTTTTATTTTAGAATAAACATAAATATGCTGGAATTATCTCCAACATATATTCCACAAGTTTTGCCAGCAATTTCCACCTCCCTGAATTCATTGGATGTGAAATAGGTTGCCCAAGGTCTAGAACAGATAAAGTTTGGGGAGCTTGGAGTCCTGGAAGCATCCGTGCCGCAATTTGCTTCATAGTATTCACCAGTCACAGTGTGGCACATGCCACTCAACTTAAAGGTATTTCCAGAAATGTCCCACGGATTTAGCCATGGCCCCAGTGTATATGCTTGTGTGTATGCACATTCGTGTATGCATGTGTGAGTGTTTGTACACCTATGTGTAGGAACGCATGTGCATACGCATTTGTATTCATGTGTCTGTGCCTGTGTTTATTGCATCTAGACGCTTTACCATTCACCCTCCAGTGCCCACCCCTTTGAAGCCCCCATGCCCTGCAGCAGACATGAAAGCCAGGGCTGTGCGGCCCCTGGCAGAATCTCTGCCACTGGACCCTCCTCCGGTACAGGAGGACCGCTTGCTGCTGCACTGGTTGTCAGGAATTTTCCACCTCTCAGTCCTGTTCTTTGGGTTGCACCAGGGGAACTTGGGAGCTGTCAAACTGTGGTACAGTTCTATTGTTTTCTGATGTAATATGCCCTAAGCATTTTATGTTCAAAGACAGAAGAGAGAAATCAATTCCGATTTTAGCAAGGCATTTGAGAATAATAGCATTTGAGGAAGGCCAGGAATTCTAAGCATTTACTGTCTCATATTTGACTAAACCTAATAACTATTTTTAAAGGTGAAAAAACCAAGAGCAAAGGACCAGAAGCGACTTGTTCAAGGCCATACAGACTCTGGTGTCTATATGCCCAGCGTCTTTCTTCAGGACCAGGATGCTATGTTTTCTTTCAGGCTCCACCAAAGCTCCCTCTGCAGATTTGGAAAAGTCCCTTCATGTGCTGCTGGATAATCTCTCTGTTTCCCCTGAGATGTGGCCTCTGCCCTGTGCCTTGCTATGTGCCTGAGAAACTGACTCCTGGGGATCACTTTCTTTATCCCCTGTCTTCTAGTCAGTGCTAGAGCAACACCAGGTGCTGATTCCCCACGTCCCTCTGCTGAGGTTCAGGTTCCCCAACAATCAGACCTGGGGTCCGGTCAGTTCAGCAGATTCTGAGTCTCAGGCGCTGAGACACACTGCCCCGCCCCTCCTGCTCCCATCACTGTCAGGGCCTCTGCTGTTTCTCTCACCTGTGCACATCTCTGTGTACAGCTAAACCGTCGGAGCAGACAGGGAACTCGCTTCCAAGCCAGAGATGTGTTTAGGTTCTCTATCTTTGAACATGGGCATTAAAAACTGTCTTCTTGGGGGAATTGAAGAGGTTCAAATAAGACCATGGATGTGAATGTGCTATGTCTGGCTCAGATAAAGGCTTGTTTTAACTAGTCCAGCCCCAACTGTGGCTTAGGGCACTGACCGGTTTTCCTGTGGACTTCTCACAGAGGGACCCAACCACCCTTGTCCATCTCCTGGGTCAGTCAATTTGATGACATGGGGGAGACAGAAGGTTAGATTTTCTTTTCCTTCAGAAGACAGTGAAATTGTAAACTGCACCTTTGACCTAGATGCAAAACAGTAAGAGGTCAGGCTTCCTCCGGTAGCTGCAGGCATTGATCTGCCTGCCTCTCTGGTCTCCACCTGTTACTTGAAAGCCGAACTAGGGTGACTCATGGTGTTCTAACGCAGCAAAGAAGGGAAACAAGTTCTCAGCAGGTGCTGTCACCAGCCATGCTCCACTCAGAGTTTCAGTACCTGGATCAGTTTAAGAGAAAAGGTAAATGGAAGCAGATTGCTCTAAGCATCTTCTTCCACCTTCTCTGTCAAGTCTCCATTCTGGCTGCCATCTGCTTCCTGCCCGGTAGGAAGGACATCTCTCTCTCAGTCCTGGGATGCAGACCTATCAGACTCCGTGAAATTCTGTGAACCAGCACCCAGTTGTGAAAATGCAAGAAGACAAAAAATGATCAAGACATACCGTTATTTCATCTGTGCCAATAAATACCATTGTGATTAAATGTGAAATTGCCTGATTAATTAAGATAAGCACTCCAAACAACCTGCTAATTGGTGGGGGCCTTTGTTGGCAGAGGCCATGGTTTGTTAGTGGTTAAGAGTGTGGAGCCAGTCTGACCTGTATTCAAAATTTAGCATCGAGACATATGCTCAGTGACATTGAGAAGACAGCAACCTCCCTGTCTGGAGGTGTGTTGAAACCAGTTCCACGAAGCAGGAACTATTATGCGTATCTTTCCCTGACTGTATTCATTGAATGCATGTTGGTAGTTTAAAATATTTTAGATATAATTAAAAAGTTGGTGAAATTCTTTTTTATCTAGAGTTCACTGTGAACATTTACCAGCATGGCACCCCACTGCCTCTTTATATTTTTTCACCTCTAGAGTGTGAATAATAGCAATATTTTCTTCATGGACTTGCTGTGAAGATTAAATTACATAGAAAATACACATGGCACATCATGTGAATACACACATGCACACACATTCACATACACACACACACAATCTGCTTTTGTGATTGTGTACCAGTCCATGGAGTTTCTCCGTGGCATTTGGTGGGCTGACAAGGAAGCAATCAGTATTCTAGAAATTGCAGACTGAGCTTCCCAAAAAGAAAGACCCCTTCTCTGAATTCCTACTCAGGCAATGCAGTCTTCAGAGACAAACCCAGACACAGAAGCATCTCTTCACTGGGGAATGACTCAGCTTCCTTTTTGGGAGGTTCAGCTCTGCTTCCCAGGAATCAGCCATGGGCAGTGATTGAAGGGGTGGCTCTTGGGACCCTGGTGACCCTCAGACTGCTCAGGAAGGAAGGAGTGTGTTGATGAAGTGCTGACCTGCAAAAACTACCAGCACAGGTGGCCCCCAATGTCACTCCCGAGGAGCTGGAGTTGCACTTCTGGGGTTGCTCGGGAGGGCTCGGGCCTTGCTGCAGGGTAATAGGAAGGACATGGGGTGAGGAAAAGGTTCCTGCCAAGTTGTTGAGAGACACATGATAGCTCAACAGGGAACCAGGAGTCAGGTTTAATATTGTTGCTGCCGCACACTTATTAATTGAGGTCAATGGTTTATCAGGTCCTCACTGAGGGCCACAGAGAGGACAGGCTTCCAAGTGCAGAGAGGGAAAACGAATCAGAGTTTCTAGTGCCAATCCTTACCTGCTGGTGTGACAAGAAGCTTCCCAAAGAGCTCTGGCCCCCGACTTCCCGCTGTGCCCAAATCCCTACTGTCCCAGGAGATCCAGAGAACTTTGCAAATGTGTGTTTTCCTGCCCAGGTAAGGCAAACTTACCTCCAAGACAAGTGTCACATCAAGATAGACGATGCTCCCATCTGGTCAGTTTTCCTTGGCGGTCACCTATCCAGGTCCCCAAATAACAGCACATGGCATTGGATGTGGTCACAGCGTCTTTAGATGAGACACATATGTGACGAAAAGTGGGAAAAGGCTAGTGTAAGAGAGGTTTTAGTCCAATAAAGAATTTAGGAACCCACAGGCTATGCCTCCTGTGGGAGAAGAGGGTACAGAATGCAGGTGAGACAAACAGACATAGCCCAGCAACAGGCAAGCTGAGAGCAAAAGGGCAGGGTCGGGTGTACCAGAAGTAGGTGCAGTGCAGTTTCTCTCTGGACATTTTGCCTGTGCTAACTGGTGAGTTTGAAAGCTCAACAGGAAAGAAACTTCTGATAGCAAAAAGGGTCAAAAAACGGGGAAGGGCACCCAGAGGGCAGTCACCATGACGGGGTTCTGTGGCCTTCCTGGCAGCTGCAGGCAGAGGGTATTTTTGGCCTGCGGGTCTTGTGAGCAGAGGGAAATCAGGAAAGGGAAGCTGAGTATTTAATCCTATGGAGATCATGGGCTAATCCCACCCTACTTAGTGTGTGTAAGGGAAAAGTTGTCAAGGATTTTTAACAACCTTGAAACCGCAGGCGTTGGCAGATAGCAGACCTGAAGCCGGGGGTACAGAGAGGTGTGTGGGGGTGCTCTCTCCTTCGCCTTGAAGGTTAGCAAAAGCACCTGAGAGGTTGAGAAAGTGAGAACAAATTTCTGACCTCATCTCCTCCCTTGAGCTCTGGGCATATTGGATCCACATTTTATTATTATAAATTTTTCTTTTGGCCTCTACCTTTGGTCTGTAACACCATTCCAATTTGATCAATCAATACCTAGACAAAATTATTTATAAAATGATAAAACCCAGTGGGGGATGCCCAGTGAAATCACTTCAGAAATTGGTGAAGCAGTGTTAGAGAATCATCTGGTAGGGCTTGACACTTAGCAGGCCCTCTTATTATTGCTGTTAATATTATTTAAATGTGAGCAGAACTCAATTGGACATTGGCTCATGGACTGTGTTTTCAGTCAGGGGTTAAGTTGCTATGCTTAGCATTGAATATCTGCCACAAATTGTACCCCTCCTAGGAAGACTTGCTTTCTTTCACATCTTAGGCTACATTACTGACAAACTTAAATGCACTGCAAGTTCTAGTTTTATCATAAATGAGCTGGGGGTGTAGTGCAGTGGTAAATTGTGTGTTTCACATATATGTATGAGGCTCTGGGTGCAATCCCCTCCACCAAAAAAGAAGAAAGAAAACAAAGAGAAAAAAGAAAGGAAGGGAGGAACGAAAGAAAGAAAAATAAAGACAGGGAGCAAGAAAGAGAGAGAAAGAGAAATAGTACTTTCACTGCAAATGTGTTATACATTCCTATACAAGAAAGTTAAGATTATCTAGTTTGTTCTAAGAGAAAGAAGACCAAAGTGAGAATAAAGTAACTTAGTTTGGTCATATATCTTTTCTATTGGTCTTGCAATGATAGACTTTTTGCCAGGATTTCTATTTTGCTTCACAATTTTGGGTTGCTTTTTGTTTTTGAAGTGCTCCTTTAGGGGAAACAAATCTTTCTATTGACATTGAACATGAGTCATAAGAGAAGTGTTGCTACTTTCCTTTTGAGGGATTTTTTAATTTAGTTTTGTTTCCATTAAGTTTTAGCAACAGGAAAATATGGACTTTCAGCATCCACAGGGATCTGATCAAATGGAAACATATGTCCCCTGTTTGTTCATGGCTATAAACCATGAGAAAACTTGCAAATCACTCGTAGGCTTTTTAAAAAGGTTGGTGATCAAAAAGCTTCCTGCTGCCTTTATTTCTCTAAAACAAAATGGGCTTCCATGGTTTTGAAGTCAGCGTTGATGAAAAGAGCTGATGGAAGGCCCAGACTACATTCAGATCACTATGTGTGCTGCAGAAACCTTGGAGTAGAAGGCAGGGTAGTCAGTAACTGCACAGCTAACTCACACCACCACATATTTCTAGGCCTTTGGTAGATGAAAGACTTATACTAGTCATTGCTTGGAACTCCCAAAAGAATAAGTCTCAGATCAGAGAAGCCAATCATGACTGCATTTATTTAGCTTCAAATCAGTGATTGGACATAGACTATAATACATGGGTCAAGGCATTTATCACATCTTTGGATTAAAGGAAAAGTGCCCGCCTAGCATTCCTGACAATGTTGTCTGTGAAACCACTTTTACAGTCATTCTACCGTATGGCTTCTCCATCACTTCGTATAAAAAGAGCACGTACACTCTTGTATTCGTTTTACTAGATAAAAGATGTCCCTGTGTGTCTTCAGAACCTAAAGCATGGCCTGATGTTAATCCAGGACATGATAAACTCTTTTAAACGAAAAGGCTCCACCAGCAGAGTGCGTGCCCCTTTGTTTTTGGAAGCAACCTGCATTGGACATTCAATCACACGGGCCCCAAACGTCTGCTTTCAGTTCAAATACTTGTACACTGAGGAAAGGAAATAATTTAGCCTTCCTGACCCTCTGTTTCCTTCTCTGCAAACAAAGGGATAGAGTTTTTATCCGGTTACTTTCAACTCTGTGAAGGAGAGAGGTCAAATTCACTTGACTTTGTCCTTTTTTGTTTTGTAAGATACTCGCTGTTCACATTCCTTTCCCTCCTTTTAAAAATTTGTCTGCAGTTCTTCCTCCTCTCGACTTCTTCCCACCTTCTTATTGCTTCCAGTTTATAATCATCCAGGAAACACAAAAGACAAACATCTCATGCCCTGAGTCTGTCATTGAGTGTACCTCAAACAGACTTTATCATAGAGGAGTTGCTGGGATGCTGTGTTCCCTGAGGGTTCCTATTTCCTTCTGACCTATAGTTTAACATTTATGGTAACTCTGGCAACAATGCCTTTTCTCTGCCTTAGCTAAGATGACAAAGAACATGAATACCTTCATTTGTTTAAACTGGCTATTAGCAAAAACCATTTGATTTTTCCCAACTCATGCTTCAGCTATCTTGCAGTATGGCTATTTTAACTACTTCATGTGACTATTAATCATATGCCTAAAAGAAACAGATAAACTTTGAGACAAGATTCAGCTCAGCAAATGTTTATTCATTATCTCACATGTTCTGGATCTGGTGCTAGGTGTATAGAAGGCACAGAATGAGGCTGGCAGAGCCCGTGACAAAGGAGAGGGAATTTGCTTATGTGTCAGTTTACTTAGGTGTCATAAGAGAGACTCAAAGTGCTTGGAGGACCGAGGCAAGGGAGAGACAGTGATGTCTGTATGGGTGATTTAGCGGATGAAGTCTTCAGGTTTGCCTGGGTGAAGCCCTTTTTATACCTCCTAGAGTGTGGTTGTGCAGTTCAGACCTCCCTCCTTCGGCAGTCGGGTGCCATGGAAGGTTTTCACTATTATCCACCCATGAACCTGGCAGGAGGATGCTGGGTAGTCAGTGGGCCAGGGGTGTAGAGGGGTCCAGAAAGAGCCTTAACCGTGTCCTGCTCCTGGTTGTACATCTTCATTGCCAAACCCCACTCCGTGTGGCCACAGCAGCTCACAGCTATAAAAATGTGTTGACCCAAGAGGTTTAATATTAACCAAAGTTATAGTCAAAGTCAATTTGGAGGATTCAAGAAAAAAAAATTTTTTTGATGCTAATAGAGAAATAGAAGTCAATATTTGTAATGTGAGTCACAGTCTCAAAATAGAAAAGTAAAACACATCACTGCTGTAGCTCCCCAAGGGCTGTGGGTTACACAGAGCAGCAGATCTGTGAACCAGGCTTGACCACCCTTCTAGGTTTATTTTAAAATTCCCTCTCTCCCCTTCCTCTAATTCCTAAATTCCAGAGGACAAAACTCACTAGATATCCAACCCCAGTGAAGTCATGGCTGTTTTTGAATGGGTCAATGGAAAAAAGTTTTTGTTTTTTTCCCCGTTGCGAATAACCTTTCTCTCTAGTGAGGTGACATGGAACTAACTTATCATGATTTTATTTTATAGTCCACATGGTTCCACAGTGGCTCTTATTGTTTGAGACTTAATCTCTTGATCCCTATTTCGGAGAAGGCAAAGGAAAAGAGAAGGCAAAGGAGAGGAGAAGGAAGCAGAGGTATTAGGAATGATGTACGTCCTTCGGTTTTTGTCAAAGATAGATCAATACCACACGGGGACATGCCATTCACTAAGGATCTGTGACAAGTAGAGAAGCTTTGAGAATTTTCCCAGAGAAGATGATGTCTGCTAGATTAAGGATGTGGCTCTGCTGTGGCTCTGATATCAGTTCGGACTCTGAGGCTTAAGGGCATTTTGTGGAGAGAGTTGGGAAAACAAGAGTATTAGTAAAATTAAAGGACTGAAGGGACAGACCACAGCAAGCACTCTGAGAGCGGGAGTGGCTCTTTCCACACCGTGCTCCCCCAGTCTGCGAGGTGAAACGGTGGAATGTGCCACAAGAAAGGTTCAGATTAGCTGCCCTTCACCCAATGTACCAGGATGCCAAGGGACCAGATAGCATCTTACCATCAGTGCCCAGAAGAAGAAAAAAATCATTCAAAATTGGGTCTTCAGGGGCCAAGGAGGGTTTGATGTTGTCTGCAAGGTACAACCCAGCCTGTCCTTCAAGTGACTCCTCTGGGAGGCCTGAGAAATCATAATATTCACTTATCTTCTTCGTAAGCCCAGCTTGCAAAGTTCAATTTAGACAATGTCCGCTCTAAAGAGGGGCTCGTGTTCCCTGGTGACGAGACAAATGATCAGCCAAGGAAGCACAAGGGAGCGGTGATGATGGCTGGAGTGGAAGCGTGGTTGACAGCAGCCGATGAGCCGAGGAGCTCCAGACCCGGTCTTGGAGCTGCTCCCTTTCCTTCCATTTTAATACAGGCCTGGTCAAGATCACGCAGTTTTTCTTAAGTCACCGATCCCTGACCTGGTATCTGCTTCCTCATCAGCACCGTAGTCAGAACCCCTTCTCCCTCCCAGCACATTTGGAGAATTAATTACTGCTTAGGAGATGTTTTGAGATCACTGATAAAAGACACTCTACCTGCCCAGGGTGTTATTACATGATTTTATTTTCCTCTTCATAGTCAGGATCAAGTCTGTGATAATTTAGAAATGAGACAAATTAGTAAAAAAAATATGTAATATGAAAGTCACCTTACCAATTGGATTTTTGTTTGCACTTGATTTGTATGAACAAGAAGTGGCACTGAGCTACATCTTAGAAAGCCACAATTACCTTCAAATCGACTATTAGCTTGCATTTCATGACTCTTCTTAGACTGCTTTGTAAATGGTAAATTACTAAGAACAAGGCATCTGCTCACATTGTCCATCAAAAGGCAGTTAGTAACTAGTCTCAGAAATGCCCAAGCTATGCATGACCTTTTGCAGATTTGTCTATGTTTCTCGAGATGATTGTGTATCTTTTTGAACAGTAGACAGGATGTAAAACAACTGATAATTTTTGTTGATTGGACTCATGTGAAGTTTGGATTGTTACCAAAACCCTCCGGGATAGGATCCTCCTCTTACAAAGCTCAGAACTATGATGCATGTGAGACACAGGGTAAGAGGGCCTTTTCCCCGCAAGGAAGAGGCACAAGCCTAAAAGCTTGCCTGGTTATTACAGGAGACTGCCATCAGATCTTTTGAAAGAGAGGTGGAGATGACCAAAGGGCAGAAGGTCACCTACATAATAAGATCCACGTGAGACATTAATTAAAATGGAATGCTGAGGACACAAATGTCCCGACCACGTAATTCACAATAAATTCCCTCTGAATTCATCTTCATTGTCCTTGAAATTTGCTAAAGGCCACATCTCCTTTCATTTAGAATTTTTTATGGTTAAGCTTAAGGACAAAACTTACAAGAAAATGCCTTGAAATGAATATAAAATATACACATCTATATTTTTCTGATGGGATAATTTATCCTTTTTTCATTATATTTCTAACATGGTCTGACCCTTAGAAATCACTGCACAATGGGAATTAGAATAATCCTGTGTATCTGAGCAAAAACATAAGTGAAATGCATATTTGCTATAGATTTATCTGTACGTGTATGCAAAGCATATTATTGTCAGATAATACTTAATTATGTTTTTTGATGCCTTCATTTTTTTATTATGCTGGAATCTTCCTCCTATCACAAGTCAAATAAAGTCTAAAGGTACATACAAAGCATGTGACCTTGTATCCACTTCTATGTATATTCAAAAAAGCATCCTAGCTGTGTGTCACTCACAGGCCTTCTTAATAGGGAGCAAAGATCATCTCTTGGAATTCAGTCTATAATAGGGGACAAAGGGTCAGTGTCAAGGTGGGGCTGCACTCTCGTATTCTAATAGGTTTCCACTTCCCATTCTCTACCCCATACAACAAGCAGCATAGTCATCATAGCCAAAGCACAGGCATGAGGGGAACAAACAGGTAGTACAGGCTGATATCATGGATTCTGGAACAGGGCAGGGACATTCAGAGCAAGCTGGAAAGGCTTGTAAACTCTTAGTTAATACAAATCTGCAGGAAGGCTCAGAATAAACACCAATGCAGGACATAGAGAGAGGAAATAGGGGTCCCTTCTTCACATAGTTCCCTTAGGAAATGGACTAAATGTATTTTAGGTTTCAAACCGTCTTTCTCTCATGTCGACAGTGCCTGTGTTGTATGACTATGCACCAGGGAATGCCCCTGGCCATGTCTTGAGTGGACAAAGATTAGCTGAAGCATATTAAATACCTGTTTTGGAGACCAGAGAACTGGGATTGGACAGGGCAAGAACCTTAGAGATCTCCTTGCCCTTAGAGATCAACCTGACTATAAAAGCAACAGTGACCAGAAGGAATTCAAGATGCACCCAGGGAGGTTTGGAAGAAGAAGATTTAGGCAGGGAAGTGCCAGTACGTGGTCATTCTGGTTTAGTATAAAACCCAGAAGTTCCCAAAGCATAGGTCTTTGAGGAAAAGACTGGAAAACTGAAGAGCATAAAAGACTTGAGAGTGACTCTATGGTGTTTAAGATGTACAATCTACTCATCCCCCTCTGCAGATAGGGAGACGTCTCATAGGTTATCTGTTGAATGTGGGTGTTTCTACAGACTGTAGGCTGGAGCAGCTGGTGGGGTTATTGTGACCAGCTCCTGCTGCCCGTTCAACCAGCTCATATGCACATTGCTAAAGGGGAAAGAAAGGAGCAACCCGCCCCCACCAACTGGACATGACACCAGTCCCCTTCAAGGGACAAAAAGATAAATAAGATACAATTTCTACTTGCAAAGACTTACCCATTTTGGGTTGTATTTTATTATTTGTTTCATTTCAAAGTTGCCCCTTGGTGTCAATTTTTATCAGGTTTCATCTAGCCACAGCAATGGACAAGAAAGAGTTCTTCCCCACCTGCTATTCTAGGCCCTCTGGATCAGTCTGATTGTGTATTCTACAGCTCTGCGTTCTGGCATAGGAATGCACAAATACTCAGGGTTTTTATGTTGAATTCTGACACTCATGCATCCTTTAATAAACAGAAGATTTATCTGCAAGGACTCAATGGATTAAAAATATGATTAGATATTCAACAAGAATTCATTGTGTATTTTCTAGATCCCCAAGGTGAACCAATTTGGGGAGGATTGGGAAGTCCTCACATGTTTGCCTGGACAGTGTGGTGGTTTTTCTTGTATCTCCATGACTTGTATTGAATTTTTCAGAGGTAAATAAATTAATGCAAGTGCTCATTTGCATCATTAATTCAATGCCTAAAAAGCAGGAGCTAGGGAAGAGAAGAACAGAAAGGGAGAGCAAAAAGATTCTCTACAAACCAGTCTTTCTTGCTACTCTTTAACTGAAACCATAAAGAATGAGGTGAGGCTTAATTCAGACACTTTTTCCAGCACTGTGTTTGTGCTCATGACACTCCGGGGTTATAAAGGTGCTGGTATTGATTGCACTATTGTCCCTTTTAGAACTTAGTGCAATTCTATTAGGATCCAATTTAACCTATCAAACAGAGCCACAAATCAGGAACAATTTATCTTCCTAATCTAACGTGGAAGGACTTTACTCAGATTAAAAAGGGTTAAAGTTCCAAGGCAATTGCTAATAATCCTTTGTTGGGAACAGTCCTCTTAATCTGACATTTCCTCACATTCCAGTCATACCTAACACTGGAGGAACTAGGAGATTTCCTGATCTCTTCTGTATGAATTAATGATTTGTTAAAGGCAAGAATGTTAACTTAGTTGATTACGCAAAACTGACTGATAAGGTAGCAGACAGGTTAATCTGCTATTTTTCTAACCTTTCCCAGAGAACTTGAACCAAAACCTCATAATCCATGGGTATCTTGACTGAACTCCTCACGCATGGCTATGAATTTATGAAGGAAACAAGTATTTTGTTCCTGTGTTACCTTTATTCCATCATTTCATTCTAGGGCAATAGCCTTAATTTTTCATAACCTAATCCTTTCCTCAATGACCAACGGTGATGTCACAATTGGAATATTTTGATCTCAGATAGAAAAAAAAATGGGAAGATAGGCCCTATCTACACTGAAAAATAAGGTTTAGCACTTTGGGCAAGGAGTTAAAACATTCTAGTTTTAACTCACACACCAGCTATTATCAGGTGTTATCAGGGAGACAAATTTCCAAGGATCTTTTTTTCCCCTCATTTCCTGATTTCTTATAGGCACCTCCTGCAGGAACCCTGCAACTCCAGATTTAGAAGCGACCTTGAAGGACATAGTCTTTCCTTTGCCTACAGAGAAATCTTTGCAGAAATCCAGATTTTTGGTCTGGAAGTTTGTTATAAGTATGCATTCTGGAGAAGCTGTTAATTCTCTGAGATAAGCCAATAGAGGAATTGCTTATATATGCATTTCGTTTTGTGTACATTTTGTTTCAGGAAATAAGAAAGAAAAAAGAAATTGGTAATTAAATGGTATCAATTGCATTCAAGAGCTACTTGGTATTTAAAAAATTAGAGGTTGTTGCTCAACAATAAAATAGTCCTATAGGATGGCATATAGAATGTCATCTGCAGTATGCAGTATGATTCTATATCACATTAGAATTTTAAAAAAATTATCGGTAGTAAGAAATAGGTATAACACTTAGAGAAGTATATATAGAAGATAGGCATTCAAGGATGATTTAAAGCCCTGATAAATGGTCAGGGCATTCAAAATGATCTAAACTTCTTCTCTGTTCAGGTTTTTTTATATTTAAGACACACACATATGTGCATGCTTTCCTCATTTATTAGGGAAAAACATTTTTCAATTTTATTGGATGAAATATTTATGGCAAGTGAATGCAGACTTGAAATGTGGGTTGAATGGGAAAATTTAAGGATTACCAACTAAAGCATAGCATTAATAACAAGCATGGTGATATTTTACCATTGCAGACGAGAGAAAGCTGGGTGGAATTTAAAAATAATGACAGTCCTCCAAAAAGATCCTGATAATTATTTAGCATCATATCTGAAAAACAGACATCAGTAAAAAAAAAATTATTGAACTTCTATGCATAGTAAATATTGTACAGCATAAGTGACAGTAAGAAAAAGAGAATGATCAGATAATCCCTTTTACATCTGGCTTCCTGCTAAATCCAGAGTGTGGAAGCAGTCCCTGTATCGGGCTCCCTTGGAAGAAGTATGGATTAAGCCACGCCCTAGTCCCCAGGCAAAGGAAATGCCAGGCCTCAGTCCTACCCAAAGGTGTTCTTAGTGACAAAGCAGAGAGGAAGTGACCAGCCAGAATTCACCCTTTTCCGGGATCTCGGATTGTGCTCCAGTGAAAACTGCCCACAGAGTGCTTCACATCATACAGTGCTAATTATCTAAGATAAATAGAACTAAGTAGCATTTCATTACTTCATGATTATTAAGAAATGAATTCTCTCAACCCTAGGGCTCCTCAGAAATAGTCATTAGGTCTTGTAGATTAAGTGCATGGATATAGAACTGAAAGTCCCTGTCCCAACAGTGCTCTGAGAAGGTGGCAGGAGGAGGGAGCTCAAGCTGCAAGGCTGGAGGAAAAGCACTGTGTGGAAGGGGGAAGAGAGGTGAGGTCAGGGTGAGCAGGGAAGTGAAATGTGATGCTCAGGGCATGCATCTTCCAGCCAACCTGGCTGAGGTTCAAAAACCAGCTATGCAGCCTCCTGCTTATGGGGCATTAGGTGTGTACTTAACCTCTCTGATCCTCAGAAGTTATGGTAAAAAAACTGCCTTCAGAGCACTGTCACAGGGAGTCAGTGGTATAACGTGTGTGAATCACTTAGCACAGTGCCCAAGACAGCTCAATAAATAGTTGATGCCATGTCAAAATTAAACTATTCCTGTTATTGTTATTAAGTGAGCTTTAAAAGCCGTCTTGTGATAAAATGCACATTGGCCCCTAAAGAGATCTATGCAATGAAGCCATTTGCTGGCATGAATGATAACATTTATTTTATGAGCAAATAGTATTCATTAATTCACTCGTTTGACCAATATTTATTTTTTACCACATTATTCTAGGCAGTGTTCCAGTCATTCAGGATACAAAAATAAATAAAGCAAAAGTTTCTGCCCTCAAGAAGCACCTAATCTACAGGGGAGATTGCCACACAAATAGAAAACACAGTAAAATGCAGAAAATAAGATACTATTGCAAGCTTTGAGGGTAGATGGCAACTGGGAAGCAGCCAGTTAACTGGGATGAATAGAAGTCACCCGGATCATAAAGCTGAGAAAGAGCATTTCCATTAGTGACTTCAGCAAAATGATCCAGGCATGAGGTAGCACGGCATGTGAAGTAAACTGTGTGAGGCAGGGAGAATGGGGAAGCTGAGGTCGGAGAATGAGGGAAGAGTGTTGTCCATGGCACCTCGGTGGCATGGGGAAGTCGCAGGCCAGCAGAGGGTGAAGGGGAAGAAGCCGCTGTCAACAACTGACGTGAGCCTGGAAGAAGCAGGAGGAGATGAGACACAACCAGGGCACAGGTGACTCGGTGTGGCCTGAACAGAAGGAAGGACACTCATCAACCAGGAATGTAGAGAAAGAAGCAAGTAAAGATGGGCGTGGATGAAGATAAGTTTACAGATAATAGAGAATGTCATACGTGCCACCTTGGTGCCACAGGACTCTCTTGCATTGGTTTCTTTTCAGACATACGTGCTGTTTATCACAGAGCCAGCTTTTTAAAGCTCACTCAGTTATAATTTTGTTATAAAACTGGCTGTTTATTGAGTTGTCTCGGGTACCAAATGATTCTCACATTAGGACATTGAATCCTTATGCCTATACTCTGAAGGTAATATTATCAATAATATTATGATTTAGGAAGGCTTCTACAAGAAAGATCATTTACAGGATGAGATGGTGTGGGCATGGGCTGAACCTGAGCTTTAAGGAAGGAATGAAAGACTGGATAAGGGGCTCTGGGAACTGAGTGGTTGAGTTCTGCAAGGTCCCAGAGGAGACCGAAACAATGAATTTGTGGAGGTGTCAGTTGACATAATGGTGATTTTTCTATAACCCTGTTCAGTTTGCTAGCTGCATGAGAAATAAGGGCAGATGATGTATTATCTCAGGTGTAGCACTGAAAGAATAGAAGTGCAAGAAATTGAGCATACTTTTTTTTTTGCTTTGTTTTGGTTTGGTACTGGGAATTGAACTCAGGACCTTGCCCTTGCCAGGCAGGTGTTGTGCCACTGAAGTATATCCCCAGCCTGAAATTGAGCAAGTTTATGAGAAAAGAATTAGGATCATCATATAGGAGACTCAGGCAAGAAGTGACAATGGAGACATCAAGAGCAAGGCACTGAACAAACCAGGATCAGCACAGGCAGAGTAGAAGGGGCTTGGAAGGACTAGAGGTCATGGGGTAGGATATCAGGGCTTAAATTCTCTGGAGCATAGCTGTTCCGGGGTGTGGCCAAGTCTAGGCTTGGCTTTTGGAGTGGTGGCTGCTGTGGAGCAGAGGTGAAGTTCACTTTTACTTTTTGAAACAGGTAAAGAACGTGTGAGAGCAGGTACCCAGCGGGTGGCTCTATGTGCATTTTAGGCTGGTCACAGAAGGTAAGTTGGTACAGATAGTATTGATTCAAGTACCAGTCTCCACCAAATGACTGACCCAGACCAGATCACAAGTGACAATGACAAAGGAAGTAGAGGTGATGATGTAGGTTTGAATTTCAGGAAGAGTGGGCTATCTCATATGAGAATGAGAAAGTACTTTTGCAGCTAGGAGACTACTAGCCATCATGATAGAGCTGAGACCATGGATGCACAATTGACCGCTTCACAAGGACACAAGGAGAGTGGACAGAGTAGCCAGAGTGGACAGTGCATTGGGGTAAGGGCATAGCTAGGGAGCTGGAATTCTCCAACACTTAGCCTTGGTAAGGGTGGTCTGAATACCAGAAGCTTCATCATTTCTTGGGATCTTGTTAAAAATGCAGAATCTCACGTCTCAACTCAGAACTCCTGAATGGAAGTCAGCATTTTAACAAAATTGTCAAGTAATATGTGTGGCAATTACAGTTCTAGAAGCACTATTCTAAAAATAGGGAGGATAATTAGATAGAAAGGGAAATCATGGCTATAAATTGTTTCCAGTGATCCCAGCTCTTTCTCTGGATGCTCACATGAGAAATTAACATTCTCCAAGGAATAACAAAATGGTACTCCTAACCCAGGGTGCAGCAGCATCTTAAACGCATCTGCTTAAATTCCTTGAAGGTTTAGCTGACTGACTACTCCTTGTCTAGGATTCATTTATGCCAGGTAAGAAGGTGTTGGAAACCAGTTTTCTTACCTTGGTGAGGAGTGGGGGTGGGTGGTAAAATGTAATTGCTTAAGTACATAGTGCTTTAGAAATAGCATTGGTGGGGAATCCAGGAGACTGAGGAGCTGGGCCCCAGCTTTCTCCACCACTGTGTGTTCTAAGCGTTGAACCACATTTCCTCTTCATCCACTTCCTGCTGGCCAAAAAGCTAAGAGCAGTTGGTGCCAGGGAATGGGTAATTGTATAGCTTTTCCAGCATACTGCTCCAGATCCACCGAACCAGGCATGTCAAAGCCTCCTTTCCTTTCCCAACATTTAGCAGTGACCAAAGGGGCTGCAGGAAGTGGGAAAAATACCATGAAAAATCCTGGGCTGCACCACAGAGACTCATAAATAATTACTAATGGGAAAGAAAACAGAGGAAAGAGAAAGAGCAAAGTAACAGGCAGGATGGGCAGAATGAACTCAGGCTGGGGAGAGGGAAGCAGACTGGGAGTTCAGTGCAAACAAACAAACAAAGAACTAACACCCTAGGACCAGCGACCCAAAGATAGCAAAGGAAAGAGAGTAGAGCTGCTCTGGGAGACCTTCTTTCCTCACATTCGATCCCTCTGCTCACAACACGCTTCAGCGTCGTACTGAAGCTTAGAACAGGACTGTTAAATCATTCAACATATGAGATTTGTCCTAAGCTAAATGGATCACTTCCCTTTGTGGGTTTTTGGATACTGGCTTATTTCAAAGGAGAGAATTGGAGGGTCCCTGCTAAATTATTGACGTATGGGAGATTTTAACCCAGGCAGCAGAAATGACCGAATGGAGAAATGTAGGCAGGTTCCATGTTGTAATCCGTCCCCCTCTTAAATTATGTAGCATATGTATCACAATATATTGAATTTAAAACCTGAAGTATGACATTCCGTAAATAATTCACACGGGCTCTTTCATTAAGTGTGAGCTGAGGCTTGAGGTAATGATACTTGATTTTCGTTAGTGTCTCATTTAAATACAGATGTGATAAAATAAATTTCTTTAGCACTTCTCTAATTAAGCGTGCATGGCTGTGTAGAAAATGAACTAACACACACACACACTATATGTATATATATATATACATATATATATGTATATATATATATGAATATAACCCTTGCTTTAAAAGTCCAAGATGAAAATAAATAATACATTCATTTTTAAAAATGGAGTTTCTTCAATCTTCTCTTCCTAATTTCTTTAAGGCAACTTAATAAAAAATGATTATCTCACTTGGAAGAGCATTTTCTTTTTTTTTTTTTTCTGTCTTTTTTTCAGGTCTGTTTTATTTCAAAGAGAAAAAAAGAAAAACTAAAATTTCCAAACACATCAATCAAGGGGTAACAATGGTATATACATTGAGCTTTGTCATCCCGAAATCATTCACCCAGAGTACAAGACATCTGCATTCAGTTGTCCAAACAATACTGGCACAAATCTTTCTCTTCAATGAACTGAGAGAAATCAGTAGTACATTTCAACTACTTTTATAAACATATATATATATTCACATATATTTTATATATATACACACATATATTTATATATATATACATACACACATATTTATATACATATGTTGTTTGTTTCAGTTTCTCACACTAGTGAGACAATGCAATGTTTACACATGTGTGTCTGATTTATTTCAGTTATGAGTATGGTCTCAAGTTGTATCCATTTACCTATAAAAGTCTCCAGTTTATCCTTCTTTATCACTGAGTAGCACTCCATTGTATAAAAATATCATGTCTTTTTAATCTATTCTTTGTTTGATTGGCATTTAAGTTGTTTCCAAGATCTTACTATTACAAATTGTGCTGCTATAAACATAAGTGCACATATGTAGCTGTGGCATGATGCTTTTAATTCTTCTGGGAAGATACCCAGAAGGTGAATAGCTGGGTCAAATGGACCTAATTCTAGTTTTCTGAGGAATCTCCACTCTGATTTCCACAGTGTTGCACCAGTCTACACTCCCACCAACATTCAAGAAGGGTTCCTTTTTCCCCACAGCCCCTCCAGCATTTGTTATTGGTTGATTTCTTGATAATAGCAATTCTTTCTGGGGTGAAGTGGAATCTCAGTGTTGTTTTAATTTGCATCTCTCGAATGACAAGTGATGTTGGACATCTTTTCACATATTTATTTGCTGTTTGTATTTTCTCATCTGAGAATCATGTGTCCATCTCAGACACTCATTTTTGGATTGAGCCTTTAAATCTGGGAGGACTGATTTTTTGGAGTTCTTTATATGTTCCCCAGAGTAATCCTTTGTCTGAGGAACAGCTGGTAAACATTTTCTCCCACATTGCGGGTTGTCTCTTCACTCTTTTGGTAGTTTCCCTTGCTATGCAGAAGCTCTTCAATAGAGTGAGATCCCAGTTGTTGATTCTTTGTGATAGTTCCTGTGCAATCCAGGTTTTGTTCATAAATTCTTTGCCTACACCAATGTCTTCCAGAGTTTTACCTACTCTATCTCCCAGCACATTTAATCTTTCTGTCTTAATATAGAGATCTTTGATCCATTCTGATTTTAGCTTAGTGTATGGTGAAAGATATGGGTCCAGTTTTTCCAGCACCATTTATGAAAGGGGTTACCTTTCTTCAAGTGAGTCTGTTTTGGCACCATTGTCAAAGGTAAAGTGGCTTAGTGTGTCTGGAGTTGTTTCTGCATCTTCTATTCTGTTCCATTGATCTTCGAGGGTTTTGTTTGTTTGTCTGTTTGCCAGTACCATGCTATGTTTATCACAATAGCTTTATATTATAATTTCAAGTCACATATTGTGATGCCCTCTGCCTTGTCTTTGCTGCCTTCTGTCTTGTCTTCATTGGCCTGGATTGCCTTTGCTGGAATAGCACTTTCTTCCCACCAAACAGTCTGATCCCAAGGGACTGCCTGAGATTTTATGGATTGTTGTACAGTAACTGTCTACTAGGCATCTCCTCTGAGTTCTTCGCTAGATCCTATTAGGAACCCACAACCCAGAGACAAATCTCTGTTCCCATATCACTTGTGATCTAGGTCTTAAAACCCATTTCCCCACATTTAAGAAGTAAAATAACCATGCTAAAGAATCATGCTTGCAACATGTCAACCTATGCACGTCGTGTGCTTGGGGAGTGGCACTGTCAAGGTGAGGGCCTTGTTTTGTAGAAAGGAGGTAACTGGAGGTTGACATGACCATAAGCTTGGAAACTTGAAATGAGCTTGGAAACTTGAGTGGAGGTTATATTCTTTCTCACTCCTTGCATTTATTATCATATTGCTTCTTCCAATGTCTTTGCTTCATAAGCTGATCAAACACCGTGTGAACACTCTGGTTTTACAATTTTGTGGAACTCATAGGAAATACAGTCTTGAGGCTCTCAATTTTTTCTCAATGATATGTCTGTTCCTTCCTCTCTCCCATCCCACCTGTACATGTGTCATGTCAGAGGTGATGAAGATCTAATCAAAGTCAAAGGACATAGTTTCCAATAAGACTTGTTAGGAAAAAGATGACCACCTCCTTTTAAAAGCCCCAAGATGAGCTATTTTTTATGATTAGTGTACTTGAAGTCACAGTCAGCTTTTCCCTTGATACTGGTGAATATATTAACACACATTTATAGGTGGAAGATTACATAGGTATAAAGTATCTGCATCTTGAAATGAGAAATAAATGCCTTTGATAATCAGTTCTTGTGCACAAACAGTTGGGTGAAACAGTCAAAGCTTAGAGGCCTCAGTGTCCACTCATGGCTAGGGTAATTAGCGAAAGCTTAAAGAAAAGGTTTTTGTTATGAATCTTGAAATAAGGGCAGGCATCTATAAGTTAGGCATGGGAGAGGGAAGTGACAGGAAACCATGGGAAGGCAGGAAACAGCTGAGAACATAAAGCCAGAAGAAAGAAATAGAAAATAGAGGGGTGACAGGGCTAGATGTACAGATGAGGCTTGATCTTCTGAGACCTTGACATCCTTGAGTTCAGATGGGAGAGGTGAGAAGTGAGTGCTGGGGAGCCTTGGACATGTGTGCAGTGGAAAACATCATTGGAGCAGCACATTCAGAAGATTGTGCTAACATAGATTGCAGAATCGATTGGAGTAGGGAGATAATGACCAGGGAGTCTGTTGGGAGGCTACTGCCACACACTTCAGATGTGAGTGAAAAGCACCCAAATTAACACGATGCCAGTAGGACTTCGCTTTTCCTATCTTCTCACCTCTTAGTAAGTTCTCCGCTTGTTATATTCTGCTTCCATACTCAGCCTGTGCCAAACAGAATTTACCGAAACAGCTGCCCCACCTATGTTTCACATCTCACTGATGATACCTCTAACGATGCAAGCAAACCAAAGTATTCAAGTCAAGCCTGGTGCGCTTCTCTCCAGAGCTCTCATTCATTCCATCCATCTCAAGCCTTGCATATCCGACCACATAAAAATTTCCTAAAGCTGACCCACAGTAACCACGCTCACCCTACCTTATTCATCGAGCATTTCCAATCACCTTCTAACTTGTCGCTTTACATTCAATCATAGCAAAATATAGTGGTTCAACAATTGAACATGGGTGTTGAACCGCCTGGGTTCAAATCTAGATGTCTTACCTCTTAGCTATGTCCTTGGAAAAATGTCTTCATCTTTTTCTGCTCCTTCTATTCATATGTAAGAGGACATATTGTATTCATATGACATAGTATGTGGTAATGTGTGTCCCCTAAGGAAGCTAGGGTGGTTAGATGGGCTACTATGTACATAGCACCTAGAATGGTATTTGATTTTGCAGGTGCTACACAATATTTCCTGTTTTAATTAACAGAAAAATGATCTACCTTCTCTACTAATGAAGGATGCGACTTTGCCTCTCTTCGAACACTCTGCAGGCCTGAACTCTACACTTCTCACAAGACATCTGTTACATCCTGTTTAATTTTCCTGTCTCATCTCCATCCACTCCCTGCTTCACAGAATCTCCTCAAGAGTGCAGACTTTTTTTCTTTAAAGTTCAAGTTCAGTTCCTATGACTGGGTCGTTAAATGACTTGGTGGCTAAATGAAGACCTGTACATAGCATGTACATTACAACATTCAGAAGAAAGGAATGGTCAGAGGAGGCTCCAACTTGATGACTTTGCTTTTATTTTCATGACTCTTACATGCAGTGCTGTAATGTGTAACAGAACATATAACTACAGCACTCTACTATACAGCACAGTCAGCACAAATTATAGTACTACATAAGGTGTACTGCATAAAAATATATGAACAAGATGTACAGAACTGTACAAAAAAGGAAAAAAAGATGGGTTGTAAGTCTGAATAACATGCCTTGGTCATAAGCCTGTTGAGCAGGTGGGTCATTAAATGTGGAATATTTATACTGAATGGTATGTAGCTGCCCAGACTCTCTATACTCAGTCATACTGTCCTGATTTTCTTCTGAATAGTCTGTCTGTCTGCCATATCCCCATCTCCTTTCCTCAGTACTACTTACCCATTCATACAGTGCTAACTTGGCATCATTTCCCCCTAGCCAGCCTCTCCCAGGCTAGGTTATGCATACTTCTGTCCATCTACCAAATAATTTTAGCACTATATGAACTGCAGAGCACTGAAATCATCTTTATGATTGTATTCCAAGACCAGACTGGAATCTTGAAGGGAGGGGCTGTGGTTTATTCAACCTTAAGCCACACAGAGAGAAGCATCATGCTAGATTTATAATAGGTGTCCTAGCCAGGCGTGGTGGTGCACACCTATAATCCCAGCACTCAGGAGGCTCAGGCAGGAGGATCATCGTGAGTTCAAGGCCAGCCTGGGTTACATAGCAAGTTCAAGCCCAGCCTGAACTACATAGTGACACTCTGTCTCAACAAAACAAAACAAAACAAAACAACACAACAAAAAGTAGCATATCATAAACATTTATTGAGATAAAACAAAAGTGTTTAACAGACTTGGCAGTTACCTAAATGTAGAAGTAGCAAAAAGAGGGAAATTGAAGCTGATTCCAAGGTTTAAAGTTCATGTTGCTTCAAGGGTCAAGGCATCAAGATCTTATTTATAGAAATAGGGAAATTATAAGGAGGAACTTCTTTGGCAGAAAAAAAAATCAGAAAATCCTAACAAGTTAATTTTTAACCAAACTGAGTAGGAGATGTCAACAAGACAATTAGAAACATAAGATACGTGGTATTAGAAATAGCCCATGGTACATTTGAGAATGATTATGTTTGTCACATTTTCTAGCTTATGCCGTGTAACAACTAGCTCAGTGGCTTACAAAGTAAGCCTCCTGCTGCACACATAGCACATCCCATGGACTGGAGAAATGGCTCCATTGCTCTATTCCTGGATATAGCAACATTTGGAACTTTGCCCTAATGATGAAAGAACAGAACAAGAGGGGGTCACAGAGACAACTACACGAGCACTTTGCTCAGCAAGGCCATCCATAGTATCCACTCATATCCTGTTAACCACAGCAAGTCATGTAGTTAGGCCTGACCTCAGTAGACTGAGGATATAATACGAGGGAATAAGGAAATGAAATACTGAATCAGAAACAAATGTAGTATTCCACATCCCCATGGGACATGTTCCCAGACCACCGGTGTAAGTCTGAGGCAGAGTGGCACCAAACCTTACACACACTATATCATGCTTTCTCTCCTGTGTTACAATGTGGTCATTTTACAGTTGGAGAGAAAATATCAAAGATACAATAAATTTCTTTTTCCTTCACAATTTCACGGGAGACTTGTTCTTATGTAGATCTTAGCAACCTCAGGATACTACTTATTTCCTCATTAAATCAAGAGCTTTCACTTCAAATAAGCCCTTTACAGCTTCTCTTTGGCATGTTTAAATTGTCACCATTATTACTGCTATGTTTTGAGGCCATTATTAAATGAAAGAAGGGTTGCCTGAACACAAGTGTTGTGAAACTAATGTAGTAACATGCCAGTCAATTTGATAGCTGAGCAGGTACAAAGTAATTAACAAGCACATAGCTTATACAGGGTGGATACACTGAATGAAGAGATGCAAGTCACATCCTGGGTGGGATGAGGTGAGAAGCCACATGATTTCATCATACTACTCAGAAGGGCACTCAGTTTTAAACTTACACTTAATTTTGGAATTTTCCATTTTATATTGCTGGTTTACAGTTTATCAAAAATAATTAAAATTATGGAAAGCAAAACCATAGGAAGTAGATAAAGAGGAACTACTGTGATGCCCTAATAGCTGGGATTATGTATGAAGATCAGATCATACACTCTATTTCTAATGAGAGGGATAAAAAAGAAAGGAAGGAAAGAACTAGCAGAATAGCAGTCAGGAAGATAAAAAAAAAGAGAACTATAAGGAAGAAACAGAAAAGAGGAAGAAGAGAAGTTACACATGCAAGTTATGATAATAGTTTAAAATGCAAGTTAAAGGAGAAGAGAGAGCATTATCCAGTATTACAGTTGTCAAGGAAAATCTGTGAGAATGGGAGGGAGGAATGGAAGTGTTTAAGAGAAAGGACCCATTAGTTAGGTTGAACCTATCTTTGTACGTATTTCTAGTCAGATTATACTTGACTAAGTTTGGGTTAGGATGAGTTTTATGGGAGGTTGTATAGAAAGAATTTGGACACCAAGTCTTATAGCAGCCAAATTATGTAGACACGAAGATAAGAACCTTTATAATATAGCATCCTTAACTCCCATCAGTATCAGAGGAATTCTCATAAAGGGTGCAGAGACCTCTTGAGGCCCTGCTTTGGTCTAGAAAGAAAGATTACCAACAATGACTTGGCTTTCTTTTTTTTTTTTTTTGGTGCCAGGGCTCATCAAACACACAACCTTGCACTTGCCAGGCAGGCGCTTAAGTCACTGAGCTAAATCCCCAGCCCTGACTTGGTGGTTTTCAATGTCTATTAGTCCAGTGGAATAATAATCTTTGTAAAACAATGAACTATCAGTGCCACGAGTGTTTTAAAGCAAAATCTAAAAGACCACACTGCAAATGTGTGTGAAAAAATGTAGGGCCTGTTGAAACAGTTTCACCAACAGACCATCACTGTTTCTTCAAAATGCAAATTTCAGTTTTATGATCAAAATATAAAATATACTGGCTAGCACACATCCACTCTTCACTTCTGTAAATCTTTATGTACAGCATTGCTTAGTATGGACTGAGTCTAGATTCTACCAGACTCATCAAGTTCTTATAAAGCACTCATTGACTTGTCATTTGGCCACATCATGTGCCATATCCAGAGGATGTGAGCATGTAAATATTGATCTCACAGATTTGTACAGGTGACAATCAAGTTGATGACAAGTACTGCTACCTTTCTAATGCTATGTAACAGGTAAATGAAAGAGAAGGGTATGGGGCCTAAGTCTCCACCTTGCAAATGATTTACAGTTACTCTATGACAATAAAAGAGAATGCCACATACTTTGTGTAAAAGACACACCAATTTGCACAACCTGTACTCATTTGCTTTTAGAGTAATAGCCAAGTCAAACTGATGCGGTGGCAATGTTCTCATCACCAGCTTGGTTTCATTTTAATCTGGGACTTTCCTTCACTTTGAAATGCCACCAGAAATCACGTGAAGCAAAATCCATCCAAGTTCCACTGTTATCATAAGTGGCTGGTTGCCATGTTCATTCTGCCATTGCTATTGCCTTTAGAAGTGTACCGAGATCTACGTATCCTTTTCAAATGCAGAAGTTTGCAAACATTTTGAAAGTTGGAGACTAATCACTGCTGAGTCATAGAAAGTCCTCTTCTTCTTCCTGGTTCCATTTGAAAGAAAATCTTACTGCAGCTGCATCCTTGGGGCCATGGAGATCTATGGTTTTCCTTGAATCATCAAGTTCTACTCAGGAGTCCAGTTCAAGAGCCAAAAACCAGGTAGTTAAGTGCCTCATGCGAGCAGGCCAAAGCAGGATTTTTCCTGGAAAGAGGCCAAGATGAGTTATAAGGAGTGGAAACTAATTAACTAAAGATGTAATAGACAAGAATAAAACATACCAATTTGGGACCCCTACTGCCTGTCAGGAACATTCTCTATATTATCGTTTCCTACTTTACAAACTAGGGGTATTTCTCAACATTAACTAGAAATTAATGCTATTGGGTTTTTTTGTTGTTTTTTAACTTACCCAAATCCATCCAACTAGGAAATGGCAGAGCTGAGACTCAGACAAGTATCCTTGGACAAAGAACTTGGTACCCATGACTGGTAATTTTCTTAAACAAACCATTTCTTCATAGGCGAGAAGCCTTAAACCAAACAAACTCCTCTACAATAGCACTATTTCAAATCATACCGGGGGAGAGATTTTTGAGAAATGTGTTCTTTATATTACCCTTCATCTTTCTCCTCGCTGCTCACAACCATGATGGCAAGCTCTCTATTGTTTTTCTTGACGCCTTAGTTAACTTGCTGAAAAACCAAAAGCAAAGACTGACACATGTGAGAGATGAACACAAGTCGGGAGCTGATGGGTTCAATTCATCATGCCTCTTTCTCCATGCTAAAAAAATGAGGACTAGCACTCATGGATTCACATGAGAGAGTTACAGCAATTTCTGTGATGCCCAGTTGCATATTTATCACAAGTATCTCCCTTCATGAGTGAGCCTCAAGGCTTTACCTACTGGGTATCAGTCTATCGTCATAAATGTCCTGGCATTCTTGACTGTGGCATGGCATGTACTGCCCTGTGAACAGCAGCATACCTGGTGAACAATTTCTCAGCTGTGTGTGTGTGTGTAAATGAGGGTAGAGAATTGAAAATATAAAGGAGCTTCTATTTTGATAGGCTTTATTGAATAATATACTTGAAAAGTACACAAATTGAGTTCAGATGCTGAATTTTCACAAACTGAACACATCTGATTAACCAGGTCAATAAACAGAACTTTACCAGCCCCATGGAAGTTCCTATTGCATTTCCTTCCTGTCCACCATGTACATCTGACAGAATTGCTTAGCAAGTGGCAAGAAGAATGGGATGTGTGTTTCAAATGACAGTGACTACTTTGAGGGTGGTTAATGGCAATGTGTCTTTTACTGCAATAAAAATTTTAATTTAGGCATTCACTGTATATTTTGATCATTCCTTGTATACAGCGTTGGCTCTCACTGGTGTATAATAATAAATGTACCACAGCTTCTTTATCCATCCTGCTGCTGACAGGTACTCGGACATGTTCAGCGTGGGATTACTATGAAACGTTCTGCTGTGAACATTCTAGTGTGCATCCTTTGATGCACACAGGTGTCTATTCTTCTGGCACAGAGTCTCAGGGGTGGCATTGCCAGGTCACAGGTTCGAAGTTGTCCTGCTCCAACGCATACTGCTGAAAAGTTCCCCAGAATGATGCTATCAGTTTACCTTCCCCTGTGCATGGCTCTCTATGCTTGCCCACACTAGTTCTGGCGGAGTTTTTGATCTCAGCCACTCTGATGAGGGCATAGTGAAAACTTAATTTAGTTTTGACTTATGAACGCTGGCTATTTGGAGATCCTCTCTACTGCAGTGTGAGTGTAAGCCTTTTCTCATATTTTTACAGCTCCCTAAATCACTCTTTCCCTTTTTTACCTCCTTCTCTTCACTCTTTGTTACATTGTTTCTTCTTTCCATTAGAAATCCAAGTACCCAACAAGTAAATGGGTAGGTATGTTGCGGTATATTCAGTCCCCAAAACATTACCCAATAATAATAATAAAAAAAAATTTGACATCTGGATACTTACAGCATAAATGAAATACAAACAACTCATGCTAAACAAAAGAGGCCCCAAGCAAAAGAATATACACCACATGGTGGTATTTGCATGGTTTTCTCGAACAAGCAAAACCAAGGTAAAGCAACAGAACAGCAATCAGTGGTTTCCTGGGTTTGGAGGACAGTCCTGCCTGCAAACATGGGGCAAAAGGGAACATTTTAGAGCCGTGAAAATGCCCTGCCTTGATTTCAGTAGTGGTTAAATGAGTGTATACATTTGCTAGAACCCTTTGAACTATGTACTTAAAGTGGGTAATTTAATTGTATTAAATTATACCTCAATAAAAATCATTTTAAAAACCCTTTTGCCAAACTTTACCATGTGTAATCCATAGGACTTGATCAAATTAGGGCTTTTCTTCTACCACAAGGATCAGTCCGGAAGCCCAAAGACTCATGTACTCAGCCAGAGAGCTGTATCTCCCTAGAAGGAAATCCAAAGTTGCCAGCACCTTTAGAAATAAAGTTTTGATTGAAGACATCACAAAGGCCTGATTCTGGCTACTTTGGCCACTTCATACCCCACAAAGGGCTTAGCTTCTGCTCCCTGAAGGCTGCCTGCCAGTCACCCAGTGAGGCAGCCAGCACACTTAACAAGCTGGCCCATCACCACGTTTAAAATATACAAGGTGAACGCAGGCATTTCGGAACCTTGGGAGAAACCTCCCAAGCTACTTTCCCACCATTTTACCTGGTAGGGGCCAAACGGCAGTCTTTTGGGTTTTTTTGACTGTCAAGAAAATCTTGACGGGGACCACGTTTCTGAAGGCTCCTCTCCTCTAGGGCACCAGAGCTGTGGTATTTTAATAGCCTCCCTCAGCCCCTCCCTAGGGAACACATTATGTGATCATTAGTGATGGGCAGACTTTGCTGGGTTTCCAGGTTTGAGTCTCTGCCAGGAGTGCCGAGTTGCTCCTTTTCTGACAACCCAAGAATCTCCCTCATTTTTTCCTTTTTCCGTATTTACTTTTGTTTTCTTTACTTGATTCCTTCTAATCTACATGGACATGCTCTTTGGCTCTTTCTCTACAGCAAGGGCAGGGAGAAGGGCAGGAAGACAGAGAGGGAGCAGGACTTTTCTACTGCTGCCTCTGTGCACGTGGCCTGTGCCAGACAGCACTGGAATCAGGCCCCAATTACAGGACCCGCCAGGAAAGAGTGACTAGACACGTGCGTGTGCCCACAGTTGGAGGAGGGGGTGCCACATCCATTTCCAGGTGAATCCAAAAATAAGACTTTCCTTAGAAGGGCTTTCATTCCCATCAGCATGCCGGGACAAACAGGCCAACAGGCATAATTGACAGAAAGTATGTAAACATCACCCAGCGATAGTACCCAGAAGACTAAGCAGCCAAGGCCACTGGAAGACTGAAGAGGGGGATTTATAATTTTATTTTTTTTTAAATGTATTCCATTTTTGGCAGCAGTGGGGATCAAACCCAGGGTCTCACAAGTGGCAGGTAAACACCCCACCACTGAGCTACATCCCCGCCCAAGGGGAGTTTTAACACCTGTGATGCAGGTGTGGATAGTCTTCATGGGTATAGAAACAACTTTCCTCTCTGGAATAAGCATCAAGGTGTCAAATTCACTACATCTAAGCTACACACTCCTGTGGAAGTTTTCTGTCTATATTTTTTTCTCTCTGAAATATTGAAGGGCAGATATTTATTCCATAAATTATTTTGGCAGTTGCTGAGCTGGGTGAAAGACTGAATTTACAAATGAAGGACTACCTTTAATTCAAATCCTGGACCACAAGGTTGGAAGTCAAAGCCTGAGTTTGTAAACTGGACCAGCCAACCAGGGACTGAGGGATGAGGTCGTGGGGACGTGTAGTTTCAAGCCCTTCCCATCTTGCATTAGAAGAATCCCAGAATACAACATGTCCTGTGACCTTGTAGAAAGCTGGGAATGTCCAGGTCAGAGGCAGCAGCTGGCCTAGGAGGGCTGCCAGAATTTCTGGGACACTGATGCATTCAGAATAGGAGAAAAGGGAACATTGGAGGGGGTGCCTGGCAGGGGTGGGGAAGGGGTGGAGAGCAGAGGGAGCCCTGCACTGATAAATTCAGATCTGTGTATTTTAATCAGTTTGAAAACACCCATGAGTCATTTATGCTAATATGTGTTTTCTCTTTAGCACATTTCCCCTAGTTTGTCTGGAACTATACTGTGCCTGCTATGAATAATCTCACCCAGTTACAACATAAAATTTGTTTTTCTGCCCCAAAAGCAGCCACTTGCTTTTGGATGTGATTCTCCCAATGTGTAGCTAAATAAGGAGGCACAGGGAGGGCCTTTCTAATGCTTTCTGAGATGCACTTAACATAACTGGTTCTTACGGAATTTTTCTGAAAGACACAGGCAATTTTCTGTGTGCTTGTTAATTTTCTTGGTTGTCTTTAAGCAACACTTTTGATTCTCTCAGTGCCTTTGTTAATCACTATGATCACTGTCTGTAGACCATCTCAAGTCAAAAGAAAAGAATGGGATGTGTATTAGGAATATTATAATTTATGACTACTGTCATTTTATGATCACCTTGATTTTTATCTGATAGGTGGTTTTATACACTGGAAACTGACAGAAGGTAGAATGTACCTGGAACAAATAACAATATAAAAATACACAAAACATCTTGATCAAGGAAAATAAAGAGGCGTCCTGTGCATCAATTAGTAGTGACTGCTGGCAGCAGCACCATGCTAAGGAAGAATGTGAGGCTTAGCAGGAAAGGGGGCCAGGAGTGGATTAGTTATGCCTGCCGTGGCAGAGCCTTTGGAGTGAGTGGGGAAAGTGATGGGCAGTGAAAAGCTGCACAAACATCGCCTATCCACAATAGCAAAATGTTCATGCAAACAACGAATGTCAAAGTTCTGTTGTAACTAATTAAATTGAATAGAGATCTGGACACTTTATTTCAGCTTGTAGCAAAATGAAACCACATTTCAGGTTATGCCTAAACCACAGAGTTCTTAGCTATGTGATCATATTTTTTGCCCTGACAAAGAAGAGAAAGATTTGAAGACCATTACCTAACCTAAGGGATGGACAGTGGGAAACTTACAATTTTGCTTGAGAAATTCCAAATCCCTTTCACATACTCATATTCAAAATGCTACCTATCCCCTGATCCTTTCACTTTTGTGTTTTCTGTTTTTTATTTATTCTAAGTGATTGAGCCTCAGAGAAAGATATGCAAATGGGAGAACTGATGCTGTCAATCTTTACAACTGTTGATTTGTTTTTCCCATTTATCTAAAAGCTAGGTGGAGAATTGAGCAAAGAGAGTTTTGGCCTGAACTGGAACCAGAGAGAAATGTTATCCCCCTTTGACTGTGTATAATCTGAATGCATGAAAGAATCAAAAGGACAAGTCTTAAATCTTTCATAAATGTCGTTCTTGATCTGCCCCTTAAAATCTACTGTTTTTCTAGTGTTAAGCAGCAACTTTTTCTTCATATAAGAACTTCAGTTTTGTTAGCCACAGAGGACATAGGTTACCCCTCAAGCTAAAGCAAGAATTACTGGTTTACATAGGATCAAAAATAATATATTATAAATAAACATTCATAGTAGGTGCTTGAAAAGTGCAGCTATATGTAACTATGCTAACTAGTGGACATTTTATGAGTCAGCCTTTGTCACATTAAAGCTGAATAACAAGTCCCTGTCATTCTTAAGGGCTGAGAATAAGAATTTTGTTTGTCACTCGTGGGTTGGCAGGTCAACCTGGGCAAACTTGGTGCAGCTTGGCAGCTGATGAGGCCTGATCTAGGCTTTGGGTTGGGGTGAAATCTGCTCAATCTGTCACATGTTGGGGACTCAGACAGATAAGCATCTTGTTGTGTTGTGTTTTTCTTGTTGTGATCACAGAAGCAGGGATGGGGTGAGAAAAATAGCCTTTTCTTGGACATTTCCACATTTTATTGATTAAATTGTCACATTAAACTTAGTCTCTGCCATCAATGGGTAGAGAAAAATTAACTCCATTTTTTTGGAGGATAAGATGTCAAAGTAAATAATAAATACTACGAACTTATACTCCTGAAACAATAAGGGCATAATAATTGAGAAAATAAAGGTATTACCAAAAATATTACAAAGCTTTATTGTCAGACTCAGTGACTCACACTTTCATCCCAGCTACTTGGGAGGCTGAGGCAGAAAGATTACTAGCTTGAACCCACCCTGGGTAACTTAGTGATTTAGAAAGAGCCTGTTCAAAATTTTAAAAATGAACAAGTGTAGGGATATAGCTTAGTGGGAAGGCCCTGGATTCAACCAGAGAGAGAGAGAGAGAGAGAGAGAGAGAGAGAGAGAGAGAGAGAGAGAGAGAAAGAGAGGCTATTGAAAACACTAAATAGGAAAGCAATAAATAAAGTAATAATAACAACAACAGTAATAGTAAGGCATCAAAGATCAAAGCCAGGGTGGTTAGAGTTTGAATCTTGTCACCACACCTTCCTGATCATGTGATTTACCACCAAGAAGGCCTGGTGATGCTAAAACTGGAAAACATTCACCAGTAAAACCTGGTAGATTCCTACCCCTGTACTCTGCCATGAATGGGAATCAGTTTCTTTTACCTGAATGCTTTGCCCCTTGAGCTTTGTCTGTTTGTTGTATTTCAAAGTTCAGCCTCCTCCAAGACACCCTCTAATTTACATGGCTTTTAGTCTTTGTACCAATAAGAACATATATTTTTGCAGTGGTACCACAAGCTAGTTGGGGCCAAGACAGATATCCCCATGGTTGATGGGAAGTCGTACAGAAAAAGATCTCCACTGGCAGGCACACCTTGTTGTTCAACAAAGAGTTATGTTTTAAGACCAAAATGGCTGTTGGGCTGAGAAATCCTTTTCTAGAAAGAATGACATTTCCTGGTCTCTCCTGAATCTGGGTTGGGGTGTGTGAGTACATTTCCCCAGATTTTGAGCAGAGATGGATATATCACTTCCAAATAAAGAGTTCTGAAGCTTCAGTGTTTTCTACCATCTACCTTCCCATTCAGAGTTAAATAGTGAAGACTCCAAGGCCCTAGAAGAGAGAGCAGAGCCACAGATGGGAAGAGTGTGGGTCAGTGAGTGGTTATGTGGAGTTTCCTACAAATAACATTTAAAAATTAACCTTTGGGGATCGTTAACCAAGACTGCTCATCCCCTGAAAGGAGCCCATGGAATGAAGCAAATTCTAAAAGGCTGATCCACTGAGCAAAGATGCAGCTGAAGAGGTGTGATCGGCTTTCCTGGGGGGGGTCTCACCGCTGAACCTGCTCAGAAGGTAGAACTCAGTGAGAAAAGGGAGCTGTGACCGCCAGAACTGCGGCCTTTGTGAAGTCTGAGCTCCAAATCCAAACAGCTGTGCACACTTCCCAACGAGATCCTCCATTCAACACAGGGGTGTGCAGAGTTCCCCCGCAGGCCCTTGCTCCCCTGGGCATGGTTTCAGAAATATCTTTCTTAAGACCAGTACTTCTCTCTTTCCTTGAGGGGCTCCACTTGCTTGGATCAACCAGCTTTCACCAAACTGAGCCGCCATCGGCCCTCTAGAGAAGGCGAATTTCCAGTGGCCCCATGAATAGCTAGCATGAGCACCCGCCTTGCCTGCGCAAGTCTCCTGATGATGGAGAGAAGCATGGAGCATCTCATGATTCACCGTGCTGTGTCCAGCAGGGGGTGGTGACAGGAGCCTGGGCCATGGTCTTCTGTTGAAGGCAGCCCACCTTGACCACAGGCCAAGTAAGAATGAGGAGGAAGAGCGCTCACCCCTCTGCTTGATCTCTCTATCCATCTCTTTCCCTCCCTTTCTCAGATACTCTCTCTCTCTCTCTCTCTCTCTCTCTCCTCACACAAAGCCAGTTATCCAATTTCACGGCCCTCCAGTTGGCAGAGGACCCACGCAGTTGAACTGGCTCCATGCTCTGACACTTTCTCTGCCCCACAACCCTTTCTGCTTCCCTGGATAAAGGAGGCTCAAGCCTCCTCTCCCTGGATCTGTGCTGCCCCCTCTCATTGCAGCCTCTGCCTCAGCCCCATGCACCCCAGCCCTCTTCTCTCCTCTTCCAGGCATCCCTTTGCCCTGTGGGATCTATACTCCTTTTGGACCTCAAGAGTCTGCTGGCTCAGTAGCTCCCAGCCATGAAAGCAAAGGCAGAGACTCCCTGTTGGAGCTCCATGTTCATCGCCGTAATCAAGAGTCTCCGAAACATCCATAGTGGGCCGGGGCTGTTCAGCAGTTGGAAACAAAGGCTTTATTCTGAATCCTCTCTTCTCCACAACTGATAACTAGTCTGTCATTGCAAGTGGGAAGAGTGGGGGTGGCGGGGCATTGAGGAGAGGGGAGGAGGTACACAGCAGAAAGCTTATTAACCTTTCCAAGAGGCTTGTGATTCAAGCTTGTGGAGCTTAACATTTTTTTTCTCTCCCAATTATTTTAATGATGCTGCAGAAAGTCCTAACTTCTGTGCTGAGACTGGGCCGCTGTGGCGGTCTGGACTGATCACATGGTCACATTCCGACCCAGGCTGGGTCACCCCGTAAGAAAAACCAGCTTGGGAAAACCACTCCTCCTGTCTCTCTCTCTCTCTCTCTCTCTCTCTCTCTCTCTCTCTCTCTCTCTCTCTCTCAGAAAAAAAGGCTCCTTTTTTAAGAGCTTTGAAGCTTAAGTCTTAGATGTGAGCTTTGCTTCAGATTTTATTAGTTATTTTTTATCCTCGCCTGCCACTCCCCTCAGAAAAGTTTATGTTCTCTCCAAATGGCAATTATTTGGCTCTAATTCAAACCATTTTGTGTCATTTAGATCCAGGCACATTGCTTGATCTCAATAATGGGGGAATGTACCTAATATTGTTGTTGATTAAGAAGCTGTAGACATGTAAGCTAGTTTATAAATCATGGGTTTTTTCCTTTCTCAGTTTTAATGTATTCTTCATTTCATTTTGAGAAAGAAGATTAAGCCTATAACGTAGCCTCAAAAGCCAACTACTGTGGTCTGTACTTTGAACCCAGTTACAAAAGCAAACATTCCTTCTCATGAGGTTTCAGATCAAGATATATTGAGTTAGGAGGCTAAGATTTAGCAGGCGCTGATATGGGCACAGGAGGAAGATGCAGGAGGAAGCAGGCAGGGGCACAGAAGAGAAGGGGGCTTTTCTTCTTCTCTTGTAAGTTTCCTACGTGTCTGCCTAGAGGTGTTTTCCCTAATCCACCATGAGTGTCAACATAGCTGTGGCAATGAGACAGCTAGAGGCCACTCTTCTGCAAGGCCAACCTCCCTTTCCTTTTAACAAGAACAACTGGTCACTCAGGGGGAGTCCAGAGAAACTTATTTTTGTAATGATTGCCACCTACACAGGCATCCACTTCTTAAATCTTTTATTGACATGTCATCTACACTTTTTTAAAGTGCACAATTACATGCTTTTCCCGTACCAAACATACCGTGGAGGCGGATTCCCAGATTATACAAAAGAATATTAATTATACCTCTAAAGTCCCCATTATTGCCTCTTGCAGTTGGTCTCCCAAGGAAAACCACCGTCCTGAATTACAATACTGCGGAGAAGTGCAATCTGCTTTGAAACGTATTACCTGTTTTGATCTGTTTTTGACAATATAAATGGACTCATGGAATGCACTCTGTTGTGTCTGCCTTCTTTCACTCAATACTAGAGACATTTATCCTTGTTTGGGGCTGTAGTTTTAGATTGCCCGTTCCCTCTGCTGCTACCACTATATGCCAAAGTTTTAAATCTGTTCAATTGTTAATGGGCATCAGGATAATTTCCAGTTTGGCTATTGTGAATGTGCCATTATTCACATTTTAGTATATATCTTTGGGTGAATATCTTTGCTGGGCTTTTTCCTAGGAGAGAAATTGCTATACACAGGGTGTGTGTGTGTGTGTGTGTGCCTAGTTTTAGTAGAAGCTGCCAAATACTTTTCAAAAGTGGCCATGACCCATCTGCACCTCCTCTAGCGATAGTATTTGAGAGCTCCAGTTATTCCATATCCTTGTGAGTGCTTGATATTTCCAGTGTTTTACTTTTGCTCTTCTGAATGTGTGCAGTGAAAGTACATTAAAATTTTACTCTGTGTGTCCCACATCTGTGCACCTTCACTTCTGGGCTTCCGTTAATTTCTGATCATCCCCTCACCTAATAAGAGCCAACCTGACCACCACATCCTCTCTCTGTAAACTCTCCATTTTACTCCGCTCCCAGCACATCTCCTCCACCCGCCTACCCTTTGGTTGAGCTCTTGTTGAGATGCTTCGGGGAACCACCCCATTTATATTGATTAACCACTAGGTAGTGGCATCTGCTGTTTTTCTTGTGTGATTCTGTTTTCCCAAGATTCTAAGTCCTCCTGGGACAAAGTCTAGCTCAGCAGGTTCTATCTGCACAGCAAGCCTGCTGATCTCCTTTGAGATGGACCTGGGCTATGTCCTGGGTGGGCTGGACTTTGCACTTTTTACCCAATCACTCTGATGTCCAATAGTTTTAGCCTAGGTGCTTGATGTTCATTACAACCACTCAAGGACTTTCAATAGGGTAGAAAGTTGAATGGTAGAGTAGGAAAAAAGTCTATAACATTAGAACTGGATTTAAATATACATGACTGGTTATTTTATTTTATTGGCACTGGGAATCTAACTCAGGGTCTTGCACTTGCCAGGCAGGGGCTAATGCTGCTGAGCTATATCCCCAGCCCAGTTCTTTATACTCTGGAAAAGTTACTTTGTGACTGAGTTTCCCTTTCTCTTGTAGTAGAAGAAGAGGACAAAGTTGTCATAAAGCTTCAACATAGAAACAGCAAAGCGTCTGCCACATTGTAGGCACTGAAAAAGTGACTCTCTGGTTCTTCACCTCAAACTGTCAGTCTTATAAGAGGTAAAAGTAGAAAATGGTTCATAGACCTCTAGTTTGCTCTGGCGATAACCAAGCTTGCCAACCTCTCTGAAATCAAGCAATATCCTACATTAGGTGATAACTTTTCAAATAGATTTAAAACTAAAACTAAAAAAAAAAAAAAAAAAAAAAAATTCTAAAGTCTGATTAGGGCCCTTGGCGGCCACACCTTCTCTGAGACAAAGCTAGTTAGTTAATAGCTCCAGGTGTAATCTCTTGTTTTCTCTTTGCTTAGCTCAGTGTGATGAGGAGATTCCTAAAGGACAGCTGATACAAGTGACATCCGTCTCTGCTATGAACTGTGCGATTAAAATTCACACATCCCTGCAATGAAACCAGCTCTAGGGAAAGTCAGTGAGGCAGTGAGTTGTGATAATAGCTTTCTTGCTCGGGCCTTGAGATTTGGGGCCACCTTTTTCAATGGCCAGGCAAATCTGAGTGTCGCGTGTGACTTTCCCCCTTCAAGGGACTCGGGGCTTGCAAAGGTGGCCATTATTTTTCTTGTTCTTGAACACTACTGTGCAGGGCTAGTGTAGACTGTTGTGTCTAAAGCCAATTTGGCGGGTTGTTAGTTTGTTTCTTCTGATAGCGCTACCCTGGAGGCAGGCTTGCAAAAACATTCCAGCTGGCTCCACTTCTGATGTGAGGACATCAGAATGGTTCTCTGGCTTTTAGTTTCTTAGTGGTCAAGGTCCCGGTAGACTTCTCTTTCTCTTTTCTTTTAACTTCTAGCCAATTCCAGGGGAGCTACATTATAAAGCAACTCAGTGTATTCTATGTATTTTTTTTTCATATCATAGATCAAGCCATGGAACAGAAACCTTGGATTTTAATCCCACTGGCTGATGTGTTTATAAAGTGATGCCCATGTGGATGCTTACTCTCCACCCTCCACCACAAGTGGGGGAGCAGTGAATGAAAACTCAGGCGTGGGGAGTGCAGCTAGTGCATTTGATGACCTCTCTCAGGCTCACTTACTTAATCAAGAAGAAAAGGAGTCATTCCTCCACTTTAGAGAGGAGAAGACACAGACACAGGAAGGTTTAATGCCTTGTTCAAGGTCACACAGCTCTGTGAAGCACTGGGACCAGGACACTTAGCTTTGTATGGCTGTTGTTCCTTTTTTTTCTCCCCTTTTCTTCAAGTTTCTTTCCCATAGAACCCATGTGAGATTTCTTTTCTTTCTTCTCACTGTTCATTCATGTGATCTGGACATGAATCTTTTGATACTAGCATTAGATATGACTACAGAGATTGACTCAAGTCCTGTTGAGCACAGGAATCCCCTCAGTGAGGCCGTGAAAACTTATTGAACCTCAAATTACTTACAAAATGATTCACTCATTTCTTCACAGGCCAGCTGATGGGTATTTTAGATAGTTCTTCCACTTATGGAGAAAAAAATCTATATTTTGGTACTTCCAGCCAGTGGGACACTGGAGTAGTTTCATACCTACTCCTACCAACTTACAGGATGGCTACATGCATCTCTTTCCAGGCCCACACTGAGTGACATGGTAGTACGGCATCAGCTATGGTGGGTGTGTTTATGCCAGAGGGATTGCCCAGAACTAGAGTTCAGGGCTTCCCCGTCACCACCCTGTCCCTTACTATACAGAGAGCAGGTTGCTGATCAGTGCAGCACTGGTCCCACACTTCAGCAGTGTTGCTGCCCGGGGGCCACATGCAGAAAAAAACTCAAGTCTTCCCCAGAAGCTTCTTAGAGACTTCAGAACAGCTCTTTTACCTACCGTGTCTTGCTATGATAGCTTCAGAGAGACCAGAGTTTAAGTCTCAGGTCAGTGCTTTAGTTACCTTGAAATCATGAACAAATTATTTAATTATGATGTGAAGCATTAATTTCCCTATGTGCAAAATAGAGATGATATAAACATCTTACCTCTGAGACAATAGTTATATAAAATATACTACCTGGTCTGCCAAAAGCTCTTGATTAAATTTAACTATTATTATAATAAACATCATTACTGATCCTAATGCCAAAATACTTGAGAGTTAACCCAAAACTTCTAGCAAACAAGTTCTGGTCCTAGAGTAAGGAGCCCAAATAAAAGGTTTGGTTACACACAACATCATGCCCACACCATGTGCGGAAGACCAAGAAGAGATGGTTAGGAGATGTAGAAATAGCCAGGACCTACCAATACATACAGTCACCCGCCTGAGGTTTGAAGGCATAAGAGAAGGGAGTCGCAGCCTGGGAATAGCTGCAGCACGGTAGCTGGAGCACAGGCACAGGAAGTCACCCACTCCCAAGCCTGAGGCTCAGCAAAAGAAAGTGTAGAAGTGGGTACTGTGATCCATCCATCTCTCTCTCCCTGTCCTCCAGTCTTCTGCCAGAGGCCACCAGGCCCTGGGTGGGATGACTCCATCCGTAGATAACCACCTCAAGGACACACAGGGTAGGCCCAAAGGAGAAGGAGGAGGGCAGCTTGGGGAGGAGCAGGTGCAAGGAGAATAACCAACCACATCTGCATTTTCCTTCTGTTATTATACACAACATATGAAAATAAAATGGTCAAGACAGACAGATTTCATTTTGTGGAAGTGGGCTCGCTTCTCTGGGTTAATTATGCTTCATATTGTATGTGATGCATTGCAAACAAAATATAGACCTTGGACTGGCAGTGTTCCCATTACCCTGTGTTTTCAGAGTCCCATGCACCCCAGGGAGGAAGATCCCATGTCACCTGATTGGTATATATTATCCTGATCATTGGCCTCATCTAGTGCTTGCCTTGATTTTGTTTTCTTTCTCTTTGAAACACTGTGTTTCTTAGTACACGTCATTGCTGTGGCCCGTGAGTGTGTTTCATATTTTCAGAGTCTTAATTGTTCAGCTCTAATAGCATTCCTCTCCTTTTAAAACTACCTCTGTAGTCTATTAAAAAAAACCAAAAACTCCAGAACCTGAAATGTATTAGTCTTCAGAGCTCCTCAGTACAATGCTTCCATCTGTGGGTTTTTTTTTAAAGAAGGATTTTATAGTTCACAGAGAGCCACTTTTAAAAAAATCTCCTTTTTCCTGTGGAAACACACAGCCCTGTTCGTTCAGAAGTCTTGACTGATGGGCACTGCCCACCTCCTACCCTGCCTCTCTCTCAGCCTCTGTAATTTGTAAGAGGTCACTGAGTCTGCCCAGCTCACTGTGCACACATAAATCTGTGATCATTCACACTGGTAGTAAGGGTAATGTCATTTAGCTTTTAAAAGCTATATCCAGGAATCATTTCTTACAAAAATAAAAGAAGAAATTTGATGGGTCAATAAATCCCAATGCTCTGAGCAGATGGGTTCTTGAGCTGGGTCGACTGCTGCTTTTTTAATGTCCACCCTGACATGGGTATTCACAGAACAAGACTGGGAGTCATGACCACTCCCTAAAAGTAATCATGTTTAGGTCAGAGGTTAGCTACCGTCAAACTCACTGTCATTCACACTGTTCTAGTCCCACAGAGTCTCAAACTCAGGTGCCCATAGCATGCACACAGATAATGTACATGGGTGAAATAAAACAAAACTGGTGTAAGAAAAATGTTTTTGGAGTGTAGAGATGCTCTAGGTTTCTCTTGGTTCCCTACATCCGCTAGTTATGATGGTGTAATATATACTGCACTTTTTTCTTATTTTATATTAAGAAGCAAAAGCATTGCGAGTATGACAATAATAGCAACCAATACCAGGATACACTAGGGAGTGGGACCCTGTGGAAACTGAGGTCTACCTGTCCCACCCAGAGGGGATAACCCATTGCTTTGACCTGGCATGCTGACGAACACCCAGTGCAGGCCAATCTTCTCTGTCTTCAAGAAAAGCAAGAGTTCTAGGTTTTTTCAGGAAGCTGTCCAAGTTTTATATATTAACAACAAATTTGAAAAATTTAAAAAAAGAATTTGCAGGCCCAACTGATACTTTGAAACTTAGATATTATCTGCTTAGCACCAGTTATTAGCTGTTGGACTTGACGAGACCGTGAATGGAAGGTCCTTGTGCAAGGTCTGCACAAAGCGGAAAGTGGGATGCTTGCTGCTAGATCATGTCACAGTGAAAAAAGTACAGGAAGTGTAGAAATGTCCTAGACAGCACCAAGAGGGAGCCCAGCTGTTCTCGGGGACAACCCTAACTTCTGATCACCTTCTTCTCCCAGCACCGTGTCACTGTTACACACACACACACACACACACACACACGCACACACACACACACACACACACACACTGCCCGATTACATAGCTACATTCTTCCTTGACATTCAGTCTGTTTAGGTGATTTAACTCTCACTTGTGTGTTTTGCTGTTGGAAGATGAAAATACCTCCATAATGACATTCCTATTTCACTACACTCCAAACTATCCTCCACTCAGTCATTCAGTGAGCCACAAAATGCTCTTTGAAGTGGAGAGAGAATATCAAGGTTGCACTGTTGGAATTGCCTGTTGGGTTGCACTGTTGCATTGGCCTGTTGGAATTAGTATTCATGTCAGGTAGATAAAGGGGTGAACCTAGAGTGTTGAGAATGCCAGCACACATCCTGAGGCCTTGAAGGCATTTCCTAGCAGCCATGGAGCCCCTGCTGCTCAGAGACTTTCCACAGACTTAGGAACATTTTTAAAGAAACATGGTGACTCTGAAGTTAGGAGAAAGCCAGGGAAAGAAGGAGCCCCTCTGGGGCAGCCCTAAGGTTCACTCCCTGTGGGCCCAGCCCACCTGTGGCTTGTGACCTGATCAGCTTCCCCCACTCCTCCCCCATCCACCTCAGGCTGGGGCTGCCCTGCTTCTGACAAGGCCTGCTGACTGCGCTCAGATCCCCTTCCTTACTGGGACGATTTGCATCCTGTTTGCTACATCCATGTCTCTAACTCCTGATGTCAGTGTTTTCAGTCCGAGTGTGTTAATTTTGAACTTTTGGCTCCTGACCTCTGCCTTGCTGAGAGGATGCTGTCCTTGACTTTGCATGGAGCCAATATCCTGCCTCTCCAAGAGAATCTGCCTCATGGAAGGACATGCAAGTTCCTTCCCCTGACTACACACTCCATTGCCAGGAGCTGTGCCTTGGAAACTCTGCCTTATTTAAAGGGAGACTTTGCCCCATCGTTCCTCCTAAACTAAGCTGGCTGACTACCTGTGCAGAGGACATAGTAGAGTCAGAACATTGGAATTATTATTTTATGTATTTCCTAGTTAAAAAAAAAAGATTTGGAAAAAACCATGTTTTCATAATGAACAGAGACCATTACGTTATTGACCTGAAAATAAAAAAGCAAATGCTTATTAAGGCGTGTTGGTCACTATGTGTTAGTGAGAGGACAGGAATTCCTGGTGATGCAATCTGCTGTATCCAGAAAGTGAGCACAGAAAACCTTTTCATATGTGCTCAGTCTGTAGCAGCAATAAAGCCGCCGTGCAAACAGTCAGCTCTGACTGTGGGATCCTGGCTTCTCTGCTGAGGTGTAGATCCCTGAGGGTACAGAGGCATTGCTTGATGGAATTGGACACAAATTCTATATATATACAGGTATCTGAATCAACATCATATGAGCAAATAAAATGGCTTATGAAGAACAATTGCTATAAAGTGTAGGTAATCCTGAGGGTCAGTAAGAATGCTGCTTGAGGGAAAGAGTCACCTGCATAAAGATTATCTGTTAAATCAAGGAAGTGAGAGAAGCTTTTGCAATTGTGTAATGGGTCCCTTGGATGAGTCTTACATACTGCACAACTGTTTTAACAATGATAAGGAATGGACAGTGAGGAGCCCATGGAAAGTGAGTATAAATGGATTTGATTTCATCTGAGTAGTTGCTCTCTTAAGCAACTCAATACTCACATGTATTAAGTAAGCAACTGGATCTGTTCCTATGTACATGGTAAAATAAAAATTGATATGAATGCTATAGTATCCTTAATGCAAGTGAATCATATAGCTTATCTACAACATGACAGGTTAAGACTCACCACTCCTTTATATTTGAAATAATAAAAGTAAAGAACTACTTATGGTGTATCCATGAAGCTCAAGGTAGGAAAACTGAAATTATTCTAGGTATATCAAACAGAAGGAATTTAATGGAGGAACTTGATAGAAATGAGGAGGGTAAGAAGTCACGGAGAGGATAGTGATGGAATGCAGAGATTAGTGGCAGCCAGAAGCAGGCACCATTTCTGAGTTTGGCAGGAGGGAATGGTGTCACCACAGACAGAACTTGACTGCCTCCACTGGGAGCCACAGCATGGCCAGGTCTTTCCAGTGAAAAGTGAGCTCTAGAGGGGATAGCCATTGTGGGAGATGTAGGATGAAACACAGAGAGGTGGGAGAAATACCTGGTTTCTCCCATCTCTCACTCTAGTCTCCTATCTAAGCCTCTCTTTTAGCTGAATCTATCTGGGAGCCAAGGAGAAAGGGAGCCTGGGAAAGAAGTTCGCAAAACAAAACATGAAACCTACTGTAGACTGGCAGATCAAAGCCAATCCGGTGTTTCAGAAGAGGCACATATTTGTACATTAGCTAGTTGTACCTCCTCTTCACTGAGCTTTAGCAAATGTTAGCTTCTCCTTTTGTTTGTTTTTATTTAAAAATGGAATGAAAGGCAATTAAAGACAATCAGACTGTGATATGTCTATCACTAACATACTCTATGAGATACCTAGTTAGGTATTTCTGTATCCACACATCTCCTTTTTCTCTTAAATGTAAGTTGTTGTTCACCGCCTACCTTTTTTTATTTGAGCACTGGGATTATTTGGTAAACAAGAGTGATGATTTCATTCATTTTTATAACCAAATCCCTCAGAGGGTGAGGCAAGCTGGAGAGTGGGGGAGTGCATGCTGGTAACTATTTTAGACTTGTAAATTTTGTAAGTTCAAATATCTTACTCAGTGCTAGGACACCGTAGGGAAATACCTAGTTTGATGATGTAAACTCAGCAAACATCAGGAATGTCAGAAGGGAAATGTAAGCAAGGAAGGTATTTTGGAAACATCCCTGATTTTTTAGATGCTACAGTTTTCTTCGGTCTGAATTTCTCCAGTTCATCAGCATTTTAAAAGTCTCTTCCATGGGTGCTGTGGAATCCAAAATGCAAACGATTTGATTCCGCGCTATACTGAATGCAGTGTGCTTCTAACCCTCAGAGGCCCATCTGAAGGGGACATGCATGTTTTATTTAACACACGTTTCCACGGTGCCCATTGTTTGCTGGCACTTAACACTTTTTGATGCTAAGCACTTAACAAATATGGTCACATTGACCCTTTAAGTAACTGCACAGGTGTGAGGGCAGGTGATGGGCCCTTGCCTTCATTTCTCACAAGTTTACAGATAGTATAGAGGCAGAGAGCAGCTCAGTGAGCAGATGGAGGCCCTGGGATTTGAGCTCAGGCAGTATCTCCAGTTCTAGTCTATATTCTCAGCCAGTAATCTGACTGTGCTCATCAGCACAGGAGCCTTCAGGCAGGCTGGGTGACTCTACAGTAGCTCAGAGCTGCAGTGAACAGGGTGGACCCTCCCTGGCCTTTTAGGACGTGGCCTCCGAAGTTATCTCATGTAACTCTCACTTTCTTGCAGCAGTGACAAGCCCATGCAGACCCAGGAGTGTGGGAGGGGTGGCAAAGTATCAAGGAATTTGCAGTCATGCTTTGAGTCTATCACAGTGGGCAAAATATCAGCAGCAATAACCACAATATATGAAACCCACAATGGTGGATTGGTTTTTATTTGCTGAAATGACCTTACGGTTTCCTATATTGGGTCCTCATTTATCTATGGCAGGAAATGGAAGGAAATAGAGTCTTTCCTGAAAGCAGTTCTCTGTTCCAACTGGTATTCTTCTAACGCCTCCCTTAACTCTGACAACCTTCTAAATGGCATCGGACAAGACTTCCACTGACTCAAGTTTCATTGATGTAGTTGTACCCAAATAGAAAATGTTCTGTTGCCTATATTCAAAACACATTGCTAAGCCAATTTTCTTTAAATTCCCCTGAATTTCCTCCCTTGGGAGGATTACACAACTGCCAAGTTTAAAATCTTAAACTTTGAGATACTTTTTGAGTAATACTCAGTGGAAAGGAAAAAATAAAAGCATTTTGGTAAGGTGATGTTGGTGTGTGTGTGTGTGTGTGTGTGTGTGTGTGTTGTTCTTAGAAGAAAAAAAAAGCTCCTCCAGTTTAGCTTAACTGTAAAATGCTGAATTTATTTTGCTTAATTCTTTCAAATATAGGTTAAACCCATGGGGCTAGTGACTATCAAAAATTTAAGTCAAAAAACATAGGAAAAATCACTCCACTAGAATTCTGTTTTTGATTAAAATTGGAGTTTGTGACCAATGCTGCTTTTTTAAAACAAAAAAGCTCTGGTAAATGCCATGGTAGGAGTATTCAATGACATTTCTTTATGATATGTTCCAAGGGAGCAATTCAATTGGCACATAAAAAAATTCAAAGCAAGGACACTTCCTTCTGTGTCCTGGTCTAAGTCAGGAACTCCACATGCACACAGGTATTGGAGTGCTTGACTGGTTCATCTATTGCACCTTCATGGTCAAGGTTAATTCTAACTATGTAACTGATTGCCAAATGCATCCTTTCCTCTCACCTTCTCACACCAGTACGTAAGTAAACAAAGACAGCAACTGCAAAATAAGTAATAACAATCGCTTTCTTTCTGTTATAATCTCTAAACATGCAAACAAATGTGGATGACTCTAGCATTACAATTATTTTTATTGATTAAAGATGTATCAATGTGAAATAAGATCATCCAATCAATTAAGCAAGAACTTGAATAAAGCCAGTCGTGGGGAACATCATACAGGAACTAGCTGAATGACTGGACAAAGTCAGACATATTGACTTAATTGGGAAGCTATCTCATCCTTTAGGGCAACCAACTTCTCTTGAAGTCTGTATGTACCATACGAAAAGCTTAATGTGACTTAAACTGTCGCTAGTGTTAAGACCTCCACTTCTGGATTAGAGAACAGGATTTGAGTCTCATTTCTACTACTTAGAACTGGGTGGCTTTTGAAATATTACTTAACCACCCTTTGTCTTTTATTTTTCCTCTACAATATGAGGATAATAAAAGTGCCTACTTCCCAGTATTTTTGAAAGGATCAAATGAGCTCACTTAGAGTAACAGACATAGTGTCAATAACCTGGCTATTGCTTAACAACTTATTAACATAGTTCCTTTTGTCACCCTACCTGAGGAAAGTAAGATAAGACTTACATCCAGTATAATCCTCTGGTGGCCTTGAGGAAGTCACTCGATGTCGATGAACTTTGTGAGATTGTAAGGCTATTCTTGCACAGTGACATAGCTTTTAAACAAGGCAGCTAAAGCATGTGGAATACTGCCTGGAGAATAAGTGGTAGATTTCATGGTAGTTTGAAGAAAAATTACAAAGTGAAACATAATAGTAAGATATTTTTAATTAAAAGAATAGGAAAAATAAGTATGCCACTAGAGAGCAAATAAAGGAAAGGACACACTGCTCAAATAGACAACTTCAAAGAGAAACAACCAGATTACAAAAAATCCTAGAGGCTCCAGTGTCTCCCCAACACTTTCCAAACACATCTCTCACTAACAGATGGAGGAGAGATTGTAAATAACATCTATCTCCAGCTTGGAAAAACACTCATTAAGAGGGTAGGAGGGCAAGCCAGTGAATATGTACAGAACTATTCTCAGGGAGAACCTGAAAAATCATCCAAAATGAGTGGAGATGAAGGGGATTAGAATATATAATCCAAGAAATGTTCCCTGAATTAAAATGATTTGAACTAATAAAACTATTAAGCATGTTAATCTTATGTTCTGGAGTGAACTAATAAATGACTTCTACACACATACACAGATACGTATCTTATTAAAATTATATCTTTGATGATCAAGATGATCTTCCTAGGAATACAGGTAGACACAGCAAGCTGACTGGTAATGTGTATTGTAGAGCAATGTCTTTGCACTATTTGATGTGGTGATGGGTGAGTACAGGGGTAAACTCATTAAAACACGCTAAATAACCATGTACATGCAGTGCCAACTGAAGCATGTACAAAACTTCTAGTTATTACTTTCTGTGATTGAATTAGTTAATATTGTGCAAAATAAAATGTTGTCTGATATATTGAAATAATTACATAAATATTAGTTGATTTATTATACAGGGAAAAAAATTAACCTATGAAGTACATGAGCTCTTTGTAATAAAATGTCCTGAACTTTGATAAGACTGTAGGCATAGGCACTGGAGTCAGAACTAAAATTAATTCCAGGTGGAAAACATGATTTCAGAAGTTTTTGTATTCTAATTCTTAAAATCATAAAAATAGAGTAATAGAAAATTAGGAGGTGAAGGGAAGAATTGGGAAGTGTATTAATTTACCAACTTTTTATATGGAGACTCAATAGATCTTATCTAGATGAATTATGAAATAGCAATTTTCACTCTTTGTATGTTCATGTAATGTTTTTGAAGATATGTCCAGTACTTGTTTAAGTGGCATGAATATAACTACAAACAAGACACACATAACTCCTGTTTCTTACACTTTATATACAGGAAGAGACTAGCCAGTCACTTAGATAAGAAAAAACAAAATAAAATAAGATGGACTAGCAAAGAAGCCTAAATATAAATAGTATATTACGTGATAGACATATCAAACTAGAAATAATGGATGAATAATTCAATAAATGCAATGAGAAACTGGCAAATAAAAATAAATTCCAGATGAGTCACAGATTCCAAGATAAATAGTGAACCTATTAAAATAAAAGAGCATTGTTGAGTTTGTAATCTTGGAGAATGAAAAGGCCTTTTGAGATATGACAAAAACACAAAAATCATAAAACTGAAGATTAATGCATTCAATTGCATAAACATTGAACATTTCTATAAAGAAAAATACTTCATAAAATCATAAGACAGCACATACCAAAAAACAACAAACTTACAGAAAGAAAAACAAACCAGAGAAAAATGAAAGGGAGAAATAGATACACACACAAGACAGTTCACATAATTATACAGTCAGTTTCTTTTAGTGCACTGAAAAGAAAGATGTGCTAACATTGTTTGGACAATATTTCATCTTGTACTCTGAGTAACTGCTGTGGAGATAATAATACATGATGTAGTAACTATTGTTATTCTCCCAATGGCCAAGTTTGGAACTGTTATATTTTATTTCTATTTTTCTTCTTCTTTTTAAAATAAAATTTTAAAAACCTATAAGACAGTAACAGATAGCTAAATATTTGTAAAATATTTCTGAAAAAGACCAAATTTTTTAATATATAAAAAGCCTGTAAACATTAAAAAAAATTTAGGTGTTATAATAGCATTACAATAGTTTTTGTTTTCTTGCTTTTTCAGTAAACACATAAAAAGCAAGCAACCCTGGAGAAGGTCCAAGTATCCTATAAAAAATTGAAACTCAATGAAGAGTAAATACAAAGTTTCTTGACTCATAATAAAAAGTAAACAAAATAAAGGGACCATTTTTACCTTATTTATTTATTTATTTTTGAGACAGGATCTCACTATATAGCTCAGGCTGGTCCTGAACTCACTATGTAGCCCAGGGTGGCCTTTAGCTCAGAGAGATCCTCATGTCTCAGCCTGCTGATACCTGATCAATTTATAAATGTTTGATGGTATCCAAAATGAAGAGGATTCTATTGACAGTAAAGTAAATCAATACTTCTGTTTTGACATGCAGTGTTTGTCAGGAGGGAAGAGAACAAATAAACTGCCCTTAAAAATAAAGAAGTTAATCTGTATAGAAAGAACTTCAGAATAAATTTATTTTAAAAAGTAAAAAGTAAGAATATATTGATATCAGACCTCTGTGGAGCATATTAACACACAAATATCCACACGTACACATGTGTGCATAGTCCAGCAAGGGTGCAATGTCTTAGTTTCTGTATGTAAGTTTGCATATGTTCCTGTTAATCTTGGTTACCTTCCTGTAATCCTAGCACTTGAGAGGCTGAGGCAGGAGGATCACTATGAGTTCAAGGCCAGCCTGGGCCACATAACAAGTTCAAAACAGCCTGAACTGAGTAGTGAAACCCTCTCTCTGAAAAAAAAAAAATCTTGGCTGCCTTTATAAAAGATCACTTAAGGGAGAAAAGATTTCTTTAATTTTATACTTCTGTATTGTTTAAATGTTTTAATATTTGTGTATATTATGGTTTTTTAGGGGTCTTTTTTCTTTTTTTTTTGGTACCAGGGATCGAATTCATGACCTTGTGCTTGCCAGCAGGTGCTTACACAGCTGAGCTAAATCCCCTGCCCTATTATTATTACTTTAAGATAATATACATTATCTGGGAAACAGAACTATGGGTCAGTATAATCATCTTTCCTTCTTTTATCTATTAATGCTTTAAAATGCTATTTAAAGTGAAATAAACGTTATCATTTAATTTTAATCATTTGTAAATTTCTCCCATTAGGATGACGACGGATTCCCTAAAATATCCCAATATTTTGTGAACTGGGAGCGATAACTTGGTCTACAATGGTAGTGGTGCTTTGGCACTAAGTGAAACAATCGTTGGCCATTTATTTGTGGGCGAGTCCAGCTGCTCTGCCTCTCTCCACAAGCAGCCTGCTTCACTGGCAAGGCTGCAGCCCTCTCCCCTGAGCTCTTCTCCACCTCAATCTGCTTCTTTTATTGTTGAGACCTTTACACCCTGTTAGGAACAAACATGCCTGCAATTATCCTGCACCGTCCATATTCGCTCTGTGGTTTCTAAACCTTTGTTGAGCAAATGCTTTTAGTATTTTCCCACTTACCTCTTTTTGCTTTCATTGCCTATACTTTTGGTGTCGTATCTGGAAAAATCATTGCCAAGAACAATGTGGAAGTGTTTCCCTCTATTTTTTCTTTTAGGAGTTTTATAGTTTTACACCTTACATTTAAGTCTTTAACATTTCTGAATTAATTTTTGTGTTGGTGCTGGGCAAGGTCATTTCATTCTTTTGCGTGTGGTAATCCAGTGTTCTTGGGATCAGCTGTCGAAGAGCTTTTTCTTTCCCCATTGTCACGATTAGCTCTGTCCCCACGAATTCCAGTGCTGGAAAAACTGCTTCTTCATGTGCAGTGCTGAGAGATGGTAGGACTTTTCCAAAGCCATCGATCAGCTCACGGAAGAACCACCCTCATGAATGAGACTAGATGGGTTCTCGTGGTAGAAGGTTCGTTTCTTTGAAAGCAGATGGTTACAAAGCATGGCTACCTCTTGTGTCTGTCTCATCTGTCTCTGCCCACTTGGCCTTCTGCTTTTCTGGCATGCTATGAGGAAGCTGAGGACCTTGCCAGATGTGGACACCTGATATTGGCCTTTAAGCCTCCAGAACTGTGGTCTAAACATATCTCTACTCTTTATGAGATGTTTACTCCTACACATTCTGCCATAGCATCAGAAAACAGTCTAGCATGTGCAATGTGCACTGTGGTGTCTTGTGATGCCTCTGACTTTGTTTTTTTTTTTTTTTTCACTCATAGTGAGTACCTTGACTATTTGGGGTCCTTTCTGGTATCATGAGAATTTTAGGATTTTTTTCTATTTTTCTGAAAAATGTCACTAGAATTTGGACAGAGCATGCATCGAATCTGTAGATCATGTTGGGTGGTGTCAATGTTTTCATGATAGTAATTCTTCTAACCCACATTCATAAGATATCTTTTTGTCTACTTGTGCCTTATTCAATTGTTTTCACCAATATTTGTTTTCAGGGCATATATCTTTAGCTTTCTTTATTAAATTTGTTACAACCTTATTCACAATAGCCAAGATATGGAAACAACCTAAACAGCTATCAAAAGATGAATGGATAAATAAATTATAGCACAAATATAAAATGGAATATTATCCAGATTTTAAAATGAAGAAAACTTTGTTATTTGCAAGAGCATGGATGAAACAGGACATTATGCTACCTAAAACATTGCAGACACACACACACACACACACACACACACACAAGTTGAACACTTCAAAGTAGAGAATAGAATGGTGGCTGCTAGAAGTTAGGGAATGGGTGGTGGATATGGATTAAAGGATAAAGTTTCACTCATAAGAGGAACAAGTTTTAGGGATTTAATGTAAAGTCTGAGTGATGACTGATGTGTTAATTTGATTGCAGTCAGAAGTACACAATGTGCATGATTATATACATATAAAAATGTCGCTTTTTATATGTATATAAAAAAGTGTATATTATACACTTTGAGTTTATTAAATCTGTATGTATTAGTTAAATGCTTTAAAAACAAATAACATTTTAACTTTTTAAAAAAGATATACGTGGAAGCTTTCCTGTTGGACCATCTTGGAAGAAAGACCACAGTGCTCAGAAAACAGTGTGAAACACGAGGAAAAGCCAAGTCAGCTCTGAAAGTGTTTCATTAGAACACATTTGTTGGGAATGTTAATTAGTCATTCATCTCACAGTTAATTCACCTCACTCAAGTTATTTTTCAAAAAGGTAGAAAGACAGTGGTGGAGAAGCTAGTCTCACTTATTTTCTTTCATGGCTTGATTGCACATAAGGTGGAAGCCAAATCAACAAAATAATGGAATCCCATGGTTTGAGTTTTTAGTTTCTGATATAGGACTTGAAACAAGTCAACTGATCCATAAAAAAGTTACTGCCTATCTAAAAATACTCCATTTGTTTATTGCTGAAAAAGAAGGCAGACGCATGAGAATGCAATTCAGATATCTAGTAACTTTGGCAGTCATTTAAAATACATAAGTGAGCTGAATTACACCAAAAGTATTCATACTGAAAATAGGCAAGTAGTACTTGCTTTGTCCAGCTCTAGGTTTAGCACTTTGGATCCCTGTATTAACGCCCTAGCTAAAGTGCGGGAAAGTCAAAATTACTCTGAATTCAGATAAGGGATTTCAAGGAATCAGAAATCTTCTCTCCTTTTACTACATACATGAGAATGAACAAGTACCTAGATCTGATTTCTTTATTTCTCTTTCTTCCCTCCACCCTTTTCTCCTTCCTTCCATTCTTATTGTTTCCTTCTTTCTTTCCTCCTCCCTCCCTCCATCCCTTCCTCTCTTCATTTTTCCTTCTCTTTTTTCCTTCCTTTCTTCTCTGAAAGTCTTAGGATGTTGATATAATACGATTTCTATATTTTCCCACATTAACAGCTGGTATAAGAATAATCCTTAGTCATAAACATCGCCTTAGGGTTTTCATTATAGGAAACCAACCACACTTGAAATATTCAAAAGCTAGATTAAAATATGTCCAATGACATTTTCTTTAAAATGTGTGTAACATTTATTTAAGTAAAAGGTAATGTTGCACTTTTATTTCACCTTTAAATTGTGCCATAGTTCATCAGCTTTCACTCATCAGTACAGTAAAATGTCTGGCTCCTGTGGGTCCCCACACTTTCTGCTGACATGGTAGTTTGTCAGATAAGATGGTGAATCAGTAACTGGCTGAATTAATTCCAAGTTAGCAAAAATCAATAGAAAGGCAGATCTATTGCTAACATTAATCTCCAAGGCAGTCAATGAAATTATAATTGTTTTCCTTAATGGTCTTATAACAATTTCTACTATGGATTGGACATAATATACCATATATGTTGGCACTTCACACATGCAAAATGGTCTTTTGTAAAATGAATTGTTTCAGTACAAAACAGTTACCTGATAGTCTAAGATAATTACTTCTCCTTTGGAGGAGGAGTTAATGTATCTATTTGATATTTATTAGCATGAATGACTTTAAAGGAATAATCTTAAGGACATAATCATTGACAACTGTAGGAGTACTTTGGAGTTTGAGACTATCCTTAGAAATTTTCTCCGTAACTATACATTTATACATAAAGTACACTCCTCCTCTTGCATTTTCTGTACTTTTAATTCCATCCCCTCTAGGTCATTAAGTCTCATCAAATCTTAACTTTCTCAATTACTTATAGTCTTTTTGTTCACCCCATGATTCTGCTGTGCACATGGAATCCCTGTCTCTTGATTAAGTAATTACAACCACCTTTTAATGTGTCCTTCTGCCTATAATCTGGCTCGACTCCAAACCATTATGCCCACTTCTATCAAAGAGATTTTCTCTGAGAAGCACAGTAGATCCTATGGGGGAAAAGACCAAATTCCTTTGGCCAGCGAAACGCTGGCACCTTTCTCTGCACCTCCATCCAGTCATGCTTAATTGCAGATCGTTTCTTTAATGCATCTTGATGTTTCATGCTTTTGTGCCTTTACCCCTGCTGATCCTCCTGCCTGGAATTCCCTCCGCCTCCTGGTCTATCTGCCCAACACCTGCTCTGTTTTCATGATCCAATGCAAGAGTAATGGCCTCCCAGGAAAATGTCTCCAACCTCTAGATGAAGGTACTAACTCTATTCATGGTTCAGTTCCTGTACCTTGCTTACATGTCTATGTGATCAATGTGTATAAATCTTGATATTCATCTTTTTCACTCTAGAAACTTAGCAGTGCCTGAAAAAGTGAAAGTCACTGGATGAATAAATGAACCAAGTATAGGAAATAAGTCTCTAAAGTCAATAGTTTTATTTTATTCTCAGTAAAGTAAAATGCAACTTAAATTTTGAGAGGCATTATCTCAAGTCAGTAGAATATCCAGCAATTATTTTGAGTTCTTCCAGAAGCTAGCTTGTTGTCAAGGATTTGGGTAGGTTATGAGGATGTGAAGAAAAGAAAACTATAGTGAAAAAGGAGAGGCAGGGAAAGGCAAGAATCTTATCAAGTGTGTATTACTGCACCATCATCATGTGGCTGGTTGAAACACTGGGGTCCTTTAGGCTAAGCACTTCAGAGTTATCCTACCTATCGGTAAGAGGCTGGTGGGCTCTTGATTATTAGTGGAGAGCTACTATTGGAGGTGCTAACGCTCTAGTACATTTGACCAGCGATGCATGTGGGCAAATTGCACCAGATGAGAAAAAGTCCTTAGTTGGCAATCAGGTACTGTAGTAGTCAATGCTGAGGAGGTCCTGGGAGACATTGATATGAGGGTACATCTGGTCTGCAGCATGACTGCATGGTCACTGTAAAGTACAGAAAGGAGAAAAAAATCAGGCATTTATTAAAATCTTTCAGGTGACATATACCCCAAAGTATTTGCTCAACGTGCATGTTTTCTATATTACTAGAGAAGGAAGAAAACTCTTTTTGGTCTCACTCAGGCAGTTGTGTCTGATGAATTAACAGATAACTGAGGGGAAATGAATTTGCGGCCAGTGCCACAAAGCCCCTTCAGAGAGATGCACAAAAGTGACAATTGAGAGGCCACATGTAGCCTCCTTATGCCAAGCTTAGGAGGCTACATGTGGCCCTACATATGTGAAAGCTGGAGATACACACAAATAAAGTTTTTAAGTAGATGAATAAATCCTAAGTATTAATTAGAACTTGCAAATACACTATTCTCCTGGGATATTTCTTCCTGTAAAGAATAAATAATCACACAGAAATTCCCCAAGAAAGCCAATATATGAAACTTTGGCTGATTTTGTTAAAGGTCTTCAGATAATTTCAACTATTTCACTCATTATTTGGAGATCATTTTCGCCTATTGATAATTGTTTCTTCTTATATCTTTTTATGGTTTGTATCACCTTTTCTATTCCCAAATTTATTGTTCATTCATTGAAGATAAAACATCTGAGAAAGCTACTTACAAAGGAACAGTAATGACAATATTGTGTTAATTACCAAAGTTTCATTTATAAACTCACTATTTTTCTGTGATATAATCAAATCTTTTCTAAATCCAACACTAAAAGTCTTTTAAGGACTTGGAGATGCTCTGTGAATTCATCTAATAGTTATTTTTATTCATTTATTAAACATTTGCTGATCTCAAGTAGTTTAAAATCAAGGAAGTAATCTATTTTATATGTACTTAATTCTCTGGTACATCTTTATTTTGCAAATAAATGTTTATAAAAATGGAAAAGATGGAATAATTAAATAAACCTGGAAAGTCAAACTGAACTAAAGAAGCATTTATTATTAAAAGTATTTACTGAGCCATATACTTTGATAGCTAGCATTGATTCATTAAAAAATTTTAAGAAATTAAGGAAATTATAAATAAATGGGAATCTTAAGAGTCCTTATAAGATATTCTAAAACTAATGCCAGATCAAGTGACCCAAACCCAAAATAGTGCAGGTGATGAGCTGGGATATAGAAACATCAGGGAAAGCTTTATACATATAACCACAGGCCCTGTGTGTGCAGGACAGTTCCAGTTTACTCTCATTGTTCCAGTACATTAGACTGTCTTAGTTACTTTTCTCTCCTTGCTGAGACAAAATACTCAACACCCACAAGTTAAGGGAGAAAGGTTTCTTTAGCTCACAGTTTGTAGAGGTTTCAGTCCATAATTGGCTGCCTCCAAGACAGAGAGGCAAGGCAGACAGGCATTGCAGAGAAAAAAACAGTTTATGGTGGGAAGAAAATAGCAAAACAACAGGGGACAAGACAAGCCTCTTTCTGTCTCTTACATTGTATTCAGGGTACTGGGTTTAGGGCATTGCCAAATCAATTACTGGATAGAGTTAGCAACCACTTACCTTTAATCCTAGCACCCTTAGTCTTGGAATTAACCATGAATCAATCTCACTCTAGATTCAGCCACCTCTGTAAAAGCTCCCCTCATGACTGCATGAGGCTTTGGGGGGACATCTAGACCCAAGCCATAACATTTTGTCTGTAAGACACACACATCCCTCTATGCAAAATGTATTCAGTCCATCTCCAAGAATTGCCAAAGTCCTAATAGTTTCATTATTGCTGAAAAGATCAAGTCCAAATTCTCTTGTGAGACTTAAGGCAGACTGGTAGCTGTTAGTCCCAGTAGAAACGAAAAGAAAGTTAAACACTTCCAACATTCAATGGCACAAAATAGATATTACCATTCCAAAAGATACAAATAGGGAAATACAAAGGAATTGGACCAAAGCAAGTCCCAAAATCCAGCAGGGCAAACAGTAAGCCCTATATTTCCATGAACAGCATGGGAGGCAGTCTATAGCAAGATGTGAACTCCAAAGGGCTTGGGTGGCTCTGCCTGTACAGCATTTCTGATGGAAATAGCTCCTGTGGTTTCTCTCTAGGGCCAGCTCTGCACCCTCCTTACAGCTATCCTCAGACATTCCATGTACCTGGATTCTCCAAATTTTTGCAATCTCTATTGCATCTTTGGCCTCACTCTCCCAACTTCACACACTGCCCTCTCAAGGGCACACTGGCTGGCCTCCCCAGCCTTCTGAAATATGGGTGGAAGCCTTCCTGATCCTATAACTCTTGCATTCTGCATGCACCTGAAACCAGAATCATGTGGGTGATGCCAAGATTTGTCAGGTGTAGGGGCTGAGTGCTTGGATCTCTGAGCACTCTGAACCAAAACCCAAGGAGTGAATACTCTAAGCTACTGCAATTTTAGAACATGATCCTCTGTGACTCTCTTCTCAAAATGAAGTCTTTCACTTTTGCAACTCTGAGGTTGCAAAGTTTGGAGTCCTCTTGTGTTGTTCTCAGGCTATCTTTTCTGTTGTTTTCTTCTGAAAAATTCTTCTTTTTCTTGATAGTCCTTCCAGTGACCAATTTCTCTTCTGCTCCATCTTTATAGGCTGCCACTTTACTGCAGCTTCCTTTCTGGCCCAAATCACAACATTTTGATTCATTTTTCTGAGCTTTTCACTCTTGATTCTCAACATAAATCTGGTTTAAAGTTCCCAACAGTAGCCAAGCTATGGCCTCAACATTAGACTCTTTTGAAATATTTTCTGCAACATTATTGAGTCCACTGCCCTTAACCTTAGACTCAAGCAAAGTCTCTGGACATGAGCAAGATGCAGACTAATTTTCTGCCAAGCCATAACACACATGCTCTGTACTTCAACAGCCAATGCTGCTCTTCTTCCTAGCAGAAACCTCCTGAGCCCAGTCTTTACCAGCAACATTTTTATCAGGCTTCTGGTCTCCTGAACTCCAACCAGAATCTCCCATCAAGTACAGCCATGAAGTACACTCAGCTGAATGTCTGAATCTTTACAAACTCTTTCCATAAGCCAGTCCCAAAGGCTTCTGAACCACAAGGTCTGGTGTAGTCACACCAATAACCTCACTCATATGGTACTAAATTCTTAGTTACTTTTCTCTCCTTGATGAGACAAAATACTCAACACTCACAAGTTAAGGAAGGAAGGTTTCTTTAGCTCGCAGTTTGTACAGGTTTCAGTCCATAATTGGCTGCCTCCAAGGCAGGGTGGCATGGCAGACAGGCATTGTGGAGGAGAAACAGTTTATGGTGGATGGAAGGTAGCAAAACAACAAGGGACAAGACAAGCCTCTCTTTGTCTCTCTGGGTACTGGGTTTAGGGTGGTGCCAAACCAATTTTTGGACTGATTTAGTAACCATTCACCCCTTAATCCTTGCACCCTTAATCCCAGAATTGCACCATGAGTCAATCCCATTGTAGATTCAGCCACCTATGAAAAAAGCCCCACCTTTGACTGCATGAGGCTTTGGGGGCACATCTAGACACAAGCCATAACAAAGACTTTCTTATTTCCTACTCAAAAAAGGTACCTGTTTAGATGATATATTATTTGATCTCCCTATTTAGCCAACAAAATTGAAAGAAACACTAGGATTGAGACTGTGGTGAAACACAAATGTCCCCAAAAGCTATAAATAAGGCAAGAAGAAGGCAAAAGAATGCAAATGAACACAAGGAGCCCCTTCCTGCAGGATTCAGAGTTCCTCGAGGAAATTAAGTGAGATGATCTGGGGGACCTGAAGTAGGAAGTTTGAGATCAGGTCAGACTGAAACAAGACCTTTTTTGCCTAAACATTCAAATCATCATAAATGTTCTTACCAGTTCATCTCATTTATAGTTAGTTGTCAGTTCAAAGCCCTGGGTATGTATGATAGTAGATGTTCTGGATCAGATAATGAGATTTCCAGCTATCTGACATGTTTATAAATTCATCTTTGTTTTTCATCTCACTTGTCTTTCAGAATAAACTCCCTGGAGCAGCTGTGTTCTACTTTGGAGATGATGAGCTTTCTCATAGACCTTTGTCAAGTCCTGATAAAAAACTAAGACATCAACAGGTCTTCACAGATGAGACCTCAGGTCTGCATCATTTGTAGAGTCACCTCTCTGCATAGCTCTGCCCACTAAGAAATACAAAGAGTAGGAAGCTGAGGTGATATACTAGACAGAAAGTTATCTTTACCGAGTCACTAAGAGTAAAAATCTCAATCATTTTCAGTTTTGCAAATATCTAGGTGATATTGGGTTTCTACCACAAAGTCTGAGTTTAAAAAACTATTTGAGGATAAAGACATGTGACTATCATATTGAAGGCATTAGTGACAGTTGCTAGATAAGTTTAAAGAGTCCTACCTCAATCCCCTGTGGTCTTCACCATTTATTTTTCTTCTGCATCTGTGATTTAGAAACATCATAACTCTCTTTTGTTCTCTGGTCATCATCATTTAAGACTACTGATGGGCCTTTTCTGAAAACTCTCTTCTTCTGCTTTCCATGATAGATCACCAAAGTCTTTTTTTTTTTTAACTTCTGTGATCACTTTGAAAGTGCCTTGCTTGCTAATCGTTTTGTTACAGTCACTTTCTTCATCACTGGGACCCATATCTGACACCTGCATTTTAAAAGAGGAAAGGTTTGTTTTGGTTCACAGTTCCAGAAGTTCCAGTCCATGGTTGGCTGGCTCAGGGGCTGAAATGGAAGGGCCTGCTGCAGAGAAAAACTGCTCCTGTCATGGTGGCCAGGAAGCAGAGAGAGAAGGGAGCAGCCAGTAGGAGAGAAGTTCCCTTCCAGATCACACTCCCAGTGACCCACCTCTTCCCACCAAGCCTCACCTCCTAAAAGCACATTTAGCTATGAGCTGAACAGTGAAGTATAGTGCCCCAGAGCCAACCATCTTCACAAAGCCCTCCTCTGAGCAAATGAGGATATTGGAAGACATCCTAGATCTAAATAGTAACATCTTTCTTTTCTAATGATTAAGCCTTAGCACACAATGCTACAACTCCATTTGCTAACTTGAAATTCCCCAAACTCCTGGCTAATGTCTAGGGACCTGTTCTAGATTTCCATGAGGATATTTAAGCAGAGGTTCTTTTAAAACCTGAGCCTCCTATTTGGCTTCTGTTCATACTGATCTTTGTTAAGTGCTCTTCTATTACTTTTTGTTGTTGTTGTTTCATTGCTGTTTTTGTGTATGAGTGTTTTTTTTTTTTTTTGGCCACGTAGCCTCTGTCCCTAAAAATTTTCCATTCTTCCTGTCTCCAAAGCTTCAACGCTTACATGCCACACCCCTCTCAGCAGATCTCTGCTACAGCTTTCATGTGGGCTTAATTTCTATGTGGACTGTAGACTTCTGTGACCACTTGTGGGTATAGTCATAAAGGCTACTCACTGGTCTCTTGCTCTACAATTTCTTTTTATATTTCCTTCCCCCTTATTACTGAATGTGACATTATGCTTCCTAACGTGCATCTCTAAGCACATCAGTAAATTCCTTACACGGTGATCCACTTATACAAGATAGAGCACAAATTCATTAGGCTCACAACTGTGAGTCTCAAGGTCTTGGAGTCTGCTTACCATCACATCTTACTATGCTGCATATTCTTTTTCCACCCAGGACACTCTGTCTTTCTTTGTGCCTAAAGAGTGAACTTCACACTGTAGAGATTGGGACTTCCAGAGTCTGCTGCGTAGACTCAGTACACTACATTGTGCTGTTTGTTTTGTTTAGGTTTGGCTTGGTTTTGGTTTGTTTTTGTACTGGGATTAAATTTAGGGACCTATATCCCTGGCTGTCTTAAAAATTTGAGACAGGGTCTCACTAGGTTGCCAAGTTGCCCAGATTGAGCTCAGATGTGTGATCCCCCTCAGCCTCCCTGAGCATGCTCCAGGTCTTTCTTCCCTATGAACAGAATGGGATTTTATTACCATTATAGGGTATGCTGTATACACCAGTGAAGTGGTTTTTGCAGATGTAATTAATATTCCTAAGCAACTCAATACAAATTACTCAAAATGTTGATGGTATCAGGTGAGCCTAATATACTCAGCTGAGAGGGTCTCCTAGTCGGGTGGTCTCCTGCTTGCTTGATGAAAGAAGTGATCACAAATGAGTCCTACAGTTACAAGATAGTAGATTGAGCCAACAACCACACGAGCGTGGAACAGGATTCTGTGCCTTAGCGAGGCTCCAGCCCTGGCCAGTACTGACTGCATCTTGCGAGACCTTGAGAGTCCTAGCCTAGTCATGCTGGGATTCTCAGCCTACAGGAACTGAGAAATAATAAGTGAGCATTATGTCACTAAGCTCGTGGCAACCTGCTACACAGCAATAGACAACTAATACACTGTCCCTTCCCAAATTAGGGCAACGGGGCTGCTCACAGATGCCCAGAGGGCAGGAGAGGAGAAAGGTTGAGGCATTTATTCTCTGTCAGCTCCCACTCCTGCCAATGGTTTTCCTCCAGCTGCAGCATTTGAGGCCTCAGAGCTGCTACTCCTGTGCTGGGTGGACCTAAGGCCAGTGAGGCCTGATGGCTCTTCCCATGGTGGGCCTCATACTTCATGTCTCTTGCCATTGTCCCTCCACTCTGCCGTGAGTTTTTGCAGTATTCCTTTGTTAGACTCCCTTCACCTGCCCATCTAGAAGGACGATCACTTCCCACAGGGCCCTGCCTCAAGAATAGACTGATCTCCTAGCACTGCCTTATTTCTACCCAAGCCCACCTCCAAATTTGTGTTAACTCCTCATATTCCTCAGAACCCCATCCTACATTTTTTCCACCTGACGTCTTGGCTTAGATACGCCTCACTGAATGGAACCGAGAGCGTATTAGTGAGGTAGTGAGAGGCAAAACACAAATTCTAGAATAAACTACTGTTTGTGTTATTTGCTAGCTGTGTGAGCTTGGGGAAATGGCTTAACCTCTCTAGCCAGGTTCTTTATCTGTAAAATGGAGTTAATAACACCCAGTGCGCAAAGTTTATAGGAGGATTAAATGCAATAAATAACAAATGGAAAGCATCTAGGACCTACAGCTCAGTAATTAATGGTGTTGATGGAAAGTCTGCTGCTATAAATGCTGATGTTGGTCATAAGGATACCCGCTGAGTTGGCTAAAATCCTACACACCCAAATATCCCTCTGGAATGCTCTAAACTGGATCGATTGAGTCCCCATTTCAGAATTTAGATGGCTATTGAAACCACAGCTATAGTTTATCGCTCACTTCTTTAAAGTTCTTATCTCATATGCCTTGTAGTTAGTATTTACCTGTGAATACATCACATTCCCCCATGGAAGTCTAAATAAACTACGTGCAGAGATTGCGTATATTTGTGTTCACTGGGACCTAAATGGCAGAGCATCATAGGTTTCATCACTGTTCAATAAAATTTGAAGAGTGTTTATGTGAAAAATATTGTGGTTAACTCTTTAGAACCTAATAAACACAAGATCAAAATGTTTCGAATGTCACTGGCCAGCTGGACACCTATTTCATTATATAGTAATTAAACAGTGTTTAGTGGATAAGCTAAAACATTATCTCTTGGCCAACTTGGCCTCTACATGCATTCAAATCACTCCAGTCTATCTACCCTTCCTACTGTAGCTAATCAAACACTAAATAGGTGTAAGTTTGATGAAATGAATGCTCTTCTTCTCTGTGGCTCCTGGTTCTAAAAAAAAACCAAAAACAAAAAACAAGGCAAAGGCAGTAGGACTGGGACTAGGGCTGGGTGTCACAGAGTAATAAATGACACATATGTTAAAAGCCAAGAGGTTTCTCAGGGGAGTTGCCACAGGTTTCAGTGGAATGACAATTACAAGGTAGATGGATCCTGTCATGCCTGCTGTGACCTTTACAATACATGAGGATCATTATTTCAGTGTTAATTTGCATAATGGTTGGCCTAGCAGGAACAATGCTAATAGCTGCAGGATGCAATAAAATTAAACATTATCTGGGCCGAACTGCTAAAGGAAAAGTTGCCAAAGTATGACTATGTAAGCACTTAATTTCATCCCAGGTGATGTCCACCCACAATCAGTTCCGGTATCTCTTGAAAAACTCACAAGAAAGGATTGGAATGTTAAATCAATAACCGTCTTTGTCTCTATATAGAATCTTCAACTTACCATCTTTGCACTTTTACCTGGTTGCCTGTCTTTTCTGAGGTGTCTGCATTTGCCATGACCACTACCCCCTAACTAAATACCCACCCCCACCACCTCTCCACTTGTACGGCAGACACATCAAACCTGACACACTCAGAAGGAACCTCAGCATCAGGACCCAAGACCTTTGAATAAGCCTTTGAAAAACAGATGCAACCAGGGTAGCAGTAGTTGTTACATCGGAAGCAAAGAGACAATGTGGTCTCAAAGTATCAAATCACCCCAAATTCTAAGATGTAGGTGCAAAGTGGCCAATGGGAAAAAGAATGAAAAGGAATGAATTCTTGCTATTTAGGTTTATCAAACCTGACTACTGCTGTTTTCTGGAAAATGTACTCTACATCAGCCTTGTACTTTGTACCCAAATCTGCCTTTCCAGACTAATTAAGCTACTTCTTTAAACTACTTCTTTCTCAGGAACGTTGCAACTCACACCCACCACAAGAGGGCAGCCATCTCTAAAAAACAACCAGCGGGCCTTGCTCTTCAAAGGGAGAAATAGGGCCAAATTGCAGAAAAAGTTCTACTTCGGAAAAGCAGTCAGCAGCCCCTCAGAAATCGCATGCCCTACATAAAGGAGGGTTGTGGTGGGTGATACTGACACAGGATAGAATGTCCAGACATGTAAGTTTCCCCTCAGTTCGGCTATCAAAATCATGTGCACTGACAAGTTATCCATTTCTTAAATTATGAAAGCCCAAAGCTGCCAGACATCTTTGATGTCATCACAAATTCATTTTTCATCCTTTCTTGGGGTGTGTCCAACAGCTATCAGCTTTCTCTTCCTCTTTAAAAGCAAACATGCGGATTTAAGTCCCATATAGGTTTTATTTAGTTTTGTTTTTAAAACCTCACTGATGACAGAAGCAATTGTTAACTTCTCATTTAAACTGGATGGGGAAGGAAATGGTTTCGGAAGTATCATAAACACTTTTTGACTTAAGTGTCTATGAGGAGAACATGCTTTACTGCCGACTTGCTTGGTGTTTCAGATTCAGAGTGACAATTTCCGTGGCACTTTTTTAAAAAAAACAAAGTAGTATATTCCTGAATATTTTACTCCCCTTGTACTTTTTCCTAGTAGGCAAGCATCCTCCAAAATACCTCATTTGACCTTTATACCTTCAAAAGAGTGAGTGCCCAACACCCCTCTGTGGGCTGCTAATCCAATTTGCCTAGAATTATTTTAGCTTCCCAACTGAAAAAAAAAAGTTTTTTCTGTCTCTACTCTGCAGGCCTGAAAGGTCTGCTGCAGAGCCTGATGGAACCTATCCAGCCTTTTCAGTCTTTGGCTTTGGGGGTCTTGCGAGCAACCTGTTGGTGCTTCTGAAACCCCGGGAAGGATGACAACCATTCCCAGGAGAGCTTCATGATGCAGCAGCTTTGGGGAGTAGTTCAGCCAAAGAAGACAGGTGACTTGGCCACTTGCCTCTGCTTCTGGGGACCTGGTGGACTGGGGTGGGGTAGAACAGACTGGACGGTCCCAAATTGTCTTGTATGCTTATCTCACACCTGGCTTTATTGTACCCTCCCCAGAGCGGCTTATCGCCTGCCTCAGAATTGGGTAAGATAAATATCACAGTGATTGCTACCATAAAAAAAGAAGAAAGAAAGAAAGAAAGAAAGAAAGAAAGAAAGAAAGAAAGAAAGAAAGAAAATCCTCCTATCCCTCTCTGGCCACCACACACACAGTCCACGTAACACATGGCACGAACAGGAGAGACCCCGGCATCACTTACCCAGACCTGTTCATCCAAACTGGTACCTTCCGCTGAGGCATATGTTTACATAAACATTTTTAGAAACCTTGGCGTACGTTTCTGTATATTACATATGTTATTTGAATATAAATGTATCCATGTATTTATGTAAGTATGAATGCACAGAAATGCATTCACATTTGTAACTACACAAATCTGTGTTCACGCTTAAATAACACCCACTTTACACCCTTATTTTCTTTAAATTCTCCACCCGCCTCAAACACAAGTATTTACTCCACCTCTCTGCCAGTATACCTTGTAACCTAATTTCTTTTTTTAAAAAAACAGACTAGTACAGAAAAACTTCAAAACGAAAGTTGAATAACGGGCCGGTGGGGACACAAGAGGCCGGACCTGCGTCTCGGCTGAATTTCGCGAAGGCGTCTTCTCCAGGGTCCGGAGCTGCAGTAGATCTGCTCTCCGCGGCCTCGCGCCCCCGCCCTCCGCCCCACCCCGCAGCGGCCGCCCGGGCGCGCCGTCCACACCCCTGCGCGCCGCTCCCGCCCTCCTTTGGGGATCCCCGGCGAGCTGCGCTGCCGAGGGGGAGGTGTTCGCCCCGGCCGAGAGGCAGCCGGCAGGCGGCGTCCCCTTTAAAAGCCGCGAGCGCCGCCGCCGCCGCCGTCGCCGGAGTCCTCGCCCCGCCGCGCCGAGCCGCGCCGCACTCGCAGCGCCGCCCCGGACCCCGCAGCCCCAGCCGCGGCCCCCGCGCGCCCTCGGGCCAGCGCCGCGCGGAGCACAGGGAGCGCCCGGCCGTGTGCGCCGCGTCGCTGTGGCCTTGGCTGCCCGGGCCGCGCCGGACCCGCGCACAGGCACGCAGAGCGCCGGGAGCCCCGAGCGGAGCCTGAGCGCCGCGATGCCCGGCGACCCCCGCCGGGGAGCCGGAGCTGGGGGCGCGCGGGCCGCGGTGTGAGCGAGCCGGGGCTGGCTGCGGAGACACTCGGCCCGGAGGCGAGGAGCGCGCAGCCGTCCGCACCCAGCGCCCGGGACTCGGCCGGACCCGCGGGAGAATGCGCCCGAGGACGGCGGGACGCCCGAGCCGCGGCGGGGGCCCCCGGCCAGCGCGCGTGGGGCAGCGCTGGAGGAAGGCGGAGTGATGCGGGGGCGCCGCCCGCCCGCCCGGCACCCAGATCGTCGCTGCGCCCTTCCGCGGACCCAGCGTCGCCCAGGATGGCCGGCCCGAGCCCGGCGCCGCGGCGGGGATAGCGCCGAGCGCCCGAGCCCCGAGCCCCGGAGCCGCCGCGCGCCCCGAGAGCTCCGGCGCCCAAGGACGGCGACGGCACCAGCCTCCCCTCTCCCCTCCCGCGTTCGCCCGGCCCCGCACTCCTCCCCCTGCTCGCGGCTGTGTGTCAGCACTTGGCTGGAGACTTCTTGAACTCGCAGGGAGAGTGAGTGACTCGTGCTCCTGCCTGCGCCCGTGCCTCTCGCCGGCCGGCGGATCCAGCCGGGTCGTCCCCGAGCCCCGCCACCCCGCGCCGGGCCGACCCGGGACGCTGTTCCCGGCGCGAGGAGGCTACTGTACGGCCAGGAAAGGGGACGGACACCCGGTCCCTGCGCCGGCCCTTCGGACGGAGCTTTTTCCATGTGGAGCCTGTTTCAATGGACGTGTCTCCGCGTGCTTCCTAGACGGACTGCGGTCTCCTAAAGGTAAAGGACGTGGGGCTGGGGTCGGGCCCAGGCCAGGGTGGGGGACGCGGCTCCGGCTCTGAGCCTCCCGGGGTGGGCCGGGCTAGACATAAACAGACCCCACCTGGTCCACGTGCAGCCCAGCGCTGCGGGGCGCCCCCGACCCGCGGCCCCCGACTCTCCTCTCCTTTTCAATATATTATCAAGCCTGTTAACACTTAGACGTTTAGAAAATAGGTTAAAAAAAAATCTCTGACCTCTGGGTTTCAGCCATTAGTCGCCAACCTGTACTGGCGTTGGCAATCCCTTATTCATTCTTTGGGTTTCTTCAGGAAATCTGTGGTCTCCACTAGGAGAGGAAAGGGCCAGGAGTTGGCGTTCAGGGATTTGCGAGGGGCCAGTGCTGCAGTACCAGTGTGTGTAACAGCTGACATGTGCATTAGTAGATTGGAGCCATTTACAGGCTCCCAGCAGGCTGCTTGTGTTTCTGGATGGCACGAGACTGAAGAAGTGGCCGGTTGTTCACCCCGAAGGTTAGGGGCGTGGGCACCAAGTTGCAGGCGCCTTAACAAGTTGAGTTTACAGGTCTGAAAGTTACGCGTGCGCGTGGGTATGTGTGAGAGTGCGTGTGTGTGTGTAAGTTATATACAGTGCCTCTCAGGAAGTCACATGCACTGTCGATGCCTATTTATACGCAAGTGAGCGCTGGACAGTGCGGGTTTGTAGGAGACCGGGGTGCCAGACCAACGGTGCTTTTCCCAGATTTCCAGCACTCACTGTCAGAGCTGGTGTCATAGACAAAAAGGTGGCCGTCGCAGACTCTGCTTGGTTGAGGGCAAAACCCCTAGTGAGAAGTCAGATGGGTGAGAATGGGATTGGAGGGGAACGGCTCTCAAGGACTGGCGACCCCTTCACCGATGCGCGCCAGGAGGGCACCCTGGAGGCGGCGGCTGCGGCGGCGCAGAGCCGGGGGCGGGTGGGCGGGGAACTCGGGTGACTCACGTCGGCCCTGTCCGCAGGTCGACCATGGTGGCCGGGACCCGCTGTCTTCTAGCGTTGCTGCTTCCCCAGGTCCTCCTGGGCGGCGCGGCCGGCTTGATTCCCGAGCTGGGCCGCAGGAAGTTCGCGGCGCCGTCGGGCCGCCCCTCGTCCCAGCCCTCGGACGACGTCCTGAGCGAATTCGAGTTGCGGCTGCTCAGCATGTTCGGCTTGAAGCAGAGACCCACCCCCAGCAGGGACGCCGTGGTGCCCCCCTACATGCTGGACCTCTACCGCCGGCACTCGGGCCAGCCCGGCGCACCCGCCCCGGACCAGCGGCTGGAGAGGGCGGCCAGCCGCGCCAACACGGTGCGCAGCTTCCACCACGAAGGTGAGGCGGAGCGGCGGGGCGGGTCCCCGGGGCGGGCTGGCCGGGCGCCGCTGACCTTTCCCGTCTGGCTTACCGCTGAGAGCGCCTCCTGTGCGGCAGGGCAGCCCGGGATTCCCCTCGGTGCCTCTGCACCCTTCCCCTGGCCAGCGGCCAGGAGCATAGCTCCTCCCCCAGGAACCCAGAGGCTTCTGAGACCGGGAAGGTGAGGGTCAGAGGCACGCCCCCAGTCGACTCAACAGCCGGAATTCCACAGCGGGAGCCAGAGGATTGGGATTTCTTACAATCTGTTTGGAAACCCCAGCTCTATAAATCTGCGTCTTGTATAAGCCGGGGATTCGGGTTTAGACACAGCCAAGGGCAGAATTTTCAGAAATAGTAGTACTGAAAAATCAAAGCCCAGGGCCTCACAGTCTTTCTAATTTACAGTTGATCTGGACCAGGTTTGGAAGATTTTGAATCCCTATTTAATCCTCGTGGGAGATCGATTCCGAAATCAATCTTATTGTTTTCACAATGACTTTCTTGTCTTGCACTTAAATCTTAGGCTATGGGTAGAGACAAGGCAAGCCTTCAGATAAAAGCTTTTGCAGCCGCTGCCTGCTTTCTTCATGTGCAATGAAATGTGGACTTTTTTTTTTCTTTTATGATATTCAGTGTGCTTTCCGAAGGTAGGATATTTCAGCTTGTTTCATCAGAAAAGTATTCAGTGGATTGAAAATGTCTTAAGGCAGCTACTGAGATCTCCTCAACCTAAGTTCTTAGAGCAATTAGTCAAACACAGGTTCAGTCTCTGTTCCGTTTTCAAAATTCGCTACCCAGAGAACGATATCCCTTAAATTCTAGAGCAGAGGGCAGCAGGTAAATAAGTGTGTGTCCAGAGCACCTGTGAGTAGACTATTAGGGAGTGGGGAGTGAAGTTTCCTTTTGCTTGCCTTGCCCAGTGGGGTGGGGTTTTTTCCCGTGGAGATCTGTGCACTATCAGAAACAAATTAGACATGGCACAGCCCCAGTTTTTCCCAGTGCCAAGGAAGACACACTTGTGAGAATCTGGGTTGATAATGGGAAGAAGTCCCAAAGGTCGAACCAGGTACTAGAGGAATCCTTCAGTTCCAAATCCACTTCAAAAACGCTCTCAGCTAGCAGAAGTCAGAGGTTTCTTCCAAATGCAGTAAAACATCTTTCTACTCCTTTAGGATGCCCCACTGAAAGCAGAAGTTGTCTGTTGTCCTATGTAGAAATATTTTCATTTGTGTACAGTCTGCTATCCTAACCCGGAGAGGACTATCGAGCCAGCCCGTTATTCCCATGTGATGTGGATTAGAAATAGTTTTTCTGGATAGAAAAGTAGCATAGAAAAGTAGCAAGCATAGCTTTTTAAGCTACATCTTCTGGAAATTTATCATGGCAGCCAACCTTAACTTTATTTATAAAGCCAGGAAGGTACTTAAAAGTAAGATCGTTTCAGTCAGGTAATACCTAAGACATTCAACTGAATGATGATTGCATCAACCACCTGCATGTCTCTCTTACTTTATCAAGAAATGACTTGATCAAACTTTGGCGATATATTATTTGAATGTTATTTTAACTTAAATGTGTGCTTGATTCTTTAAATTGAATTTACATGTTTAAAAATGTGGCTAGTATGTGTCATACAGTACAGAAATTACCAAGTTAAAGTCAGCTAGTGCATTCAGATGATAGAGCAAAGCTGTGTAATGCTGGTCCTCACTTTCAACAAACCCCTTTCTTTTCTCATTGGGCCAAGAATACCATCATTAGGCTGGATATAGCACTTTTTGAAGGCTATTCATTGTTGTGTAACCAAGAATTTGATTTTTATAAGCATCCTTATACCACACATGCTACTAAAAATCTTTTAATAAACCATGTGATTAAGGCCACTGGCCCCAAAGCAGAATTTAGTTTCTGCGAGGTTAATAGCCCTCACTTTCTAAAGAACCAAAAGGACCCTATTAAAGTACTTGTTGAGGGTTTTTTTTTTTGTAAGTAATGTCAGATGATTTGGTGGAATTATGAGACGAGACGCATGGATGGAGTTCTTTCAGCTAATGTGTGTATGTTCAGACTCCAAAATGAGTGATTTGAGACACCATTATCACTGTCATTTCTCCTGTTGGACGTTATTTCAGTCCTTTCTACAGTGGCTTGGGGAGCTCACAACCTGTGCTAAAGTTCTCTTTTTAGAAGTCGTTAAAAATGCATCAACCATATGGGTCTTTTAGGACTGCACTGAGTGTAGAAAAATCACCTTACCAACTGGATAGACTGGGTTATGCTTTGTTGCCCTTAGAAACACATTGATGTCGGTTGATTTCATTGGCTCTGCAAAAAAGCCTTCTGATCAAAAAGATCAGAATGCAGAAGTACCATGTACCTGTTCTCCAGACTTTGAAGGACACAGTCTTTCTTATTGCATGAAATAATTGCTTTATTTGCCTATGGGATTAAAGCTTTCAAATAGAGATGAATTGTGTTCCCACAAATGTAATTACCTTGAAAATATCTATATAAGAAAGTTGGAGAAACAACCATTGCTCTGTGCTGGAGAATGCATGTCACAGGTTCTCAGCGTGGGCAGGGCTGTGCAGCTGCCCTCGACCAGTTCTCACCCTTCTTAGCATCCGGGTGGTACAGTGTGATTACAAAGGTCCCGTGAGCAGGACAGTTGCTCCCTGGAAAATGCTCTGGGAGACTGAACTTCAGTGCTCCATGAGAGTTCTTGGCACTGATGTAGTTGGTTCCACTTCTTTTTTATGAATCTGCCTGTTCCTTCTTGATTCCTTCTTATTGAGCTGCCTTTGCTCGTGGGCTTACGCTTTGGGTATATCAGTAAGTAGTCACTGGTAAGTGGGATGGTAATCATTGCAGAGGTGCTGGTGTCCAGGGTGAGCGGAGGCCAAATCAGAGCTACTGAGGACTGCTAGGCTCTTCTTTACGTTAGTTGCCACTGTCACTACCACTGCCTTTGTTGTCCTAAAATGAAAAAACTTAGCCTTTGTAACCTTTTGCACTCCATCCCTTTATTTCTTGGTGTAATAATGATTTTACCTTCTGGAAAATCTTGTCTATCATACACAGCCCCTTGAGTTTTGTTGTAAGGCAAACCTTACTGATTTTCTAGATTTGCAAGTGTTGTATTGTTTTGGTATAGGATTTTTTTTTTCTATTCAAAGAATGTTGTAAAATTCTCAAAGCCTAATGATAACTAATTTTTAAAATCTCACCAAGCTTTAGTGACTGTAGAAATAGAGTCACAAAATAGCAGTGGCTCTAAAAAAGATCTGCATGGCCCAGTAGACCTGTGCCACTTTACTTTCTGGCTTATTTAGCTATGTCCACTGTCTGCACCATGCCTGGTTCCTATCGTCTAGTTAGCACAGAACTGACTCTGCAGTTGCCATTGCTCTAAATATCAATGTGCCTGGATAGTTTTGACTGTTGCTTGAGGCTCCAACTCCTCCCCTGTGAGCCAGTGCCGTCTAGTGGCTGGAAACTTGGGCACCTCAGTACACTCCAGTTCATAGCCCTGTGACCTTAGGTAAATTACATAACCTCTCTGAACTCTTTCACTTACACAATGGAGGTGATCACGGTTCTTCTCTAATCAGTTTGTGGTGAGATGATTCATCCCACGTTATGAGCACAAGACTGTCACAAAAGAACAGCCACTTAACATTATTATGATGGCGTTTTGTGCTATGTTTTCCCTTTCTCTGGGGGAGAGGGGGCCTGAGTAGATCTCTTCTGCTCCTTTGGATAAGTTTGAAGTAGAGGCTGAATAATCAACATAGTGCAGATGACTGAATTAGGGCTTCACTTGTGGAAAACAGGTCAAATTCTTGCCTTATTTTCTTCATTTTCCCGCATTTTCACAGCCATGGCCCTATCCACCTGGTTGATAATGTCAGAGGCACATAAACTCAGGTTGAGACTCCTCAAATCTCTCGGCAAGTTCAGCTGATTCAACAAGGGATATTTACAGGGAATTAACAACTGTATAAGCCTCCCCAAATCACAGATTACCTACACAGTATTTTCAGAGTCCCCAGGCTTGCTGTGATTTGTAGATGTAATTGGCTTTGTTTCAAATAGGTTTGGAATCATCTACCCTCAAGAAAAGATTGAAGCGGCAGCCCGTGCCCTAACCTTGAGCACGGATTTCCTGGGGTCAGGAGGTTTCTGTGAGCAGAGCTGACTTACAACAGTGCCTGGAGTCTGTTGTCCTAGTGGAGGCCTCTGTAGTGAGAGTAGGATGGGTTTTTCGAGGATTAGCTTCATGCAAGTGCCATTGGAAGTTAGGAGAAAGGGCTTTGTATGGCCTTTTACTATGTAAGAGTGGAATTTTCTCTTTTGCTGAGGCCACTGTGCCAGGCTGCTTTGCTCAGTCTTCTTACCTCCAGTGAAATTTTGAACCATGGGAAATTGCTGTTTTCTGTGTTTCTGATTGGAGAGAGGCACTTTTCTATGATTTCATTTTTATTCTAGAAGGTTATTATCCTATTTTATGCCTCTCTTTGTACTCATCTTCTAGACTTCATTTACTCCTCTCTCTCATACTCACCTTGGACATTGTCCCTTCACTCTCATCCTCTAGCCATGTGTCCGTGTGCAGGTGCTGATCACGTCTTTCCTTTGTCCTTCTGGACCGGGATTTGGGACTTCTGTTGCTCTTGTGATTTCTCCAGCTACTCTGATGAATACAGAGCTATTTCTGGAGTTCCCTGGGTCCTACTCTTTTCCTTTCCTCTCTATGAAAGAATCAGGAGTGTCTCAGTGTGCTGGCGTCAGGAAGCAAAGAGCTCAGTTGGTTTCTGGTTTGATGTCTGGGCCTCGGGGAATGCTGCTGATTTTCACATTCTCAAAAGGTGCCTGCAGCAGAAGCAGTGGTTCCCGGGTGATAGGAAGAAGGGACTTTTAAAAAGAAGCAATGCTTGGTATTTGTTTGGGCCACTGGAAGGAGCCCTGGTTCTTTTGGTGGGAGAGAGATTTTAGTGGTCACACCTCTCCCAAATTGTTTTACAAGGGGATTCAGAATGTGCGTTGATCCTGATAAGTGTCCCCACGAAGTTTGGATTACAGGACACCAAAGGACTATGGAAGATTATCTTTTGGGCATGGTAGTCTCCATGTCTAGAAGAATTGTAGGAGACCCTTCTGCTGGAGTCTCTCTGGCCTGCTGTGGCCTCCACTGTTACTCCTTGGTCAACACTGATGATTCCATGCGTATTATTGTTTAGCAGAAAGGCACTTTACAAAGGTGCTCCTCTGGCAATGCTTGAATGTGGAAAACATCCTTTAAAACCTTGATAACCAGTGTGTGTTTCATCAGCTTAAAACATCCTTTCAAGAGCTCCCTGGGAATGCAGAACTCAGCCCCTCCGCAGACCCACTGAATTAGCATCAGCATTGGAGATGTAATGGCCCCTAGTTATTCCTGAAAGCTGAAGTTCAGCAGCACAGTTTGAAAGCATCACTCCATACGTCGGGTGGGCGCCAGGCGAGCTCAGTGCTTCTGCTGAGCCCTCTGGTGGGGTAGGTTTCTGCAGGTAACACCTGGGAGTGAGCCATCTGACATGACTTTCCTTTTTCATCTCTGTCAGTGGTGGCAAACCTATGGCATGGGTGCCGCAGCTTGCTGTTTGTATCATTGAAAGCTCTAAAAGGTTTGCCAGCACCGATCCAGACTCCGTGAACAGCTATAGCTCTTTGTTTTGACAGAAAACATAACTGTAAAATTAACAAAATAATCTTTTCTTACAACATAGAACTATGTCAACATATATTTTGTTAGCCCTTGAGTTGAGGTCCTCAGTGAAGCAGGTGACTCTTTTTTGACACAAATAATAGGATGCAGTAAAGCTAGAAGAATATACACCCAAATATTTCAAGTTCTAGTGGTATTTACTATTGATTTAATAACAATAATGTGCCCCTGATGATTGGTCAATTACAAGCATCCAAGTTGCCAGGTTTTATTTTATTGTTTACTTAGAAAATAATACAGCTTAGAGCTAAAGTGCAGTAATCTGAATGAGACAGATTGTTATGCAAGGCCCTTTAAATGACTCTGAGATAATAACAGACATAGAAAAATGATTCTGTAATAGGATGAGATCTCTCCTAGTATCCTGAAACTCATAATGGAATTTATTAATTTTTTCTGTTTTTCTTGTCTATCATGCAATCTGTTATTGGGGTAGCCATGTTTTTTGATGTGGCTGATAAATATAAAGAAAATACAAACAGAAGACAAAGTGATTTTTTTTTCAAAAGCATCTGAAATGAGATTTTGATTCTTGAGGTCATAAGGAGGTGAGAGAACAAACAATCAGGAAGCTATTTCTCTGGAAGTTGTTCTACTTTAATTACTACAGTTCCTAGTACCACCCATGCGTTTCCAAAGTAGATCCCTGTAAATGCTTTTGTCTCTGGACTTTTGAGTAAAATGGTAGGGTGTGCTTTGCAAAATGTCATCGGTGATGTTGAGTTTCAAAGTCTTTAATTAGGAAGCTGAAATCTGTATATCAAGATTTGTAAATCATCTAAATTGTAGAGTAATGTTTTAGAATATTGCTTAAGGGATTGACATTAAAGCCTTTTTTTCCTTAAAGAAATGCAATAATTTCCTCAACTCCTCACTCATTAGACCTCTACTGACTATAGTCCTGACATTTTTGCCCTCAAGTATGTGAGCAAAGAAATGCTTCAGCATTTTCCCCATTATTATAGCTGCCTGGAAACCATGTCCTTCTATTGGATCAAAAGCATAACAATTAATTAGGAAATTTGTTTCATGGCATGCATGTTGACATGACCATATAAATAAAGGAGAGAGTATTTTTTAAATGATGTTTTTCTTTTCTTTCTCTGTATGTGCGTTTGTGTGTGTGTGTGTGTGTGTGTGTGTGTGACCGAGACTGAACCAAGGGCCTTGTGTGTGCTAGCAAGCGCTCTACTTCTGAGTTACACCCACCCTTGAAGTTTTTAATTTTCTGGTTGCAAACTTTTGCATGAGCTGGATCAAATCCTTCAGTGAGACTCAAACATCCTCATGCCTAATCAGGTTATTACTTCTTGTATTGAATGATTTGTCTTCTTTTCTTCTCTGTCTTTATCAAATTAGAATCCTTGGAAGAGCTGCCAGAAATTAGTGGGAAAACCACCCGGCGATTCTTCTTTAATTTAAGTTCTATCCCCACCGAAGAGTTTATCACCTCAGCAGAACTTCAGGTCTTTCGGGAGCAAATGCAGGAAGCTTCGGGAGACAATACCAGTTTCCATCACCGAATTAATATTTATGAAATTATAAAACCTGCAACAGCCAACTCGCCGCTCCCAGTAACCAGACTTTTGGACACCAGGTTGGTGAAGGAGAACGCGAGCCGGTGGGAAAGTTTCGATGTCACCCCCGCTGTGATGCGGTGGACCGCGCAGGGACACGCCAACCACGGGTTTGTGGTGGAAGTGGCCCATTTAGAAGAGAAGCACGATGTCTCAAAGAGGCACGTCAGGATTAGCAGGTCTTTGCACCAGGATGAACACAGCTGGTCGCAGATACGGCCCTTGCTAGTAACTTTTGGCCACGATGGGAAAGGTCATCCTCTGCACAAAAGAGAGAAGCGTCAAGCGAAACACAAGCAGCGCAAGCGCCTCAAGTCCAGCTGCAAGAGACAGCCTTTGTACGTGGACTTCAGTGACGTGGGGTGGAATGACTGGATTGTGGCCCCTCCGGGGTATCATGCCTTCTACTGCCAGGGGGAGTGTCCTTTCCCGCTGGCTGATCACCTGAACTCCACTAACCACGCCATCGTTCAGACGTTAGTCAACTCAGTGAACTCCAAGATCCCAAAGGCGTGCTGTGTCCCCACGGACCTCAGTGCTATCTCCATGCTGTACCTTGATGAAAACGAAAAGGTCGTGTTAAAGAACTATCAGGACATGGTTGTGGAGGGTTGTGGGTGTCGTTAGCACAGCAACATAAAATAAGTAAAATATATATATATATATATATATATATATATATATATATATATATATATATATATATATATTTTTTAGAAAAAAGCAAAAAAAAAAAAACCCCTCCCCTAACCCCCCTAAAAAAACCAGTTGACACTTTAATATTTCCCAATGAAGACTTTATTTATGGAATGGAGTGGAAAAAAAAACACAGCTATTTTGAAAATATATTTATATCTACGAAAAGAAGTTGGGAAAACAAATATTTTAATCAGAGAATTATTCCTTAAAGATTTAAAAATGTATTTAGTTGTACATTTTATATGGGTTCAACCCCAGCACATGAAGTATAATGGTCAGATTTATTTTGTATTTATTTACTATTATAACCACTTTTTAGAAAAAAATAGCTA